>JAZGTH010000004.1:5275000-5710000 GCA_036877525.1 Chromobotia macracanthus | reverse complement strand
GAATACAGGCTCACAACAAAGAAAACAGCGGAAAGTACCGGGCTGGCAGCCTGTGTGTGGGAGAGAACACATATCAACCTGAGCAGTTGAGACCTTTCTTCATTACAACTTTATCTGACAGCTTACACACTTTACAAAAATGACGAGCTGTCCATAGAGCCAGAGCGCTTTGTGATTTTACATGCAATAAATCCTCAGACAACATATATATTTTAAAAGTTATGCTGCCAATTTGTCAGGATAGATACTCCGCAGGAAACCTTTGAAAGAAGACGTTAAGGTGTAGAACATCAATCCGAAAAAAAAAACAATCTCAGCTACCCGACTCTCAGTGGAACATGTGACAATAACTACCAGTTGACTCTTTAATAATCCACCCTACTTACTGTTGCTACTGTAGATTTGCCAGACTTTCTAGAATAAGATAAGAAATTTCCAAGAACAGCACAAATGCAGGAAATGGGGGGGTAAGTTCACCCATTTTTTTTGCTTAAGTTGTCCTTGTCAAGGCAAAAATCTACAGCATAAGAACATAGGAACATGTTTTGAAAGTGACTCAAAACTGTGTAAAACACATTGGACTTCATAGATTTACTTTAGAAAAGAGCTACAGGTTGTCATTTGAATATATGTCAGATTTCAAGGGAAATATATCCATGTCACTTTACATTCCAAAATCATTTAGAAAATTAAGCCTATTTTAGGACACAAAAAGGAATGCTGCCATTGTGATGTGCCATTGTGTCTCTTTATCGGAATTCATCTGTAATACAATGATTTGTTGGCTAATCAGCATAACTCAATATAATTTAAATAATGCTACAGTACATAAAATCAATATCATAGAAAGCTTAATTTTCCTCAT
This sequence comes from Chromobotia macracanthus, assembly GCA_036877525.1. Classification (NCBI taxonomy): domain Eukaryota; kingdom Metazoa; phylum Chordata; class Actinopteri; order Cypriniformes; family Botiidae; genus Chromobotia; species Chromobotia macracanthus. Next base: position 5,709,135 of record JAZGTH010000004.1, on the reverse strand, counting down.
CACAATATAATTTTCTACTTTAGGGTGAATGTGACCCATTCTACACAGGCTTTGTAAGATTTACCCACACAGCATCTCACTCACATACATATAAACATACACTGGAATCCTATGACTCTTAATAAGAATGTCTTTTGCTATTGTAATGCTGATATCCCCCACAAAACCCCTGCTGCTCTCCAGCCACACAATAAAAATCCCTGAGATCAGCTTTAGATGACAAACAGCTAATTAATTTTTCTAGCATGCGGGTGTTGTGTGTGTGTGGCTCATGGCTGCAGGGTGGGGAGATGTTGCCCTCAGCTGAGTATGTGGAACATGTAAGATTAATTTAAGAACACTGACATGTGCAGCGTCTGCATGAGCTCACAGAATCGCTTCATTTCCTGTTAGCCGCGATGGAGGCAGGAAGTTGATTGGAGGCCACAAACAGCACACTTTACAAACACTGAGCACAAAGATGCAAACCCGTTCTGACACATAAACAATCTTAAAAAAGATCTTAATTTTTACTCCTATGGCTCAGCTGATGCATGGTGCTGGCAACCCCAGGGTATGGGTTCGATTCCAACACAATTCTTGCGCTGATAAAATGTTATGCCTGAGTGCACTATAAGTTGTTTTAGATAATGACATGATTCTGAAAAAACGCAGAATTCTCATTTTTTGTGGAAATTTATCCTTTGGCATACATACAGAGCAAGCTTCAACTAGCACATTTGACACTGCATACATGGACACACACACACACACACACACACACAGGCAGAACTTCTGCTAAGCATTAAATCACAGATTTTCAAACTATTGGTGAAACCCAGCACATTTTCTATATGAATGTATACCTATACAGCAGATTATGTATACTAGAATGTATACTAGCAGATTAGAAAAGTACTGCTAAACTTTACCTGTCAAATAAGGAAGACATGTCAGTTGTGCTGTGCTGAGATCCTCCAAGATAAAATATTTTATTCTGTGCCGAATCAGGTCGAGGCTTTTTGTCTTTAAAAATCCAAACAATATGGTCAATATTCCACATGCAAAGCAAACAAAAACACAATTTCTTTTTGTAAGCTTGTGTTTATCGAGCAGCTGAATCTGCAGGCCGAATCACAGCGTCCTAATATCCTGTCCTTCAAATAAAATGCCGGCTTTATTAGTTTCACACTTAAAATGATGTACAGAAAGGTTACTGAAGCAAAACGATCAGGCTTTTAGTTTTAACGAGTGCATACATCATAAAGAGATCGAGATGTAATAATCGTCCATCATCATGGAGACACCAGACCAGCTGAGGGACCTGCTCACCGAATGAGAAACAGATTCAAAGAAAACAGATGGAGATAGAAATGTGAAAGTGTTTACATGCAGCTCAGACAAACTGTTAGTTTAGCTAAACTGTGTTAAGCTGAGTCAGTTCTATAATGCTGTAAAATATTAACCTCACAATTTTTCAACAATGAAAATCTTAAAGAAAAAGTCTTTAAAAAAGTCTTTTGTAATATTACTCAGCCACTTTTAATGACACATTTCCAGAAAGTACTTTTGCACAATAAACTTAATATTATATACATATTATATATATTTGTAATTGTATAATCTAAATTTCCATAGACGGCTGAAAAAATAACTTTGGTAAACTGTCAATCACTTGATTGCAACGGGGCTCATTTCTGTATTTCACTTCTATCCTCTTCTCTTTTTGCCACTGCATAAATGATCAAATATTGTTTGATCTTGGCATATTTCTAAACATCTGCTATACTTTTAGAGTGACACATGTTCTTAAAGTTATAAACTTAAAAGATATTGCAAAACAGGAAGGACTCGGTCAGGAACTTTGATATTCATACCTGACAGTGTAAGATGGACACAGAAAGTGTTTATGTGTTTAATGATGTCCTCCATGTATTTCACAATTGCTTGTTTGTGTGTGTGCAGTTACATCCATTACTCATGAGTCACATGTTTCTGTCTATTCGTTTTGCACTCGTTTTATGTACATCAGTTGGCCAGGCCGTGAGGGAGCGTCTCTGCTCCTCACATGCTGTGTCAGCCGCGGTTTCACGTCTGGTTCAGGCTTTAATTACAGTGCAGGCTGTTGTATTTCTAAAGGGGTTGTTGGTCGTCCCCCCTGAATGTATGTCAGCCCTGCTGAAGTGCAGTGAGAGGTGGGTGGGACAGATCGTGACCCCTCCCCCTGATCCCAGTGTCCCACGAGACTTTAGACCTTACCACAGTGCCACTGTCTACCCTGGCCCTGATGTTGCCCACCTGCCACCTAATAAATACACCAGGAACACACACACACTCACAGATCACACCCTTTATACACACAAATACAGTGACCCTAAAAGTATCTGGACAATTAAGTCACATTTATAATAACTGAAAGTTATTGCATTACATAACAGAAACCAAAGCAAGCTGACATCCACAAACAAAAAGCTGCACTTAAAACTAACTTTAAGCATTTTTTTAGTCTGGTTTCAACATGATTTTTAATAGATACAATTGTGGACATGGGAAGGGAGACTTGCGGAAACTGAGTCCAGGGGATACATTTCAAGGAGAGTACCGAGTTCCAGTTAAAAATGTAGATTTCCATATTATATCCATGTAATAGCCTCCAAACACTATGTAGATACATAAACATAGAGGAATTTTCTGCATGTATGGCTTAGAAAAATGTAAATATGTCCCCAACTAAGGTCCCCCCAGTTAATCTTGGCCATCTCCACCACAGAGTGGATGTTCCTTTTAAATTTACAGTATGTGCTATAAAGTTCTCCTGTAGCTTAGTGGTAGAGCATTGCGTTAGCAGTGCAAGAGGTTGTGGGTTTGATTCCCAGGGAGCACATATAGTAACAACAATGTATAACTTGAACGCACTGTAAGTCGCTTTGGATAAAAGCGCCTGCCAAATGCGTAAATGTAAATTTGACCAGCACAATATCTTTTGTCCAGCTGTTGTTTTGCCATTTCAAACATCACTAACCCCTGTGCTTGTGCTGTCATACATTAAGATAAAAATAACACTTTCAAAACTCAGTATGAGCAGTATTAACAGTAATTTGTTGAATGACTTTGCATGTAACACAAATAATTAGAAAAAAAGGGTCCAATTCGAATCTCCCACGTGTGTGTCCTTAACTCAAAATGAATGACAGATTCAGCAACAGAAAAAATGCCCAGCTAACAGGAAACATTCTTATAACATTGGCCGGGAATCTCAAATGTTTTCTCAAAGTTATCAAGAACATTCTTGCAGTAACATTAGTACTTACTTAACGTAAGTTATACAACTGGATATATATCACAAACGTTATTGGTAGGTTGTTAGTGGAATGTTTTAACACATGACAGAATTATAAAATGTTTGAACAAACATTTTTATAACCAAGCAATAATGTTAATATAACTTCTAAAAACACTGGACGTTTCAAATTTTACTTTAATTTTCAAAATTACATTTTTAACATTTTTGTTACTTAATAGAAATGTTACGGAAACATTCTTACAACCTGAAATTGTTAACTGGGACACAACATTAATATACTTACAGCACATACTGTACACCTATAGGCCACAAACAGGGCTGGCATACTGTACTCCCTCTCACATACACACACCCTTCTCACTGGACATTTTTCCTGCTTGCCGTGGCTGTCCGCATGTGTTGGCTGATCAATAGGTCTTCTCCTGCACCCGTATCGACGACGAAGCTCGCTCATTGATCACGTCCAGACCCCGAGGCCCCGGCTTCAAAGATAATTGGGCGCTGGGACGGGCCTTCAGTTGATTGACAGGGGTCCGAGGTGTTAATAAACCCAGAGGCTTTGCTTTACTTCTGTGCGATGCAGCTCTGGTCATTATTTGTCTTCTCGTCCTGTTAAAATGTTCAAAACAACTTCATCCGTGACTTCCTCTCTGCCGAACAGAGGCGTTATTGATTAGGGCTCTTAATGTATGATTGCCACACAGAGTCTCAGCGCACTATTATTCCACATTTTCTGTTCAAATCAAACTGCTTTGAAACAAGTGTCTAGCAAATGATGAAAAGCCTCAATAACTAAGAAGGGCCATATTGATACTTCATTATTAAGCAGACCAACTCCAGCACATTAGGAAGCCATTAGAGGCAATAACAAACACAAGACGCTCATTTGTTTCAATAAGCCATAGTGACTATTAGAGATTAATTGACATAGCGGGGGGGTTGGGCTAGTATTCAGTACATTAATATTACAGAAAGTTTGATAGGATGCAAACACAGCACATAAATAAATGAACAAACAAACACTCTTTAAAACTGGAAAAAAGCACAAAACAAAGCTCAGGCAAATACGAAGACAAAGAAAGGGAACGGAACTCAAACGAGCGAAAAGCATACGAGGAATTATTCAAATATTCTGTGTGTAAATCGCATCCAAAGCTTTTCAAAACAATAAAGTAATGAGGCCCCAATTGGGTCCCACCGCGCTCACGGGTTCTGAAACAATAAGAAGCGCTGCAACTGCCTGGGCCCGATGCTAAACCTCAGAGTTCACTTGGCATTGGGTTCTGTGTGTGTGTGTGTGTGTGTGTGCGGATGAGACAGTCGGGATGCTGAGTTGCCGGGGGCGACTGGGCTGCTGACAGAGGCCAGTGTCCCAGCGCTCACTGTTTGGATAATGAGGAGTTGCACACACACACATGCACATACACACGCTGGCCCAGTGTGCATCCACAGATGCGGCCCAGTTACAAACACAAGACCAGTGATCCACATCAACACAACAGCTCAACACACACAGATAGACAAATCAGGAGAGTCGGACCTTTAAACACAAGATGACAGATCATCAGGCCATACACGTTCAAGTAAGACGTCACATCAATAACATAAACCATGACTGTTTTAATCATCAGCAAGCATTTAATAAAGGAAAAGGGGATTTAGTAGTTTGTTAGCAGGTACACAGATGTACACAGGCTTACACTTACCACTCTTTAAAATCAACACAAAACAACATTTACTAGTTTAACTTTGAAATGCAACAATTCAATTCATTCCAGAATATTCATAATGATTTAATGTAAAGTGGGATTATTTAAAAATATGGGGCTATGATGGTGTTTGTGATGTTAGCTAATGCATGGTTTATACTAAACAAACCTATTAACATGAAGTTTACATTTCAATGAAATGGATAAAAATATCCTAGAATGATCAGAATCCCACAATCAGAATATGCCATTTTTTATATCAATTATAATCCTATTGTCTTTAACATGTAATTGTGAATAAAAAACACTACTAAATGTATCTAGGCTGCTGTCATGTATGTATGTGCAGTTAAAAAAATAAACATAAACACTGCCACCCAATGACATTTTACATCATGTGACATTCCATCCAACCAATCCGATCAGAAAAAGCAGGATGTTCTAATTCCTGGAAATGCAGGCTAAGGAAAAACAGAAGAGTCATTTATCAAACCTCTCACCAATTTTCTTCTTTTCTACGGCTTCTCCCTCTTTCAGAGTTGGCCTTAACCTCCAGCACATCACTGGGGTAGATTTTACCAGGATTTTAGGGGGGTTTGGGTGGTGCTGAAGGCCCAGGGCATGAATATTCAGATCATCTGCCTCTCTCTGGTTCTGTAGGTGCGATCGGAGCAGTTTTCCACCCGCCCACTGGACCCCGAGGAGCAGGACGGTTGCAGCGGAGCTTTGGATCTGGAGACCAGAATGTTGTACGGTGACCTGAACTTCATTCAGTGATATGTGGTCAGACCACTGCAAATACACAGATTTACACACACACATTGGATTTTCATGTTTTATAGGGGCATTCCATGGACATAATGACTTTTATAATGTACAAACTGTATATTCTATCCCCCTACACTAACCCTATCTATCACAGAAAACTTTCTGATATTTTAGATTTTCAAAAAAAAAATATTTATAAGCTTGTGTTCTTTATGGGGATCTAAAAATGTCGTCACAAGGTCAAATTTACTGGCATTGCTGTACTTACGAAGACATTCAGTCCCTATAATGTAGTGAATACCAAGACCAGGCGCGCACACACACAGACACACCTGTGTGTATGCTTGTCCTTTAATTCTGAGACATATAGGCTTTTACTTGCTGTCTCTCAATATATGCACACAATATACACACAAACCATTTTCCCTCTCTATCTATCATACACACACACGCTCGCTCTCTCTCCAATAGGCATTATGCTAATCTGGGCCCTCTGCTCTGTCACTGGTGAGCTCCTTGAGCCGCGCACGCCGCTCACCGGCTCTGTTCGCCTTAGGGCCCCTGCCGCACGTTTTGACAGAGCATCCCCTGATAGTTGGGATTAGTCCAGCTTGTTTAGATAAACCAGAAAAAGTGGAGGAGAGGAGAAATAGGAAGGGAGGGGAGAGAGTTCTGGTGTGTACCATGGGTTTGTAGAGTTCTGTTACAACCAGATGCTACAAGCTCTCAACAGAGCCCAGACACAAGGTGTGTGTGTGTGTGTGCGCACATGCGTGTCTTCATGTCATAGGCTTCTCTAGCAAACCAGGGAACAAATCAGAGCACTTGGCCATCTGATGACATCACTGCCAGTCTATAATAAAACAGTAGCACATTAATTTCTCATAGCCTTTTGACTATCTGTTTAGTTCCAGTTTAAGTCTAGTCTAAAAGTCCAAAAGTCTAGTTCTTTTAACAGTTTTCTCTGACCAAGAACTGCCCGCTTTGACAGTAATGCTCTGTCCAGCCAGTGCTTTATGTTTAGTTTAGTGGTGGGTTCATGTTAAATGTGGATACTGGTTTACAATAATAGAGCAGCATGGCAAAAACCTAAGTTGTACAGCTGTGTCAGTCTGCAAACATTTATACAGAAAGCACAAAACACATTTGAGGAAATGTGTGCAGATTTTGCCAGACTTTGTCTTCCTCAAAAGTAGCAACAATCCAGCAGCTTGTAAACAAGACTTAATTTACACATACTAATTTCGTATTCACTTCTGTTATAAAATCACTTACCAGCCTTCTGTTGCTGCAAAGATGTATTCTTTGTTTTTGTGTCATGACCATCTTTAGTATTTTCCTAAACAGAAAGGCTTGTGTTGTAAGCACAGCAGAAATCACCGATCAGGGATGTTGGGGTTTGATTTCCTGAGTTGCAGCTATCATTCACTCCACACAGAGTCTCTGTATGTCTTTCATATCTTACCCACTGGCAATGTCACATACAAGACATTGTGAGATAAAGAACAATAAGGTTCATTAGCAATGCAGATGCATGGGGTCTCTGAATACGCCACATATTTTTAGTTCATCCATAAAGTGTGAGCCTGCTGCGTCTTGTTAGTGAATGTTGTCTTGTGTTTTTGAGGCGTCATGTTCCATTCTATATACCCACAGTTCAGCATCTATCAGTCTAATGAGATATTTATTGTGCTCTTTTATAGGCAGCTTTGCATGAGGAAGTGCTGTTTTTATTGGAACATTCCTGCTTGGCATTAATGACACCTTCGCACTCCTATTCGCTTTGAGCAACGTTTGAACCTCCCCATTAAACGGCTGACCTTTGACCCCAGGTTCACCCAGCCGATGTGCGCGTTCCCTCTGCTACTGTTCTCTGCGCTGAAAAAGAGAAAAGGCAGAATAAAGAAAAGGAGTGATTATGCTTTCAAAAGAAAGACCTGCCCCTGGAAACGAGAGGCGATCTTTTATTCAGTAATGTCAGACAGCATGAGGGGCCATGGCCGTCTGGACTGTCTGATAGAGTCGTGCTTTGATGGGTTGAAGAGAGTAAATGCTTTGAGACCATAAATACATTTTTATCAAGACTGTATACAGCATAACTTTACCCAGCTAACAATTTTAGAATGTAAGAACACTTCCCTAACGTTTTAAAGTAATAAAAACTAGGAACGTTAAATAAAATAGGAACGTTCTAGGGACGTTCAACATGTCCAGTTTTAATGTAAGTATTAAAGTTACTGTTTGGTTAAGAACATTATTCAAACATTATTTAAATTCTGTAAAATTCTTAAAACATTCCACTAACAACTTAAGAATAACATTTTTGATATATGATATATATCTTTTAAAAGGTTCTACTAATAATACTGCAAGTTACTACATTTTTCTGATAAGTTTAGAGAACATTAGCCAATGTTCTAAGAATGTTTCCTGTTACCTGGGTATACAGATATCATGTGCTAAGTTGCAGAGTCAACTATATGCATGTCCTAAAGTGCTGACCCACCCTCAAACATCTCACCTATGGACTGTTGGCAGAACATCCAATGCATATGGCACAGTTAACTGGAAACACTTCGGGAGTTTCAAAGTTGTTATCTGATTGGTTGAACTCTACAGGATGTCCAGATGATGTGTGTGTTGCATTCTTTAATGGTCCAGCTGGGAACAAAAAGCTAAACAAAATAAACTGTGATTGGTTGCTTTACATGTTGGTCAAACAGCCTCTTGGATGGTCCTGGACCAATGAAAGTTGTGACTGAGTCCAGACCTTCTGTTGTCAATCTCATGGTCTGGCTACACGAGACTATAAAGAGAGTGACAACACGGTGGCACATTCAAAACATTGCTCAGTTTGTTTGAGTCTGGCATGTCAAGTTTTTGACTCAACCAAAGGAGTGCATTTACTAATATAAATCAAATAAAATGGAACACCATCTCTGTTGGCCACAAGGGAAATGTCGCTCTGGTAACATTTTAACCTTGTTTTGGTGGATTCTCTAAAGAAGAGTATAAGAAACAAACATACATAATTCAACAAGCCCTTTAAAATGTCTCACAAAAAATACAACCATATTATGTAAAAAGCTATAGCCCACAAGACATACAAACATCACTAAGGAAAGGAGAGAAGAGGAGAGAAGTGAAAAGGAGAGAAAAGATGATGATAAAATAGTAGAGAAAATAAGAGGAGAGAAGAAGAGAAAATAAGAGGAGAGGAGGCCTCAGGAGACATGGGCCATTGGTGGCCCAGGGGTGATGTCAGCCTATTAAACTGATTTCACAGGTTTCCTTAACGAAGCCACTCGGCAGTTAAAGGGCAGGAAGCATCTCGTTTCACTCTTCCCTTCAAGCTGGATGCACGTGAGACTTATTGAAAGCTCCTGACAAACAGGCGTGAAGGAGGGCAGCTGGTCGGGCAGCCCTCTCAGGACCCCGACGCAGCCCTGCCGGAAACACAGGTGGTATAAAACAGCAGCCGTCAGCTCTTAAACATTTCTCTTTCTCTCGCTTTCTTTCCACCCTTCAGAGCTCTGTGAGAAACCTGATACGGGCTGTTGAGACACAGAACTCATACGACCGTGGCACTCGCAGAACTCAGCTGATGTCACTCCCTCTGAATCCACCTGTGTTGACTCTACTGCAGAAAGTTGTGACAAAAGATTTCTTCAGGTCATGTCAACACGAACCCAACCCTGACCTTATTAACGTTCATATTGAACTTTGATCACAGCAGACACCATATCGGACGAATGAACAGAAGGTTTGTACTGGCTTTAGCTTCAACATCACTTTTTTATCAGAAATTTGTCACATTACTAAAGTAAAATAGCTTGTGATTGCTGTTTTATGTTACCTTCAAAATCTGGCAATGTCTAAAGCTGGGAACACACTTAACGACTAGCTGAAACATTCTAAAACTGGACCAAACACACAAAGATTCTAGTGTGCTTTTAGTCTGCTTCTTGAATCTGAAGACAAGGTATTTTTCAGCTAACAGGGAACATTAAAACTTGACATGATTCCTACACACAGTACACTGTATCAGTATCTGTGTTTCCTGGGAACTAAACCTGTAACCTTTGTATTGTGGGTTCAGTGATCTACCAGATCACTGGTAAATTCATGGTAAAGCATTGAATTAGTAAAGATTGTGGATTCGATTCCCAGGGAACACAAGTACTGATATACCTTGAATACACTGTAAGTTGCTTTGGTGGCTGCCAAAAGAAAAAATGTAAATGATCTGTAATCACAAAACAAGAGGCTGTAATCCTGCAGTTTATGCTTCCTAAAACACTTTTTGTTGTCTGTTAGCCTCAATTGTACAGAACCGAAATCATCAATGTCTTCTCAGAATCTCAAACTTAGCCCTGTCTCGCAAATATCAAATGGTCCTGATGTAACTCTTTTCATCTTCTTTCATTTGTACAAAGTCTCACGGTTTCCTCTCCTCTCCTGCCAGGTCCCTTTGCTGGGACTCAATCCCAAACATATGTGGAAGCAGGTGTTCTGTCTGGCAAATTGAATCCTTCATTGCACTGTCTTAACCACGAGCTCACACTGGAAACGCACAGGTGACTCGAGTCTGTATGTTCCCATGGCTGATGTTTGTGACTGTGATTGTGGGTGGTGGAGTCTCAGGCTCTCTGGGGTGTTGACAATGGTGAAGCGCTTGTGAAAGTAAAGCCCTGATTCCCCTGTGGTCTGATGCGCCATCATGCAACACGCTCACACGAGTCCAACAAATGATGAAAGCTTTGCTGTTAAAACCTACACCTACACTCTTAAAACCAATAAGACAACAACCCAATAAGATAACAGCAATGTTTTATCCCTGCACAGCAGAAATCAGCTGCACACAGCCTATTAAATAGAGAATGTATTATCCCTTTAAACCTTTGACTGCGTTGATTTCTCCTGCTGTCTTAGTTGGAGGTCGGAAATTTAAACGTCCGACTAGTTAGAGCTGACTGAAGCATTTGTGTCAGAGAGTTCAAATAATGCAGAGAACATCAAATGAGTTCACACCCAATGTGACTGCTCACAAATGACAACAAAAGCGTGTTATTTTAGCTTTATAACACAAATATGCAGCAGCTACCAATTTACAAAGGCAGAATGCTGTCTGAGTTGAAAAAATGTGTGTGACAGTGAGATGTGTGTGTGACGGTGTGTTATAGAGAGAGATGTGTTTATGAGTGTGTGTGTGTGTGAGGGATACAGACATTTATGTGCATGTGTGTGTGTGGTCCTAGTATTCACTATGTTATAGCGACCAAATGTACCCAGAAGTATAGTAATACCATTTACATTTTGTTGGGCCCCATGAGGACAGCAAGCTTATAAATCATACAGAATTATCTATTTTGAAAATTTTAACACAGCAGAAAGTTTTCTGTGATGGTTAGTTTAAGGGTAGGGTTAGTGTAGGGGAATATAATATACAGTTTGTACAGTATAAAAGCCATTACATTTATGGAATGTCCCTGTTAAACATAAAAACCTAATATAGCCTATTGTGTGTAGGTTTACAAATTTGAATCCAAAAGTCAATAAATCCTGATAAATATGAGTTAAACCTCCTTTTGGGAACACCATCATTTGTAAAAACGCTATAAAAATATAGTTAATAAAGTGAGTAGTTTTGGTGAGTAAAATTTACACTCATAATAAATTACAAACACACTCATATTAAATCACGTGACGCATTTCTATTCCAGATTAGCAGCTCAGTCAGTGGCCAGGCCAGAAAAACAATCCATCCATCAACAAAATTTCTCAAATTGATAAAGTGCTGAGTTATGTTACAAATATAGCTCACACTGTTCTAACATCAGATCATCAGGGGTCTCAGATAACAGCCTCACGTTAATGTAAAGAAACACAGATCTTATGTGTTCTTATCGTAAGAACACACAAGGATCTTATCGTACATTTTATAATGCATGTTCACCTCCATAGCCTCACACCTCCTCTGAGATCCCTTGAGCTCCCATTCTCCTGACGCTCAGCCAAGCAGACGCTCGCTATGCTAATGCCCCCCGACAGACCCCCCCTGTAAAAACAGCACAAAGAGCCATTTAGACTTAAAAGACACACATAAACAAAAAAGGAAAAAGAAATATAAAAGAAGAGAATAAAATATGAAAGTAGATGAAAAAGAGAGTTGAGGGGGAGGAAAAGAAAGAGCACATGGCGCCCTGGAGGTGGGGGTGGACGGGGGGGTTATGCTGGCTTGGTGAGAGGATAGGAAGTCAATTATGCATTCTGAACCCTGGTCGATGTAGCCCCCGGGGACCTGACTGCACACCTCAGGATCAGTAAATAATTGACAGATAATATTAATTGGCTGTGGATTAGTGAGCAAGTAGAGTATCGTGGCATTAATATTTGATCAGAAGATGATAGCGACTCCTGGCAGAGGCTGGGAGGGGCAGCTGGGTCTGGTTGGCTGATTAGGGCCCTGTAAAGAGAAGTGAAAAGGAGACAGACCCTGTGCCATATAGACTTGTACCCCTCCTTTACACTCACAGAGATGGAGAATGAGAGAAAGTCCTGGGGTACAAGTGAACGTTAGACCAGCAACCCAGATAACATTTTAGGTTGTAAAAACATTTCCCTAACATTTCCATTAAGTAACAAAAACATTAAAACGTTATTTTGAAAGCTCTAGGAACGTTCAAAATGTCCAGTTTTTTAAACATTGTATTAACATTATTGCTTGCTATTCAAATATTTAAATTCTATAACGTTGTTAAAATGCTTAAGAATAATGTTTTTGATATATATGATATATAACAAATATATAATATTCTACTAATGCTACTGCAAGAATATATATATAGATAACTTTAAGAGGAACTTCTAGAGAACGATAGCCAATATTTGAAGAACGTTCTCTGTTAGCTGGGTAACCTCCTACTGGCAGTAAATTGGCGAATGGATGATTCAAGACACACAGACACATATGGGGGGATTGAACAATAAGATATCAGGATCACTTTCAACCTTTGGTTGTTGTTTTATTGGTGTTGGGCTCTGCAGTGGCCCGATCCTACATGTATGTGTGTAGGCGCGGGTGTGAAGAGGCAGCGAGATCTCTGATCTCATTGTAGCATCGCACTGAGCTTGACTGGAAGTAGTGGGGCGTCAGATGATCTGATTTTTCTGAGTGGAAGTCTTCCAACACACGATGTGCAGAACCCAGCCACTGAACTCCTGGAGGCTAATTAAAGTGCTAGAAGGCGAGTTCATGGTGCGTCTGTGACAACACAATGAGGAAATAATTTGGGGGGTGGAGGGGGGGGGGGGGTTGTGCACTCGAGCTCCAGTCACAACAATACCCAGCTCTCCTTGCATCTACCATATGCTGTCATTTGTTCAGTCAAATCCCCTGAAAGTGACGGCCATTCCAGGCGGTTGGTGTGTACCAGGCCCATTTCCTCTGCGACTTTACCTCACAAGTCTAATCTAACAGTCCCATGGGCATTCTGCGCAACGGTTTAAAGATGTCAGCTCTATGACGATCACATCCCACCCTTTATAAGCCAAGCAAATATGCATAATCATAAGCGTGGGTGCGTGGGTTGGCCGTGCAAACAAACACACAGTTCCTCAGTTCTCTCAATCAAATCAACACTTTGCTGGTTTTCCATATGGATAGCTAATTAAGTTTTAATTGATTATCAATCTATGGTGTCATAAAGCATCAACACAGTTCTAAAAATGGCCACAAATGGCGTTAGGATTGTTTATAGAAATTTGCAGAAAAAGTTTGGGGTGAAAAAGTACAAAATTATCTAGAAATGCAATTGCATTTTCCAAGTTTTGTCATTCCGACAAGCAAATGTCACCAAGTGCGCTTGCTGTGCATTTTCTCTATGAAATAACAACCCTACAGGAGCTGCACTCTGTACAGTTTAAGTCATTTTATTCTGTCCTTTTATCCATCTCTGAGTAACTAATCTGAGTCCCTCTAATGGTACAGCAGTCTCGGCCTTCAGCAGATTTGAACTCTGTGTGACACGAGTTGCCTCAGCTGCATTTCAGTTTAGGACATTTAATGGTCTCCTGGATGTCATACAAACTTAGAGACTTCGACATTTATTTGGGACTAACACACAAAGGAAAACACTTGGAATTATGGGACATGAGTTGGACTTTTGTTTTTAGATAAATCAAAAGCACGCCTTGAAACCACACTGAGCATATCCCAAACTTCAAATGCCCACCAATACATCCAAAACTCAAAAGACAATTTGGGAGGGGGGAGGCTTATTAAATGCAGTAACATCTGCCCAGTTTGATATTAAACCAGGAAGTGCAGTTCCCAGTACACTGTTGGCAAGGTCTCTGCGGTGAGCCCTGCCAAAGTGGAATAGTCATTTTGGTGACTCCAGGCCAAAACCAGAGATGTGCTAACCAGATCGTCTTAGAGCAAAGCGTCTTTCACCTCCTGTGATATTTAAATTGATCTGTACTCATTGTATATGCTGCATAAGCCATAATCATTTTTATAATTGCTTTCTTTCACCAATATCCCAGCTAACAGGGACCATTCTGAGAGCGTTGGCTAACATTCTCAAAGTTCTCTCAAAGTCTCAAAAGCATTCTTTTGATAACATTAGCAGAACATTACTTAATGTTATATGTATTGTGTATCAAAAACTTTTTTCTTAAGTTATTAGTTTCTAGATGTTTCTAGAACTTTCAAAATAACATTTGTAATGTTTTTGTTACTTAATGGAAACGTGAGGGAAACATTCTTTCAGCCTAAAATTGTTAGCTGGGATCATTGTTTATGGTCACATGCATAATAGTCATTAATATTCAAACATGTCAAAGCGTGCCATCTCCAAGCTTCTGCTGTGAATCAAACCCCTCGTCTATTCGACACAGATGTCTTTCATTTTGACGACACCTCGAGACACTGTCAATAATAAACAGCTGACGAGCGTGACACACCCTTTGAGCCAAACCCTGATCTCTAAACAGCACATCCAAATCCCAAACAAAGCCCCTGGTTTTGTGACAGATCTGAGAGACTTCAATTCCCTGGTCTCACATTCTCCTTCCCAAACCTCCGCCTCCATCAAGTGTAGCTGTCAACACAAGAACACATGTTTTATGTTAGATCACTGTTTAAAAGCAGAAGACTGGTTTGGTACCTACAGAGGCCAGCAGTGACTGCTGAAGTCCATCCAAGACAAAGGGACAGAGATGGGAATCTAAAGCAAACCGTGTAAGTGTTTTAGGGAATGCCAGGCCCTGTAATCTCATTGCCTGATTTCACAGAGTCAAACCTCTCGTTCCACTGAAGAAAAGCTTCCATGTTAATCCTCAACTTTGGCACCAGTTCTTCATTTCTGTAATGGGAACAGGAGAAAAGGGCATTTAGACACACTGGGATGCTGTCAGAGTAAGTCTGTGTCCACAGAAAAGAAAGAACAGGAAAATGAAACACTAGAAAAACTAGTTAAGGTTTATTATATGTGCATTCATCAGTTTTGTTCAGCTTTGATCAGCTATTTTATGTATGTCCCTGTTTACACCTGTTATTTTTAACACCATGGGTGATACGATCAGTGCTGATAAATCCGTGTACAAACAGTGACTTATTCACTCAAAGTACATTCTGGTGTGTTCATAAAACATTTCTCATTCAAGCTGGATGCATCATGATTATAGCATTATGCTAATTTGCCCTGATGCTTGATATACAGCAACAAAAGATCAGCTAGTCCCATAACATAATCAAAGCAACACAACAAAGGTGTTAAACTTACAGATAAATGTTTAGAAGAAAATAACAGTCCAACAGAGTAATTGTAAAGCCCATCATACAGAATGTCTCCAGCTCATCTGACATCAACATGGACCAACACCAATATCATGTTGAAGATACGCATGTGAAATTCAGTGTATACATGAACACGATTGAATACAATCTGATGTTAATACCAGGTGTAAACAGGCCTGCTTATTTTTGAAGTACAGTATTTTTGATATGTAGATTCATTTTCTGTGATAAACCTTTTCCTTTACTGAAACCCAGTAAAGATAGAGCGGCAAACTTTTGGTGTAACCTCCCAAGATTTTCCAAGGCCACTGTGAAGAAAAAGACCTATCAGTCAGTGCCTAGAACAACTAAAAATGAAAGAAACAAAGCCACGTTTAGGTATGCTCAATGAGAAAAGGTAAATGATGGACACGGCTCTCTGAACACTTCATACAGTGGCTTCCTCATTACCTATTAGTGTTCAGGAGCGAAGGACTGACAGCTCATTTCACTGGGAGCTATGCTTTAACAATGTCGGTGATTAACTGAGGAATCCCATTCTCTCAAATACCTCTTAAAAGTCTCGATTTCCTCACTAATATAACTTACTGCCAAGGATCATTCTGAGTCATTCTGGAGCCACTTGAAGCCGTTCTGAAGTAAACATCATTAGAGAGACATCATCTCCATATGGTTGATTACAGCAGGTTCCTTCCTTAAAAGAGACATGCAGCTATACGGCTCTAAGTGGAAATTCAGATATGCATGTTGCCTTAGCAATTTATGATAAGCACACAAACATGTGGAAGCAAATAAAATAAATAAAAAATAAATATGAGAAATGGCGACAAAACAATAGGATGGTAAATTAGAAGCCTACTGAAAGAATAAAGGTCTTTAAGATATTCTTAAATCTCTCTGCTTTTTCCTAATGGAAACTCCTCAAAACAATCTTGCCAAGGTCTAGTATCTCGAGAACCCACTTAGAACACACAAACAAACTAAGTGGTCAAACTCAAAATCTGACAATTCAGCTTCATCAGTGTTATCAGTACATCATCTTTTTTCCCCTGGTCCAGCATGTACACAGGGTGGGTAGGAAGTTGTTGTATCCTTGGCAAGCTCAAGGATACTGGAAGGGATGTGATCTTGATCCGGCTTTATCCTTAAAGCTAGGTTGTGATGCTGGCCACAGTGCAAACTCCACAAATTGAGACAGCTAGATGACATGTCTGATCTATCCACAGCACGTTGAAGCCAGAGGAGGTCTGGAGACGTGAAGAGCAAACTTTTTAGTGCTTGCATCATCATAAAGAGCCCCAAGTATTTTTTTACAGTTGCAAATACAGTTGAGAATGTCATGATGAGTTGAATGTTTTGTTTCTTATCTGATTAGTAGGACATTTACTAATATGACATGTACATGTAGTACAAAAAATTGCAACTAGTGATGTTCAGTTTTAGGAACAGTTAAAAAGTTGTTCTATTCTACACAAAAACATAATCAGGGTCTTACAGGTTCTAGTAAAAGCTTGCATTTACACTACATACTAGTAAAGAATTAAACTGCAAAATTTATACAAAATGATTGAAAATCTAGGGATAACAGCAGTATATTTTAACCAAAAAAGTAACTACATGACTACAACGTTCAAATAGGTGTTTATTTACAAAAAAACTCTATTAAAAACCTTATTGAAGTACAACAGTAACTTGTTATACCACAAGACGAACCAATATCTAGTATTGTAAAAATCCAGTAAACATTGACTAAACTTGGAAACTAGATAAAGTTAGTGTGACATCTTTCAGAGTGCGGAGGTTGTCTATATGCGTGATTTGAGCATGTGTGTGTTTATCTGTATGTAGTGCATATTATGCCTACATTTGCTGCACCACACAGTCCCAATGCACTGGTTGCCAAGCAACCAGCGTACACAGGGAGCGCCAGCCGTTGGCGTCCCTGAACCATGTGGATAAGAAGAGACTGCAGGATGAAAGGAAAGCAGGAGGTGTGAGAGAGAGAGGGATAGAGAGAGAAGGAGAGAGAGAGGACTCTTGTTTGGATCATTTTTGGATGAAGATGCTGAGACTGACTCCTGCTGTAGAGCTTTATAGCTTGTAGATAGCCAGTACAACACATTGCATTTCTTCTACATTTTTTCCTACAGTGTCCACTAAAACAATTAAATTGTTTATGTTGAGACTTGTTTGTTAACTGACTTTCCTAAGCCATCTCTTTAGACCCCCGCAGACTCGAGCAGACAAGCCCAGCGCTCTGTCAATCACACTAGAGGATGTTAATATGGCTTGTTTTCTTCCTGCTCTGATCCTTGGGGAGTATGCACTAACCAGCATGGCCCTGGGCTTCCTTTCAGGGGCTCAGGGCCTGGAGTGCTGCTGCTGTTTGGAAACAGAGACCGTACAGAGCAGGACCGAATTACCAAGTCAACACAGAAGAGTGCTTCTGTTTTGGAGTGCAACTCCAAATCTGAGGTTCTGTTGCTCAATCCAATTAACCAGTACGACAAGCACTAATTTAAAACAAACATAAAACACAAACAAATGAAAAGTAAACAAACAGAAGAAGACAATGCCCAGTTCACTAAAGGAATGATTCTGGATAAATATATGCTGTCAATAACCACAAACAACAATTTTGACTCAACTCACTGTTTCAATTGTGACACGGTCACACTGTTTTGAAAGCATGACAGTAACACTTAAACCTTCTAAATGTTAACATGAGGTAACCAGATCACCTAGAAAAGTAGTCCAGTGCAACTGAAATGGAAGAGAACAGTGATGAGACATAATGAGCAAAAACAATGTTCTGTGATAATCTAGCACAGGACACGGGGAACGCTCTCAGAACATTGGCTAATATTCTCCAAACGTTCTCTCAAAGTTATCAAAAACATTCTTGCAGTAACATTATTAGAACTTTTTTATTAAACATTATACATCAAATATATCAATAATGTTATTCTTAGTAGTGAAACGCTTTAAGAACATTACAGAATAAAAATTTTTTGAATGATGTCTTAAAAACAACATCTAAAAAACTGGACATTCTTAATGTTCTTACTTTTAAAATAACATTTTTAACATTTTTGTTACTTAATGAAAATGTTAGAGTTGTTCTTACAACTTTAAATTGTTACCTGGGATGACACCTCAGATACTAAAGTATTTTCTACTACTATTTTCTACAGCTACTAAAGATACTAAAGATCAGCTCCTTTAAACAGTCATTGGCTAGAATGAATAAATCTCAGCAGACAGAGCGACACTTGTAGCTAATTAACCCATTAGACTCAAACATGTTTTGCAACATGCACTTGAGATCAGCTCCTATCAGAGTCTGCCAGCAGAGAGACCCTTTGAAACCGAGCCTCTAAGCTCTGAGCTCTCTGCAGCGTCCCAGACAGTTCCTCTGGTATGTCCTAATAAAAAACAGCAACATTTCCTCTGCATAAACCTCAGTTAGTAAAATCACTGGTTTCCCACTTCTTCCTGGTGGTCATTTAAATAAGAGCGTAACCTAAAAAGAAAGCATCATGACTCATGAAGACGTGGGAGAGGAAGCATGACTAAGATGACTAAACAATATCAACCGCAGATGAAAGTGTCTCGGCTTTTAATCCCTTACCTCAAACAGACTCCAGCCTGGAATGCACACCACCAGACACCTCCAGAGTTAAAAGTCACAAACCACGCAACAGATCTGGCTTTAAGCAACAGCTTTCATTAATTGTGCTAAAGAGAAAAATTGTGAGAAATATGACAATGAAATTGGTTGATTTAAAGGTTTTCAGATAACAGGGAACAATGAAAATGTTAGGGAAACATTCTTACAACCTAAAATTGTTTGCTGGGGAAGATGTTCTTCAGAAACTACCTATTGCTCTTTTATCATAGAACAATGTTAGGAAACTAACTCTTTCAATTCTTACAACCTAAAAATGTTAGCTGCGTTTGTTCATTCCAAAAAATGAAAATTCTGTCATTATTTACTTATTTTACTTATATTAACTCTTATGTTCTTCCAAACATTTATGACTTTTTTCTTCTCTGGAACTTAAAATGTAAAATGTCACACATCTGTTGTCCATACAATAACAGCAGACAGTGACCAGCAGCTAAAATTAATGAAAACCACATACGACAGCAAATTTCATCATTACATTGACTCAAGTGTACTCATATTCAAATATGTTGAATAAACATACCATGTCTGACCTCATGAAAGCTAAATATGACTGGTTATGGCCAGGTGACCAAATGCGAGGTGATACGTTTTCAGAAATATACAAAAACACAAATAAGTTGTACGGACTACTTATGGTAGTTGTTTTGGAGCTTGACAGGCAGTGGACACAGTATGCTTTATGGGGACTGTAACATATCTTAAAAATGTTCCTTTTGTCTTATACCTTCTGAAAATCATAAAGATGAGTAAATGATAACAGAATTTTCATTTTTTGATAAACTATTCCTTTAAGAAGCAGGCATGACCCTTTTTCTGCAGATACTCTAAAGAGTTTGACGTTAGTTTTGTTAGTGAGACTATTCAGGTCAATGTTGCCATGGGCGCCCCCCTTGGGTTTCATGACACTGTGCTACATCAGGTGGCTCTGTGCAGTTTTTTGTAGAGGTACCTGAACGGAACATGCCAGTTTCTATAAATGTTTGCAAGAGAAAAAAACTGACGGGTAAAAAGACTTTCTTGATGGGATAAGGAGGACAGTGAGAAACAGAGACAGGCGTGTATATCTGAACTGTGCTGCCAGGCCTCTGGTCACAATCTCACAGATTTGCATTCCACTCTAACAGGATATTGCCCAAAGTCCCCCTGAGGAGCTTATCCGTCCTGTTGGACCTTACTCCCAGTGTGTACCACCTCACACACACACACTCGGCTCTCACACACTTTTAGCTCTTACACACATTCAGCTCTCACTCACACACACACAAACACTGCTCTCTCTTACTCACACACATTCCGCTCACACACAAATAGACACTCTCTCACACATACACACACACAGTTTAATCCCTTCTGTTTCTTTTCTTTCCTTCATCTCTTGCAGTTTTGCTCTCACACTCTTCATCTCAAAGGGTCTTCATCTTAGCCCTCCTCTCCTCATCTCATGGTCCCCTTTAGACTCTACTCCACAAGTCTATTTGCCTTCAGTTCTAATCAAACACAGGGAAGTCAGCAAAACTAGTTATATTTTCATGTAGCTAATAAACAGACAATATATAATATATAATGACAATATATGATTATGTGTGTATTTGTTAATATTTTCTGCCACATTCTATAAAAAAAATAACAGAAAACTTTTGAAATGGAAGGGTATTTGAAATAAGTTGTACACAGTAGCGACTGTGTACCTTTTGTAGTTTAATAGATATTGAAAGTTTAATCTTCTTAATATGCACAGCAATTTTTGTTAATATAAAAGAAAAGTTACACTTCAAGTCAACATTCGTTTTGGTCAAACCCACATCTGGGCATTACAGAAGGCATAAAATTGGGAGAAACAATACACACACCATAAAGCCCTCGTTCAGCCTTCCATCATGAAAGAAATGTGATTCAGGGGCGGCAGGCGATGTTTTTATGAGTTTAATTCTATATACCAGCTTCCCCCGGCCACAAACCAGCCCCCACGTGGCTAGTGGAGAAACAAAAACTCTTTCTGTCCTATTCTCACACACAGACCAACACACAACTTGCCCTCTCTTTGTCTCAAACACACACTCCACCCTCTTCCAAAGCATCTGGTCTTGGGTAGGGCAGCATATGTTTTAATTTTGATTGACTCACCTGTCACCTATACTGCCCCACTCATTGTTACCCCCCCAACACACACACTCAACCCCCCTTTTCTACCCCCTGTAAAATACCTCTCCATTCCCAGCCGAACGCAGGCCATTAACCATTTCCTACGAGCTGCTGGTAAAAGGAAGGAAACAGCATGCCTGGCTTTCACACAACATGCAGCATTAGGAAAGTTCTGCGCCCTTGAAGTCCAGCGAGCCGGGGTAAAAGTCACCCTAATTGACGGCGAGCTTAATTTAAATGAGCCCGTAACTAAAATCGGACTAGAAAGAGAGGAGAGACCTGTGATCGGGCGAAACTTTCGAAACCTTTCAAACGGCCGCACCGTCAAACCACTTTGATGTGCTCGACGCTTTTCATCAGTTTCCTCTCCGCGTATGAAAAAGCCATTTCAAGTACAAAGGCTCGCGAGCACATTTGTAATTTGTCTCCTCTTTCGAGAACAAATGGACGTGGCAAAAACCATTTTCCCTTGTTCTGGAAAAAAGAGAGAGATCTGAATGAAAGTGCATATGAAAGGTGCGAGGCGGGAGAGAGGAGCATGATCTCGCCCCGATTTTTCACTCAAGTCAAACCCCATTTCACATAAGGCCGTTGTAACACCTAGTCCACAGACTCACTTGCTCTTCAAGAAAGACAGACATAAATGAGAAGGGTACAGAGGTGACGAAGCAGGGGGTGAGGAAGAATAAAGATTCAAATCCTCGACTGTGAAAACTGTGGTACCAGGGAAGTGTATGCACGCCTTGTTTGGCTAATAACCTGGAGCCTTGTAAAATGTGAATGAGGCAGTCCTCTGGAGCTTATAATTTCACACCCGTGAGGCAGGGGAGATGAGTGTGAATTGAAGGAGGACAGCTCCACGTTGGCGGTTCCCCAGGCCGTCGCACGACAGCATAGAAGGCAAGACCGCTGACTCCTGGAATAACAAAATGGGGGTCAGAACGCTCATCAAAACCACATAGAGAGAGGCAACACAGTCACAGTTATTCACAGTTAACCACATGCACACACATTAATTTTATTCAGAGGGCTTCTGACAACCACCATGGCAAACATATTTATTCGCACCTACATGTATCACTAGGCCCACGAGGAATCTGCGACGGTGGATTCTGAAGAAGTGGAAAGCCTGTCATTCATGAAGATCTACACATCCCACATCCTTGCATGTTTATTAAATATTTTTCTGATCATGCTTTAAGCTACCAGTAAGACTGTAGTACTATGTTTGACACATTTTACCATGTTTAAATCCATGCAGCAGATACAAAATACCAGGTCTAGGCCAAGATATCGCTTATGCACATAAGACATGTCTGCCAAGACTGTTGTTCATCACACTGAAATGTGTAATTTTTTAATACAACTAATTTTTCTCCTATCCCAGCTTAATATGCATAGACAACTACAAGCAATGTGCAGGGTGATTTCTGTAAAGTGTAAAACTGCAGTTTCAACACATTACTCTGTCCAATCACAGTCAAGGAAAATGTTGAGAAAACCTGTATGGAAATAGTCATGAATTCTATTAAATGATGCTAGTAATGCAGAGATTACACACTTTAGCTTCAGTACCATTCTGTGTGTGTGTGTGTGTGTGTTCTTGAATTTCTACCATTGCAGGGACCAAACTTTTACCCCACAAGGATGGTAAAAGTCGCACATGAGGAAAATTTATTATTAAACTTAATTAAACTAAATGATGCTTATATATAAACATAATATATAATATAAGCATAAACATAATATAAGCATTATGTTTATGGAAAGTCCCCACAAAGATAGCTGTACAAACTTGTATGTGTGTTTATATGTGTGTATATTGACTAAATTGCTGAGGTAGTGTTAACGATAATACTCTCCCTGATGATTTTAAAAAAGGCCTGCCGTCAATATCTAAATCTGCATTTTTAAACCATACACCCCCCACAAAAAACTTCAATATCTTTTGATCTTGTTCTGTTTTAATTGTGCCTCTGTATAAAAGGTATAAACAGACAGCTTTCGCTCTACACTTTAATGGGTATTTGCAGGAGAGAGAGACGTGTGTACAAGTGTGTGTGTGTGTGTGTGTGTGTGTGTGTGTGTGCTTCTCACCGCGGCAACCAGACCTCTCTGAGGAGAACACTGCTGTAATTATAAAAGGAACAAAGCACTGGAGACTGAAAACACATGAAAGCCAAAGAAAACATACAAGCTAATCAAGACGCTCACAAACATGCACGGATACACACACATTCACTCACTTCAGGTCTGCCTCTGGTCCAGAGAAGTTACATTATTGGCCCGCAACGATGCTTTATCGATAGCAAGAACCTGGAGAAAAGAAAAGTAAAACAGCAATCAGACAGTGAGGAACACCAACAAATGCATGTGTATATTTCAAGTACACTAGAACAGGTCACTAATTGATTGAAATCCTGCACAAGGACCAATCAGACAGGCCTCTTAAACTGTCTTCCCCCAGAGGAAACGATAAAACGCTAAAAGCAGGAAGGAAGTCATGAACAGAACAGGTCTGGATGAGGTGGGGTCACTATGACACACACACACAACACACACTGGTTTTAGGTACTATGAACAGCTACTTGGGTGTTTTATCCACCCCATGTGTACTTTTTATACTGTCTTGTAGTACCAAATGAAAAATCTGTTAAATCTAAATTGGAAATTCATCACAATAATTAATATTCTAGCAATTCTGGCCCTGACACATCATGATACTGTATAAGTACAACTAAACTTATAAGGCTATTATATATGACTACGTCCCCAGACTGAGCAAATAAATGTAATTCTATATTCATTTTTTTTGTTACTGCTTTTATATTGATCCCAGTTTTTTGCAGCATTTTGCACGTGGCTCTATCACACGTTGGGGTTAACAGCAATGTTTTGTGTCTTTACCAGCTCTGTTATTACTCCCTTGATGTTTTACAAGTGACATTTGGGTGTTGTGTGTTTGTGGGGGTATGTGGAACCTTATTCGCAGAACACTAAAGTTTTGTACGTTATGTGTGCAAGAACTTAAACACACAAAAACAGACGTACATGAAAACAGACGTGCTTCTGACATCCTTCATAGTTTGCCATCCACCAGATTGTCCATGTGCCATCATCTTAAAAAAAGATTGTGTGACTTTAATCTACCACCCTGAATATTCTCTGCTGTCTCCTCTGTAAAATTAAAAACAAACCGCAAAGAAACCTTCTCCCTTTTCTCACCTCTGTGACACTTGTGCAGCGATGCGGCCAGCAGTCACACGTCTCCGTCTTCTCGTGTCATCTGTCAGTCAGTCTCGTACAACTGAGCGGCACAGAGAAAACTCAATCAGCCGCAGAGGCCCTTTTTGTCTGCCAATTCTGGAACTTTCATGCTTCTTATTTGTCAGGTCAAAGGTTAAATTGCTGACCCCCCCCCCTCATGTTCCTCCCCTCTGCGGTGAAGGTTCTATCTGCAGAATCCCCATATTTACATGGATTAGACGTCTTTCACATTGAAGAAAGAAATGTGGTTCATAGTCAAAGCCCAAGAAGCGGCCCACATCGCCGGAGTGGCCGCGTTATTCACCGCCGGACAATGACCATATTGTGGGGATCTGAAAGGGGAGGGGGGTGGTGTGGAGAGGAGCTCCCTGCTTTTGGCCCAAACTGGAGCGAAGAACAAGCCCTCCCTCCCCCTCCCTTTCGTCCACGGTAAAGTTCTGCGCTTGTGCCACTAGGCTCGTCGGGGCAAAACCCCATCCGCTCTCCTGACAAGAACAAACAATGGCTGCCCACTGTGAACTACATGAAGATGTCAAAAGCTTTTAGTCTGGTGGGTGGACGGGGGGGTGGGTGGTAAGACAAGGTTTAAACCAACAAAACCAGAGAAAAGGCCCTTTTCACTCCCGTGGATAAATCCCACTAAGTCTACATTTCCACATTAGCTTTACTTTCCCCTGACAACAATCCAGCGACTCAATAAAATGATGAAGAACAAATAAGAAGGCCTTTGAGAGGACCAGGCCACTGGCTTAGTAAATAGCACATGCAGAGCTAATCAGGGGAGGACAGAAGAGCTCATGCCATATAGACATTCAGGAAATTTACACAACATTAGCATTCTCATCTAATCCTCCAAGGTGTCCTGACGGTGGTTAAGCTGGAGCTTCTGCAGGAGACAAAACTGGTGCAGGACATGTTCAGTCTTCTGAATGACGCACACTGTTTGTTGCACAGTCTTCTGTGCAACAAACACAGAACATCGCTTGCAATGTTTTCAGCGAAGATATTTTCATGAAAAACATTTTAAATGTTAAAAAAACATTCCACAATGTTTATAATATTTGTACAATTTATAATTAAATGTAACCACACACACACTTCAGGCGCTTTCACACTCTGTTTCTCCAGTGGTGTTGAGAACAAACGAGAGCTGTAAGATGTTAATTAGTGTTTCCTCCTGTTCAGCGGGCCAGGGGTCTGAATGAAGAGGTCAACGCTATCTGTGTACCTAAGGCTCAGACAAAAAGGAAACACATTGTCTTTGACCAGCCAAGTCTTAACGCTGCTGTCAGCAAGGAGAAAAGGACAGAACAGGAGGGTACGGGCACATTTTTGCTCCAGAATATTTTTGCAATTATACAGCTCAGTTTATTTTTATACAAATAAAATAACTCACCGTCTCTTCCATTATTTTGTCTGTTAACCTTGTGTTACAAATGAATGATTCCAAAGATTTTAAAGGCTGAATCCTCAAAATAGCCTTTTACAAACTGAATATCAGTATTTTATGGATGCTGAAGATCAGAGACCATTCCATCAGATTCCATAACAGTCACTTTACCAAGACCAGGAAGTGTTTTTCGGTATGTGTTTACTTTCAAACACAGCTTTCTCTTCCAGGCCAAACCAATACTGGGAAGTAGGAAGTATTTAAAGCGCAAAGCCTTGTCCCTTTTGAGGACCTACCATATAAAGCAGCCCAGAGTGGAGACTATGGTCCATTCAGATGTAAATACATACACCATTCCACTGACTCTGATTAACTCCATGTGAGTTAATAGTTGCCCTGTTAACAAAGAGTTATCCTCCCATTCAAGCTGGCGGTATGTTTAGGAGGAGAAAAGCAAGGAGAGGGAACTTGTAGTGAACCTTTACAGTACAAGGCCCTTCAGGATATAATACAAGCTTCGTCTCCTCCAGATAATCCAGCCTGCAGATGCTGG
This sequence comes from Chromobotia macracanthus, assembly GCA_036877525.1. Classification (NCBI taxonomy): domain Eukaryota; kingdom Metazoa; phylum Chordata; class Actinopteri; order Cypriniformes; family Botiidae; genus Chromobotia; species Chromobotia macracanthus. Next base: position 5,682,530 of record JAZGTH010000004.1, on the reverse strand, counting down.
AAGGAGCTCACTGCTCTTACAGGAACAAATCATCGTAGAAAGGATGGAGGCAAACAAAAGAAATGTTCTCTTTTTTCCCTTCTGGTTCTACACTAAGGCAGAGGTTCTCCAAAAGTGTGGGACAAAACCAAGTAGACAGACCAAAAGCTTATGTTGCTTTGGAGATGTCTCTGAGTTTGTTCGTCCAATTATTATTCATAAGGATAAACAGACACGCACACACACACACACAAGAGTTCTCAAAGCTTTGGCTTGTTTTTTTTTTTTTTGTATTTATAAAGCTGCAAAAATCTTTGACTACAATTAATTATTGATGCCTTAATGACCACAGTATAAACTAATCGCGGTCACATCTCACTGTGTGTCAAACCTGAAAATATGTTATCATATTTCAGAGGTCCACGCTCACCATTTACCAAGCAGAAAATCTCACATAATAAAGTATGAAGGTGCAGGACTTAAAAATGTTGCATTATGTCGAACAATATGTCAATCGTTGGTTTTCCTCGGTTTCTTCTTATTTTTGGCTCGGACTGACAGGTTAATAGCAGAAGTTTTAGTCAGTCGCCCTGACAAGCTAATCTATAATCAATGCCAAATGGTGTGAACCTATAATGAGACTATAAGGGGCCCGAGCAGAATGGCCACTATATCTTAAAAATTGGTTAGGTGGCTCACTCCTCCGCGTATAAACATTACATTTTGATGTTTTGATGCTTATAATGGCTTTTTATAAAGCGTTGTTCTCGTTATTAAACGTCTTGAAGCGATTTCTCCAAATCCCGTCCTTGATCGCGCGCCTTGTAAACTTCCACAAGTTTACGTCAATTGAGCACCTGAAGTATCGCGATATCTGCTAAGAGAACCGGCAGCTGAATACTTATTTAATATTATAAACGTATTGAAAGTGACATTTAAAGGGACATTTAAACCTAACACATGCGCACCAAATGCATATGCACATACATTGAACTTTTGCAACAGGCCTATATGCTTTGACAAAGTAACCCCTTTATTTCCATGCTAAATAAAGCTCGTAAACTTTCAATCGACCAGCTTAATCTTGTTCAAATAATTTATATTGGCTCACGCAACTATTTAAAGCCTATAGCTCTGAGAACATGAGGAAACCAGTCGCAACCATTTCTGTTCAGCATGGAGCGAGAAAGCAGCAGATCTCTTCCGCAACACTCCCTAATGAACGGGCCTACAGACAGAAAGCAATGATCTCCTCTCATAAACTGCAGGACATCTTTTATTAAACGTATTAGTCCACTGATATTTTTTAAATAACATAAAATATTAAATAAGACAATAATGTTAGGCTACTAGTGCTTTTCCTGAAACAAAATGCAGCAAGCTGACTTTAAATGTGCATTTATTTTAAAAAACGTACTAAAATAAAACAACAAAAAAACGTATTATGTACATGATTACATAATGCATTTCTAATCATAATAATTTCTCAGAAGTCCACGATAAACATTTCAAGACTCGTTCCTCTACAGCTCAGCGTCATTCTCGTGTCCTCATGTCAGAGGAGCAATGCGGTGATGAGGAAGCTGTTATTGGTTTCCGGTCTCACACCTCATCGGAAGAGTCCTATTCAGACAGAAGGTAAAGGGCAAACCTTGAACTCATTAACACGTTAAAAGAAAGGCGAAGAAAAAGCCCTATTCGTCCACTTTTATATCAAAGCTGAGATTACGGGCATGCAGGACAGTCAACATGCTCTGAGTGTACATCAACATTAAAAAGCTCAGTATGGTACACCTTATATGTCTTTATATTAAGCTACTTTGGTTTTGCTTGTAAAGAAAGACTTCTAACTAATTCCCTTTAACATTACTGTTGTTTTTTTATGTGCAACTTTAAAACAGACGTGTCACCAATTAATATACAGGCCAGTAGGCTATTCTTTTAAATATATTTTTACCACTCTAAAGGTGAGATACATCCCACAGTTTTCTCTGGATAAAAGATTAACGAATCGTTCACCGGGAGTCGGTAGGCAGTGTTGCTCTGTTGGTTCGTCCCAAATCTCACGGCAGAAATATCAGTGGTGCGCTCACGGTTTGATCAGCGCTGGTGGAATTATCACGGGGAGAGATACAAAGGCGGCAGACAAAATGCGCCGGTTTCCCCGGTGTTCGAGTACAAACCACTATTAAACACCAAGGTCCCACTATTAGATCTGACTGAATAAGCACTGTGGAAGCATGAACAAGACGCTATAAAAGCAGAGATAAACCACACACGTAATCCTGAATTAGCGAAAGTGCTGAATTATTCTGTAAGGTGAAACAGACAAGGAAAACGGTAGACTAACAAATATAGCCCATAGCTGTGCGCAGAACGGTGCTGTTGAAGTTTAGGAGTGTCTGTATTTTGTCCTTTACAGTTTTTCCTTTTAATTTGACGGATTCTTGAAATATCATATTTCGCACACGCCTCAAGATATCCCGCACTAAAATGTTTAATGTATAAGCCAACATTATTCTAGACAGAGAGCGCACATTATAAATATGCATGTATTCAATTAAGGGTATTACACAGGATTTCATTTGCATAAGGATTTGGTAGCTTAACATGCCTTTTCATATTTGTGCAATAAAACTTTAATATTAACGCCTGCCCTTCAATGCCGTGGGTACTTTTATTAATAGTCTATCTGTCTACTACACCCCTAATATAGGCTGAGATTATACCACTGCTAGCCTAATATGAAGATCATCTTAACAGGTCCCAAACACAATTGCCAGAACTGTGTCAAATTGTTTTGTATCACGAATATATTTGTCACTCCACATAAACAGCTGCACCTGTTTTTTGTGACTGCTGTATTTTTGGAATGAATAGTGTTTCCTTTATTTTTTGTTCAATAAACAACCTAAATATTTGGATCAGTGTATCAGTGTTTTGCAATTTTTAGTCAAGTGTTTATCATAGGAATTCCTAGATTCCCACAACAGGACATTATTGGCACACTTTGCTCTTTGCAGCGTCGTGGGGACATCCTGCTGTTCTCTTCAGTTAGTCCGTTTTGCTGACCCTCTTTTATGCAGCAGTGAATGTGTTCTTATTTGATTACTGCGATTGAAAACGTGAATAAAACGTGAATAATTTGGCGCATGTCACTCAGGAATACAAATGTAGGAAAATTACACATTAAACCCATTCATCTAATTTTCCTCTTAATGCGTTTGAATGACCTAAGTGACTTTCTTTATATATAAGATCTAATCTAAACCTTTGTCAACCCCTAATCTACCCCCCAACCCCCCCCCCACACACACACACATTACATAATGGCTATCGATTCTATCCTTAAAATAGCTAATATGACCTCAGCGTAATCTACAACTTATTAGCCACATATTTACAACGTGACTTCTCTAATGAGCGCGTATTACTTGAAATAGACTCTTGATCTTGTCATAAAGCCAATTCTCTGTTTATGACACACAAGCTGATAATGTGTTACAGTTAATGCTATCCTTCATCTGCTGTTGAGATCGACACACACCCACTGAACATTCAGGTTCTCTTACTTGAGCATGCAGAAGCTTTCTGAACAGCAATTTGACGTCTATTAAAAATGTAAAGCTAACAAGCTCTTCCCTTAACTTTTGGAAATAATTCTTTTCAAGCCTAATTCTAGGATTTAAAGACGATATAAGTACATTTTCCCCAGATTGTACCTAATATTAAATCTAGGCATGCACTTTTTCCTGGCAGGGATTTTACAAATCAGCATTACATGTAATACGGCCTATGGTTTAAACACACTGATTTTTTAAAATATTTTGGGCAGTCTATATTGCACTGTCTATACAGTGCAATAGGAAAACCGATAGCACGCTCTTGAAGCAATATGTTTCAATCAGCAGCGTGTTCCTTTAAAGTGCTTGTTTGGCAAACCTTTGCTTTTCATGCAGTACACAACTTTCCACAGAAATAACACTTTCATATAATTTTGTGAAGCCTAAGCCCGCGTTCATAAAGTTAATTCTTTGCACAGATACGATACGACGGTAATCCACATTGTACCACTCAAAAATCAATTGATCTTGTTTGAGTTGTACGAAGACTTTTTTTTAACACGAGTCACGTGGGGGCTTGTTCATTCCGCCGTTTTTCTTGAGGTCTGCTGCTCTCCAGGGCACGAAATTAATACTGTCTTGCCAATTAAATTCAGAGCCCCAATTAAAGTGCTTTATGAATACCTACGTTAAAAACACAACAAAAAACAATAAATAATTGAAAACCAAACCGGTTAAATCGGATGAAATATTGCAAACTATTTAAAACATTACACGCATAAGCTACTACATCCCACTAAACTTTGATATTCTGAAGTCAATGTTGTACCCATGGACGTTTCCTCCTTCAGTCACTGGGTGAAAGTGAGAGATGCGTATCTTTCTTGTTTTTGAATCATCACCTATTATGCTGGATGGACAGCATAAGTAAAACAAATATATGGGCTTTTGGGATTTGAAACCAGTGGCTCACAGCAGTCCATATGAAGTACAAAAGAGGGCGACCATTAATAATGGATGATCCGAGATATTCATTGTGTTTTCCTTTGCTTTTCAAACACTCACCTCACAGAGATGTAAAAAGAACGGAAGAAAAAACATTTATTATTGAAACATCAATGAATATTAATAAACATAATGCAATATGATTTACGAGTGTTAAGTATTACGCTCTTACATTTCGCACACTACCATTATTTTTTATAAAGTCGTTGAGTGCTGAGGGTGGTCAGGGAAATGCCTGAAAAATAAAACGGGAGGTAAATATCAAAATACGAATATCAATAATTATTATTAATTTCGAAGATCCATACAATTTTAAAATGAAAAGCCTGAATTCAGTAATCGGACTTCTCACAGTCTATTTTGTGACAGTAAACTGAATGCTGTCAGGAGAGCAGAGTGAAGCGTATTCGGTACTTCGGGATCCTTTTGTCTGAAGCAGTAACGGGGTCTGTCCGGGGCTGCTCCTGTTACATGGGCAGCCTGTCTGGTAAAACAGATCAATGCGAAGACCAATGAGTTAGACCTAGTGGTGTCAAAGAAGATTTTGTCGTCATTATTAAGCAATGCATTGCATACAAATATGTAAAATATTAAACGGTAAAACGATAACTTTTTTAATTGGCGCAATAAAGGTTCACTTTTGACGCACTCGGTTAACTCGGTTAGCGGAAGTTTTTACCGCATTTTGTAACTATGCAAACAAGTCACTGCTCTTAACGTACTCAGCATTTTCCATGCATATTTTTAGCCAAGAGAATTAATTCTTATGTGCATTCCGCTATGAATAAAACCATCTCTTAAAATGTGCATTTTAGAAAGTCTTGAGTTACCATTATATTTCAGTCCGGATGACATAAAAATCCCCGCAACAATTCGATACAGTGAGTCTATCAAGGGTTCGAGCAGCCAATAATCACGAAAGAAACGGCGTGACGTAAAAGTCCCGGTAGAAAAGGCGCGTTGGGTTTGCTCACGTTTGGAGAGGGAAGAGAGCTGGGAAGGGCTGGATCAGCCTCTACCTCACTGCCTTCACTGGATAATACAAACCCAAAGTGTCCTCAACTCCTCCTCCTGTTCAATTACCTACATGCTGAGCTTACTGCATGCGGGACGAACAACAGACTCTTTCCACAAGAAATACTAGATAGGACAGGGCAACCATCTCGTGTGTTAGAAGAACCATTGAGTTAGATGCATTTTCTGCGTATCCATCCTGGTGCCTACTGAAGTTGGACGTTTGGCGTGCGCGCGTCATGAGAAAACTGTCTTGGAGGAGCTGAAGAGACGGGAATGAAGATATAACCACTTACACAATCCGTGTTGTGGCTCGGTCGTTTCACCAGGCATTTCGGAATTATATTTTTTTTATTCTAAAGCGATGCAACAGCGGATTTTTGCTGCGTAATGACTGGCAGCAGTCAGGCTCCAAGACTGATTTCTGAAGAGACGAGAAGAGACCAGAAGAGAAAAACACATTTCACACTGACAAATTCATGTTCACAATGTGGTAACTGAAAGTTACTCGCGAAGAAATAGGAGGGTCCAGTGTTGCACATGTAGAGGGGCTTTAGTAGCTGGGTATGTCCTTAAAGCTCTGGAATGCTCATATAGGTTGCACCAATCTATCTGTACTGTGTGCATGTTTTGCGGTCTGAGATATTATTGCATTCAAAAGAGTCCGGAGTTGACAGCGTTGATAAACGAATAACGATTAGCTCGAACGGATTCTCCTAACGGGGATTCTTTCATGAGAGAGAGAGAGAGAAAGAGAGAGAGAGGTCATATGAACTGCTACACAGGGCTAGAAGTGCGTCTCACGGAAATCTTGGGTTGCAGACCTGACGGAAACACGTGCTATTCGGTCTCATCTGCGGCAACGATGCTTTTCCACGGTCTGCCTGGAGGCGAGATGCATGGTGTTATGGAAGAAATGGAGCGGAGAGGAAAGAGCGATTCGGCGACTATCAGCTCGGCCATAGATATGGGGGAAACAGAGACGGTAGGAGAAAGCCATGCCTCTCGCTCCAGGCGCTTGCCTGGAAATCCTACCAGATCATGTTAGCTGAACCGTTATTCAAACAGTGATATAGAGATGTGATTCTGATCTTGTCTATTGAAACAAACTTTAAAGCCAAAATCAGAGGCCCGTTTCCCAATGTATTGCTTGCGGATTTTGTCATGGGTGGATTCCAAATAGTCCACAGAAAGCTACGAGATGCAATATTTTGCGAATGCACACCGATTCGTTTTAGGCTGTCATTGCATTTCATTTCATCTTCAATGACATAGCCTTATTTAATTTCGACAATAAAAATGTGGTTTTCGAAACAATAAGTCACCGAATTAATTTTACATTAGCGAACAGGAAACTACTGAAACTGTTTCGTTCCAAACACCGACCACACAAGAAAAATCCAACTTCTTTGTTTTTCCAAATCGATTGTATTATTTGTGTGAATATTATTGCACGCTATATATTGACAATAGCCCCATTAAATGTTTGCCATTTATGCTGCTTATGTATTCATATTGGATTTTAATTGATGGGACATTCAACAATTGGCCGTAACTATAATTTTAAAAATACAATATTTCTGTGTAAATTATACACAAGTAGAATTAACTAGCTACAGTGAAATCACGAGAAGGGATATAATAAAAATGGCAAACATTAAGTGGGCACTCAATTGACCTTGTTTTAGGCCCTGGTGTTTGTGATTAACTAAAAAGACAATACTAAGCCTTTGCAGCAAATACCTTGGAAATACGATTATTTTGTATCAGTTTGTTTGGCTAGTTTTTTTTTTTTTTTTTACAATAATTCAATAAAGAATCACGGTCGTTTCGCGTTGAACGAATGGTCGCTATCATTATTTTTTCTGAAGTATTACTTTGCATTAATGTGTAAATGTATGCTATTTCCTGCGTTGTGTATGATCTTCAGTCTTTATTTCACCGAGCACAAACGTGCAGTTAAAACATCTCTTCTTACACACTCACTTACACACACACTTCTTACGGTCACTGTTGCTGTAGTGTTTAGACTCCGCACTAGATCTTACACCCCCTCCCACCTGCACAGAAGCAACTTCAGCAATGAAGTTTTTTTGTATTCGTTTTCTTTTGTAAATGCGCAAAAAAAAATATATATATATTCTTTGGGCTATGCACATCTAAACCCACTTTATTTAAACATGCATATATTTATCTGCTACGGCGTCCCATCCATTTGTATAACAGCAGAGAGGAGAAAGAAAAACACGGTGTTTGTGTCAGGCAGGTATTTGAGTTTCGGTCTTTAATGAGTCTGGGTGTGTGTGTGGGTCTCTGCAGAACATGCCGTCGATCAGCGGGGACCGGGTGGCTCTGTGTGCGGGCTGCGGAGGGAAGATCTCTGATCGCTATTACCTACTCGCAGTGGACAAGCAGTGGCACATGCGCTGTCTGAAATGCTGCGAGTGTAAACTAAACCTGGAGTCTGAGCTCACCTGCTTCAGCAAAGACGGAAGCATCTATTGCAAAGAGGATTATTACAGGTGAGCAAAATGCAAGCAATAAACGAGATGCGTGGTGCGAATGAAATACAGCAAAGCCTCGTTGTGGGTAAAAAAAAAAGCTCGTTGCACGACGCCTGACTTTTTGACAACTGAGTACATGTCAACTTTATTATATTAATATCGTTACTCAAACGTCTGTGCAGTGTATCCAGAAAGATTAAAAAAAATGAACAAATGCTGTGCTAAAATGCTCAGTTTTGTTGTGCAGCTGAATTCATTTGAATAAAATAAAACGATGTGTTCAAAAAGAAATAAGCAATTGCTATTTAAAAATGTTATACTGTTTGCTGTTTGAGTTGATTTTCTACGTCATTATACAATTTAAAACCCATAGCAAGTGAGAGGCCTATTATGATAATAATGTAAGTGACGGCTTTACTCATTTCCCCTATCAATTAGGACAAGATACACGTCCATTTCAATTTGAAGTTATTTAGTAATTATTAAACACGTGATTATTGACGAGATTGAATGGGCTCCTGTTATTTGTGCGCTTACCCTGCTGTTTAATGCATTATTTTACGTCGGGATATCTCAGGGCCAGATATCAAAAGAGTGCATCGCTCAACAACTCGATATTCATTCATCAAACGGGTTTTATTTGCCTCGTCGCATTTAATGTCAGGCTCATGAGTGTTGGAGACACTTTCTGCTTGAAGTGCGCCGAAAGGTCACAACTGCTCTATTCTCCCGCAGAAGGTTCTCGGTGCAGAGATGTGCCCGGTGCCACCTCGGGATCTCGGCCTCGGAAATGGTCATGAGGGCCAGGGATTTGGTGTACCACTTGAACTGTTTCACCTGCACGACTTGCAACAAAATGCTGACGACTGGGGACCACTTCGGCATGAAAGACAGTCTAGTGTACTGCAGGCTACACTTTGAAACGCTCATCCAGGGAGACTTCCCCACGCACTTCAATCACACGGATGTAGCGCCTAATAAAGGACTGGGCACCACGGGCCCTCTAGGACTGTCTTATTATAACGGCGTAAACACAGCGCAGAAGGGCCGGCCCAGAAAGAGGAAGAGCCCGGGGCCCGGGGCGGACTTAGCGGCGTACAATGCAGGTAAGATCATCACACACTTGTTGTTGCTGAAGTTCTCCATTTTGTTCTCCAAGTGTTAATATTTGGAACAAATAATTTGGAAATCTAAAAATGGCTGAAAATTGGTTACCCTCACGACTAAGAGCGCTTAGTACTGTTGGCCTACTAGTTTCAACAGCAATTTTAAGCTTTTCTTAATTCGTCTTCATGTGTGCAATACGTTAGTTTATTATAAAATAAACGAAAGTTTCACGAAAGAAGGGCAACAAAACCCCCACCAACGTTACTTTCATCGCTTTTGACAATACATTTGGTTTACGACTGTTATGAAATCATTATGATTAGCCTATTTAATTGCGAGAAGAAATGAAATTAATAAACGGGTATAGTTATTTCAAACCTATAAAAATATGAATACAATTTTAATTAGCCCGCTTAAATAGCAGGCATAACTAAAAACGTTTAAACAAAGAAATAAAACTAGTATTACGATTTGATTGGTACCTATTGTTTCCTAAAGAGATCATTCTTATTTGTTTGTTAAATAAGCCTTGTTAAAGAGTCTTATCCTTTGCAAAACAATATTGCAAAAAGACTACGCGAAAAACATTTTCTCCCCTGTTTATTGCGTATCAGAAAGGGTTAAAACATTGAAATTAACATTTTTATTTAATTTAGATGTTTTTGAAACACTAATACAATGCATGAACGCAAATTAAACGATATGAATAAAGCATTATGGTTCACTTATTTAAGACAATCGATACACATCACAGAAATCTGCCAAACACTTCAGCTTGTGTTGAACAATTTGGAACAACGTGACTTGTTCGCTCGGGCATTTCGGGGCCCTCAGCGGGGCATTTGGGCCCCTGCTTGAGGACCAAACAGAGGAATGATGACGACTACAGGGGTTGACAAGTGGAAAATGGCTTAGATGCTAGTAGAGACCTCCAGAAGATTAAACAGAAGAGAAAGAAAGAAAGAAAGAAAAGAGGGAGGGATGAGAAACACAGGGAGAGAGCGCAGCCAAATTCAGACACATTTATTTACCATTACCCTTTTTTATGTGGGCTATAAAAAGATTGAAAAAATACAAATCTGTTTTTACGATATGGCCCATTTTATTTTGTACTTGTAGTAGAAATTGTATGTGCTAGAATTACTATCCTATCTCTCCGACACTAGAATAAAGCGAGCAGACAATTAGGAGATATAATAGTAGTATAATAAACTTCCTTATTTATCACGATGTAAATGATCGAGAAATTGATCTTTTAAACGTTTGGTTAAATCCAAACATAGTTTTTGAGATTGTCAAATCACGTGATTCTGTGTTGCTCTTAAAAATATAAAATTTACCACGTTTTTTAAATGGTATTTCCGATCAATAATTTCGCCTAAATGATGGGTTTTATCATTCTGGACGAAAAATTGTTTAGTTGCATTGTTAATCTTTATGCCTTGGCGAATTTGTCTTTCTGATATTTCGTATTTACCAGCTTTAAATATACTAGCCAATAGCACATAGATTTAACATTTAAAAGTAAGGCAAAAAAATAAAACACGAAAACGAAAAGTTTTAAAATCAGCTCAACTGTTTACAACCCTGATAACACAGTGTAAGCCGTCATCATGCCAGAGAGAGAACTTTGAGTCTCTCTGATCTCAGTACAGGGCAGTCGGATCATTGCTGCCCCCATCAGATTACACCTTAAACAACAGCACAAATAAAAAACGAGAAACCCTGAAAAATGAAGAATATAGATTCACTGTTGCAACATCACAATCAACACATGCACACAAATAATTCTGCATTATAAATCCATGTTCTTGACCTGTCTAACTGTGTTAAAGGTAACAGTATTTCTCAATGGCCATATTTCTATCATGAGGAAACATTTGTTCACCATGTGGAGCGTTGCAAGCATTCAAGGTTAATTATCTGAAGTGTTGATCAGACGATTTTCAATGACTAATATTTGTAGTTGTCAGAGAAAACATAATTCCGAACTGTCGTGCGTCTAGCAACACATAAACTTCTGCCAAGAATTTGGAACTGGCGCAAACACATTTCTGACACATTGAGACAGGCCTATCTCCTAAACACTCGTGCCCAAGCATGAATGCTGTGGGCTATTTTACAATAAAATTCAACACAAGTCATCTTATAAACAGAAAGGAAAAGATGCCCACATGGGTAAATATTTAAGTGCTCTGAAGATGCTTTTTTAAATGCTTTGGATAAAAAAAAATCGCTTTGTATTCCTTTAGCAGACGCTTTAATAATCCATGTCAATGTAGAATAAAATGAAAATTCACATTTTGTTTTTTTTAAATAAAACACAAACTGTACGTAGCCAAACCGATCTTCCACAAAGCTCATGCTGAAGAACTATCTATTGTGTTGAAAATCAAGCTAGCATGCATTTTTTAACAAAGAACAACAGAATATGGTGTAAGACTGCATCATAATGCAGATTATTATATATGCAGTAACTTGCAAACACAGCAACATTAGGGTGATGTGGCTCCTCTGTTCTTCAGTTCAAATGAGACTAAACACATTTCTGGAGTGCCATGAAAGACACAACAAAAGGAAGAGAGAAAGACACCTCCTCATTCCCATCAGCCTGTCTGAGCACATGATGAAACACTGAGCGATCTGTCGCGGAATCGGAGACTCTCTGTATTCTTATTGTTACCTCAGTGAAGGAACTTACTGGGAAATGATTCAATTACAATTTCATGAGATTCTGTTTTCTGCATCTCATATTCACACCAGGAACCCACTGTTAGCCTAATGCTTCAGAGAAATATGAAACTTTGTTTCACTATTGTGCTTTAGCTGTTAAAATATTCATGTTACCGCTACATATCTGGACTGTTTAGCGACCAAACAACAAATGTGTTCAATGCTATAATATACTCAATGAAAGCTTATTCATTTTGATGTGTAACGGCATAACACCTAATACCTGTTTTACATGTTTAATTCAAACAGCTTTGAGCTGCAATGAGAATGATGGGGATCCAATGGAAAGAGACCCTCAATACTCCAGCAGCCAGAAGACAAAGCGAATGAGAACATCTTTTAAACACCATCAACTGAGGACCATGAAATCCTATTTTGCCATAAACCACAACCCTGACGCCAAGGACCTGAAACAGCTGGCCCAGAAAACAGGCCTAACCAAGCGTGTACTACAGGTCAGAAATCTCCTTCCAATTAAGTGAATCGTTTTGGCTCGCTGCAACAGATTTGAACTTTGCAATGGACTTGAGATGTTAGTATTATGATTTTTATGGTGAATTAAATCCAGTGCTTATTTTTTATTTTTAGTTAGATATATCAGTATAACTTCTGCACTGCAAATAAAGAAAAGTACCAGTTATTCATTTCTTTCAGCGACAAACTGATCATTACAGGAATCAAAATCAAACAATTTATTAGCTTGACTATTACTTGTCTACTCAACAGAATGAGGAGAGAAAGAAGAAGCAGAAATGAAGGAATAAACGAGTCTTAAGATTTAGATCATTTCTGGAAATAAATGGCTCATATCAGCTGTTTGTCAGCCATCACTGAAACTAGGAACAACATACAGTTGGCTTGTAAACGCTCTGGCACAGCCACCAGGGGACCAAAGACAGGAAAGAAATGAAATAAACAAAAGATTCATGAGCAGAAACTAAGAATAAAATCTCAAAGCGCTAATTATCATTGCCAGAAAACAAAGCTGTCATTTTGCTTTGATAAGACTAATGTTTGTCCCCTGTGTATCACAACAATTTCACACATCTCTGTTTGCTGTGGAATTATTTGTAACGAATGGAATTTTATTCTGCAATACAGGTCTGGTTCCAGAATGCTCGCGCCAAGTTCAGACGGAACCTCCTCCGTCAGGAGAACACAGGTGTGGACAAGACCTCGGATGGGTCAACCCTGCCTGGAGGAACACCTTCTGGTCCTGCCTCAGAGATTTCGAATGCCTCCATGAGTCCGTCCAGTACCCCCACCACCCTCACAGATCTTACAAACCCCACCATGCCAACTGTCACACCTGTACTGACCTCTGTGCCGAGTGGCCTAGATGTCCACGAATGCCGAAGTCCCTCGCAGAGCACGTTGACTAGCCTCTTCTGATGCTTGTATCACTTTGTTCATTCGCAGAACATGTCACCTCTACCTGCCGGACCTTTAAAGTCCAGTCACGGATGTGGCCATCTTGACAAGGTTTCGGCTTTGATTCGCAAAGAAACCTCTTCAACGTCTCCTTCAGTACATGTTGACACCCAATAAAACCAGAAATGCAGCGTTACTTTAGCACTGGTATCACCAATTGTGTTTGTGAGACCGTTTCATTACTTCATTTCATTGTGACACAATCATTCATTCACAAACTGCTGTCACCTAAACCGATCTACCTGGGCATCTTTTGTACAGGCCAGGAACTCGACTGATTGACCATTCAAAAGACTTTACAAGGACTATGAATGGAAACTAGAAAATATAAACTTTTTGTTTGGCCCTGAGCGACTTCAGAGTATTCAAGACTCAAGTCTCACGGACAGATCTGTTGATATTTTTCTTTTAGAGTCTTTGAAACAGTTGAAGAGACTTGATTATTTTTCCCCGGCCATGTTTACAGAAAGAGACTGATACTGCAGCTGATGGGAACTGATCTGTTTGTCAACCTCTTATTTATGTTCACACACGGGGGTCAGTGTGAGGAAACTGGATTACAATGTGAATTAGGAGATGGGAAGTGTAAACAGCAAACGTTAGCCTGGCTGTCATGTGCCTTATCCTGCAGTGTAGACACTGAAGCCCCTTTAGCATTGCTCAAAGACATAGAAAAATATGTATTTTAATTGGTTGGATGAAAATGATAACTCTGCATACATGCTTAGATAAACACACACAGAAGCAGCAGATTTAGCTTAAATCCTTATATTCTCATTCCAACATATTACCTCACTCAGAAATCACTGGATATGAACGCAGTACATATGAAACATAACATGTTTCAATCTCATGAGACGACTAAATGCACTGCTGGAGAAAATGGCACGGAGAGACTGGCTCTGATTTGTGAAAAGAACAACCTTGTTTGAAATCGCATCACGAAACAGATCTTATGGCAAATAAACACTGATTTATGGAAGGAAACATTTTTTCCTCCTTCAGTTAGGTGATTTTTTTTCAACCATTAAGATGTGACAGTGTTGGAGACAGGGTAAATGTTTCCATGGTAACCAGAGGCTGCTTGTTGAAAATGCTGTACAGTTTGACAGATTGAGTAATTTCGAGTACACTCCCTGCAGTATACACCCTTTGATGTAAATCTTCAGTTCTGTACAAAATATAAAAAATTGAATCACTATTCTGTGGTCCTCATTATTTCACAAATTTCTAATGCTTTACCATGGCAACATATAAATGCATATTATAAAAACACAAATCCAGAATTCCAACAACAAAAATATAAACAAACTAGACATTACTAGATTAGGATGATGGCAACAAACAAAAAATATATTATGCTGCAGACAAACAGATTATGCACTTTAACAAGCCGAAGAGGCTAACTTGCACACACAACCAAAATGTCATTACAGTGAAGCAAAATTTAAGATTTTTAAATGTTTCTGTTTTGTAAAAGCATGCAATACTGTATTTACAGTTGTTTATAAAATATCTCATCTTAAGGTAAATAAATCCAAGTCCTAATAGGAATGTTAAAATGTTTTTGTACCAGCCTTCATACCTTTCTCCCAACCAAACACTTTTCTTTCAAAGTGACGGATTACAATATCTGACAGCATGATGATGATAGTTTAATTAAAGGAAATAAAAGCTCTTTAAATCAATCAGACTTATTATATAAGGGAAAGCAGTTGAAAATTGTAAACAAATAGAACAAAAAATGTATATTCTGTAATTCTATATGATGTCTGCGTACACGAGGGGAAAAACGTGTAAAAAAGCTCATTTAAATAATATAAAAACAATTCATAGTATTATTTTGAAATTTCTTATAATACTTGATTTTTAAAGGTGAACAGTGCAGCATTAGGAGTATTACTTTATGACCAATTTAAAATATACGCTCACCCAGTCATTATACCTGATGTTTGGCACTCTCAGACATTTACCAGGAAGCTTTACACTCACTCCTGTTTTCACACACATCAACATGCCTGTCTCAGCGTTTCAAACCGGCCCTTCATCTCAGTAAACATCAGGTCAGTGACTCTCTGCATCTCTGGTTTCTTGAGCTGCTGTTTGTTGAAAAGAGTGTGAGTGTGATCTGGAGTGTTCTGGCCTGGAGCCCACCACTTGGGCTCTTGGGGGCCTGGCAGACTGGGGTTGTAATGGGCTTATGATGGGTGCCAGAGCCAGACAGCCACCGTGGAAGCCAATGTGGTGCCCAGATGTACAGCATATTCCCACATAAAGCTACACGATGAGGCTTTAATAGAGAGAGAGACTGCTATTTAAAACACACAACAGCCTTTTTGGAAATAGTTGGTCCAATAAACTTTAATATGGAATATTATTACCTCATTTCAGACGGTGCAGAATCCGAGCCTCATCACATTGGGTTGGATATTTGTGTTTGGACCCTGACATGTACGCACAGTGCAAAAATTTTTAAGACACCACAATGTGTCCGAGGTTTTTCTCAGACAACGATTATGTTATGGAGACAGGCTACGCCCATGTCCCCCCGAAGGGTCGTTACTTTGTGGAAATACTGCCTGGATTTGATCAGGCCAGTTGACTTGGGCTTTTCTCAATGTTCAGCTAATGGTTTAGAGACAGTAAGACTGGAGGTTAAGCAGCACAAGCAGACCGGGCTAATCTCTGCTCGTGTTTACTTGATGTCTTACAATAGAAGAACCCTAAATAAATGTAATCCCTCAATGTTTCTCTCATTAAACACCTGAAAACAATTCACTAACAAAAGTACTGTGGTGGCACCATGGTAGTACACAGTATTAGTATCACAGTATTAGATGGTAATGCTATACACCCCCAGTGCTATTGAAAGACTACTATATTTAAATATCATGGTATTTACATATTATTCCGAGGCACTTTAAAAATATGTACAATTACTATGGTGCAGTCCTGTGGATAACAGCATTTAAAGCTGCTAGATTTTTTTGCCTCAGTTATTTTGCCTCTATACTGCATATCTCTGTTTAAAAAAAAATTGCAGGGCACTTGACAAGTTATTTTCTTAGCATGAATGACAAATTCTAAACAACTGTAAGAACAAGCTACAAACGCTGCACCGTCTACAGTACCCAGACATGTGATCTTTCTGTTTACAGATGGACACTTCCCACCAAATCAGGCCTGACAGCTCAAATTATCAAAATTATCATTATTATAAAATTACCATCAGGTTTGTGTTGTGTTGATCTGTCATGTACTTGCTCAATAACTGTTTTTTGTTCATGTTAACCAAAAAAAAAAAAACTTATAGATTGAAGCTTTACAAAACAACACAAAAACATGGTAACACCACAGTAATTTTTTACTGTTGGTGTTGGTGTGATGTACACAAATGTTAAAGTTACAGTAATGTTTGAGTCATTTTCTTCAGAATATAGTCAAAGTGTTTTAAGCAGCAATGACAAGAGCTCATCTCTGCTGGAGCAGCAGTCGTTTCAGCAGGACATCGACTTGCTCACTGCATCGCTCATATATTTGCCCAGGGCAAAGGATGGTCATCGCCTGTGGCTAAGAAGCCTTAGCCCCTGGCAAAGCATCAGTCCACAGCAGCTCACAGCAGACTGGCTTCAGTCAACAGCAGACTCATTCTGGTCGAGATCAGGCCTCACAGAGATCAACATTTAAGCAGACTCAAGGAACTACTGGCAAACTCAGAGTTAAAAAATACCCTGATAATTATGAGATATGTTTAAGATAATCTCAATTAACAAACACCTTAGATCCTCTAGCATAAATCTCTTTGAACTCTCTGCTAATCTCACCAGTTCTTCCAGACTTGTTATATAGCATAATTCATAATTTATCTACCTTTTTCTGGTCTAATTCTAAAGGCTTAGGAGGACGTTTGTGAGACAGCCGACTAGGTTGCAAAACAGAGCTGATGTGGTGGATGTTTTACCTGCTGTAGCTCTTCAACCTTCACCTCTGGTCTCAGCATACATAAGTGTGCCTGTATTAAAAAGACGGTTCGGTTGAACTGGTGGGCATCATTAAACAGACAGTGTTCGGTTTTCCTCTGCCAGTCATTCTCAAGTGCTGTGGGACGTCTGCAGTGTCTTTGATCTGTAGAACACGCCACCACCTTGACTCAGGCATTCACAACATACAACGTCAGAACTTCCCGCCAAAAACAACCTGACCCTCGGCCCAGCTGTCTCTCAGGCTACCGCTCACACGCCACACACACATGCACACACGCACAAACCAATGGCTGGCAGCAGGAACCCCAGCACTTGCATTATGTCAATTATTGAAGGATGTTCTCATGATATATTTATCGTGTGCTGATAAGTGGTAAACACTCTGGCCTCTGTGTGCAAACCGAGGAGAGTGATACACCATTAATACACATTAAAAAAACATGCAGTGATCAATTATTGATCTTTGACTAAGTTCATTAATGCGACGCATGTAAAGTGTTTAAATCTGAGGTATAGAAAGAGGGCATGACTGTAATGTACTGACTGTCTGTTACTGTTAATTATTTGATCAGATGTTAAAGGGCTAATTGAGTATAACTGACACTGTGTCTTAAATGATTCTTAAAGTTACCATATACTCATGTCCTTCCAAACCTGTGTTTTGGTCTTTTTTTCAAGGAACCCACACAAAGCAATCATATGATTTTAAAATGTAGTAGATAACTATTTTTTATAATACTTTAAAGAAACTTTTGCCTCCTTATTTGAAATTGTAAAGTAGAAATAGAAAATAAAGTCACTGATGTTACTTTCCCGTTGGAACACACCCTCTTAGTCCAACTGAGTGGCAAAAAATTGTGCATTATGACTGCCTTTAGTAGGGGAAACTGTGAAAACTCAAGTAAAAAAATGATTAACTGCTTAAATTAAAAGCAGTAGGACTTTTGGCGTACTTTTTTCGAGTCTTTTGGCGTACACTGAATTTATTTAAGAACTGCCGTGTGCCTGTATCAGTCTGTAGTAAAGAGTAGCATATCTATCTATTACTTAATATACCTGCTTTGTGGGGTAATAACTTGGTAGAAAAATTGCTTTTGTGTTGGGTAGCTAACATATCCTCCTAGTACACAACATTCATCATAATGAATGTTTATTAATAAATGCTGACAAAAACATTACAGTTACACAGAATATATTTGCTAAATGTTATGCATTTGTTATAATGTTATAAATTTTATGCTAAATATTTACTTGATGAGAAGTCAATACAATGTATAACTTACTTTACAAAGAAATTCAGCCTATCTGACACAAAATCGCAACTGCAAATTCACATTTTTATGCCTGGATTCCAGTTGTTTCTGTGATCCATTTGCTTCTCTTTTCTGTAGCTTTTGGCAGTCTGTAAAAAGGTTACCCCAAATTCTAGTTGAATCTATTTGTACAATCAATCGAAGAATCATTCTGCCTCATTTTAGATGTGTTTTTCTTGGCATTTAGGCTGAACACTATGTTGTCTTTCTGCAACAGTGGGTGTAACTGCAGTGACTTCCACCACTGTGACGTTGTGCCAACCCTCTATACAATAACTTTAATTTCTGTATGAATTAACCCTTTAAATACAACATGCATTGGGTGAGCCTGACTTTCTAACACATCTCGCAACTATTATGATGTTTATCAACTTATGATTCTCTTACGATGTTTAAGAAATCAACATTTATTAACACCACAAGCTACGTGGTGTTAATAAACGAAGGCTAAGTAGCAGTTAGCACGGGCCCACAGTTCGAGGCCAATGCCTGCTAATCGCCTCTTGTCCTATTGTGTCCAAGTGGACTTGAGTGTAATACATTATGAAAATGAGATTGCGCATGGCTACGTGTTCCTGAGGTCATTATGTGACCGTTTAGCTCTATTTAGGACTCTTCTGGCCGACCCTCAGGCCCTTGTCTTCTCCCGGCTAGCTGCTAATTAGAATAAGTAACCTCCTCTGCTCCAGCTACAAAATGGCTCTCGCCATCGTAATCGCATTCATTTGATAGCTGAAGAGCCACGGTGAGATGAAATTAGAGGGATTAATTAGCGGTTGACGCACCGCCAAAGGTTTTCAATTTTGCGTTGTCACATCAATAACGGAAATCTCCTTCTTGACCACACAGAAATGGCCTGAAGGAGATGGATGCAGGGGAACTACCAACAATTATGACCAATTAGTCATTCCCATCTCCAGTCAGGACAATGGGAACCAATGCATAGTTAAACAGCCAGACCTCCAATGAATTTCCCACTAAAATATAACTGAAAAAAATATTTAATTAGAGATTGATCGTTATAGACTTTTAAGTATTATAATACGATGCTGAAGTTTCATCATTTTCAAATGGAACATAATTGATTATGACTGTCTAACAGAAAATGCTGAATGCTGCACACACTATTTAACTTTGATGATACCGAGTGCACGATTTGGCACAATTTAAATGTCTTATAGTGTCATCAGTTATTTGATTAGACTGTAGTTTTTATTCTCAGAATTCACTTAACACAGAGCCCAGCTAGTGATCCTTCAAAACATTAACGTCCATTCATGCAATTCCAACCCCTGCTAACAAATTTAGGTGGTAAAAACATTTCCCTCCTGTTTCCATTAAGTAACAGAAACTTCAAAATGTTAATTTTAATGTTCTAGGAACGGTTTAGACGTTGTATTAACATTACTGTGTGGTTATAAGAACGTTATTCAAACATTTTTTTAATTCTTTAACGTTTTAAATTCTGAACGTAAAATGTTAAACTAACAATTCAGGAATAATGTTTTTGATATATGATATATAACTTAAAAGCTTTCTACAAACATTACTGCAAGAATGTTTTTGATAACTTTGAATATACCTTTCAAGAATGTTTTTTAACGTTCTGAGAACATTCCCTGTTTGCTGGGAGAGAATATAATCAAACCTCCACTGGGTAACATGGTCATCTTGTCCAGACGAGGGCCAGTTGGTGAGCTCTTGGGCAGGGGTGCATGCAGGCCTGGAGTGGGACTCAGTGCTGGTGTGAGTGTGCTCTGGTTAGCACTCCAGCGCTGGCTGTCAAGAACAAGGTGCTGTTTCCCTCCAGTAGCTGACAGAGCCTGTCTGCAACCAGGAGAGAAAAAGCCAGTTAGACTGACACACTGTTTATTCACAAATGACACCGCCGGCAACCGATCGGTGTCGCTGGGGTTTTTTATATTTTCCCCACCCTGAATGAGTCTGTGATGTAGGCTTTGTAGGTGCTTCAGGAAGGGGAAGAATAATTGAAGCTTGACTGCGGCAGACGTCGGCGTGGAGGGAGGGTAGATACACAGATACCTGCTGCAAAAACAAACCTTAAAGGTGACACAGAAGAGCCATCTGCAGAGGAACGGGTGGCTGATCGTTAGAGGAAAACAGGGTTTAAAAAATGGTTGATTATTGTCGCTGTGACACATCCATAACAGAAAACACACGTGCGTGAAAACACACAGCTCATTTGTATTTGCTCATTTGTATTTGCTCATTTGTATTTGCTCATTTGTATTTGCTCATTTTTTTTTTTTTTTTTTTAAAAAAAAAAAAAAAAAAAAAAAAAAAAAAAAAAAAAAAAAAAAATAAAAAAAAAAAAAATTAAAAAAAAAAAAAAAAAAAAAAAAAAATTTTTTTTTTTTTTTTTTTTTTTTTTTTTTTTTTTTTAAAAAAAAAAAAAAAAAAAAAAAATTTTTTTTTTTTTTTTTTTTTTTTTTTTTTTTTTAAAAAAAAAAAAAAAAAAAAAAAATTTTTTTTTTTTTAATTTAAAATAAAGTTTTTTTTTTTTTTTTTTTTTTTTTTTAAAAAAAAAAAAAAAAAAAAAATAAGGGGAATTTAATTTTTTTTTTTTTTTTAAAAAAAAAAAAAAAAATATTTTTTTTTTTTTTTTTTTTTTTTTTTTTTTGTTTTTTTAAAAAAAAAAAAAAAAATTTTTTTTTTTTTTAAAAAAAAAAAAATTTTTTTTTTTTTTTTGGTTTTTTTGGTGGGGGGGGGGGGGTTTTTTTTTTTTTTTTTAAAAAAAAAAATGGGGGAAAATTTTTTTTTAAAAAAAAAAAAAAAAAAAAAAAAAAAAAATAAAAAAAATTTTTTATATAATAAATAAAATTTTTTTTTTTTTTAAAAAAAAAAAGGGTTTTTTTTTGAAGGGGTTAGAGTGTGAGTTAGGTTATATTATTTATAACTAGCTGTGTATAAAAACAATAAAAGTCTGTGGAATGTCCCCATTTCGACAGATAAGTAAATGTGTGTGTTTTTTTGAGTCAGCGAGCACCTCAAGCTTGCATGAGTCATCACATGTGACCTCTTTGTACATCAACGACATCTTTATTCTCTTCTCCTGGTGCTGGGCGGCTGCGAGCGCAGTGGCTTTGTAAAGAAACATCTCTGGTTCCTCTTGCCATTGTGTGTGTCTGACAATGAAGCAGGACCTCCCAGTTACACAGCTGCAGTCTCAAAACACACACACACACATACACAGAAGCACACACAAACACACGGGCAGTGGGAAGTGCTTTCCCTTTGCCACACACTTTTTCACCCTAGTTCCACTTTAATACACACATACACACACACATATATACACACACACTCACACAAACATACAGAAATGGGCAGTGGGAAGTTCTTTCCCTTTTGCCACACACTTTTTCACCCTAGTTCCACTCTAATACACACACACACTTTCTCTCTCTCTCTCTGTCTGTGCAGTGAAGCTTCATGTGTCCATGCTTGGGAAAAACTTGCCTAACGATTCAGCTGTCAGTCATCCGTGAGCAGAGAGGCACAGAGCGCGGCCGGGCCGGGCGATACTTCCAGAGAGGGTGTTCAGTGGTCGTCCTGTTCAATGAGGAGCACCATTGTTCTCTGAACCCTCTTCACTGAGCCACTCTTAGGGTCTCTGGAAACCAGGCCATAGCAAACAAACAATACGGTCCTCACTGGCTGAATGGACCATGGCGCGCATGTTTATTGAGGCCAGACTTTCTTTCTTTCTAATATCTTTCCCTCGTGAATTTAGCATCAGAAATGTAAAAAAATACAATAGGGAGGATTCTGTGTCCATTCACTAACTAGGGGGTATTTTTAGGCAGGCAGTCTCCTTCCAAGCATGCAGGTGTATCTTTTCACTTTTAAGAGACACTTCTGATTGTAAACAAAAGCGTGACTTTAAGGCCTTTTCTCTGCAAAGAAATCAAAACACGCTTTAGAGTTTCATGTTTGGATATGTAACCCTTTCAGTACTGCTAAACATGTCTAGCCGTATACAATGATAATTAGTTTGTTAGCATTAAACTCGCCCCTCACAGAATGATAAATGCATGAGAACTGCAGCAGGTTGGGGAGAGGCCTGCTATTAGTTTATTATAAGTGGTCAGGTGATTTTTATCTGGCAGATGGTGAAACTGCCAAAATAATCCTAAACTTCACTAAAGGAAAAACTTAAAGGTGTATGGAAAACTGAATATCGTAAGCAGTAAACAATCACTCTGAAACATTCTAGCCACCACATAGCAACACCTTGACAACCACACATAACACTTGAGCATTTTGGCAGTGAGTTCGACACAAGCAAGCATCGCTCACATGTTCTTCAATGTACTTCTAGAATGATTCTTGCTTAAACTTGATTCTTGCTTAAACGACAATTTCATTACAATTACAGTTATTAAAGAGCAAACTATGGATAACCCTGGCATCCGTGGAAAACCATAAACTCGGCAGTTGGCAACTTTTTGGCAATTGGTTAGTTCAAATTAGTTCAACCAACTGAGAAACGTGACAAAATCTCAGCTCAACAGGATTGTTAACCCCCCCCACACACACTCTCCGCAATCCTGTGTGTTTAACATTTAACAAAGTCTTGTATTTTTCTTTCCTATGGACTCAACAGTCTTTCTCTCTCATCAGAATCTGCACTCTCTTGGAGAATTGAGTGTGCACCTATGGGGCAGTTCACGTAGTGCACTACAGAGGGGGCTTTTCACCAACATTACACCACAACTCTTCAAAATGATGATTAGTGAAAGAGTTAGACAAGAACTACATTTTTACATTTGTCCATCGTATTAGTCCAAACTTAATTATTAACCCTGGCTAAAGTATGAACAGTCAAAAACAAATGATGATTAAGACAGGATTAAATTTATCACAGCACTCCTTATGTCTGTAGCACAAATGTTGCAGGAAAAATAACACACTGACATTTAATACAGATGAGCAATAGTATTAATACATCTTACCTTAGCAACTCCATGTTTGTTCCATAAATTACCTTTCTGTCAATCCTGGTTTAAAACAGAAAACAAGTATTATTATTTGTAAACAATACAGTCTACATTTGCACATATTATTGTACATATGTAAAATTCTACACATTATGAATAAAACTCAACTACACACTCTGAAACACACTGTGATGTTTCAGTTTGTGTGATTCCTTCTGCCAACATACACGTCTGACTTTATTTCTGACCTTAAGGTGCTCAAGTGTCATATAAAGGATCTGTCTTCAACCTTAACAAGACAAAGATTTCCTGCTGCCAGTGGAATGAAAACAACCCATTATGACTTGGGAAGCAGCTTATCCTTACTAAAAAACAAAAAACTAAATCAAGGTTACTTTCATTGAATTCGAGGAAACTTTTAAAAATGTGACATGGTGTGGGCCTTCCCGAAAAATGGGTCTTGATTAATGGTTCAGAATATACTAGCCCTGTTTTTATTGTGCCATAATTCCAATATCAAGCTATTAACTAAAAAAACACACAATCTAGCAGTAGGCCAGCGATATATTACCCCCACAAAGCTGAGCAGATCTAAAACAACTTACTTGACTTCTAGTTGCACAGATATGAATTATGAAAGCATTTATGGCCAACGCGCACACAGCCATGTTTATACTGCATTTCTCGCTGACAGGAAGGAAAACGAGAGCCATTTTGAGCGTCTTAGAAGCACAAATGTTTTATTACGCTGCACTGGCAGAGCAGGTTCTTTCGGCCGCTGTAAAGACTCCCCACGGGCTGCTGCGCTCTGGCAAAGCGCTGCATTCTTAATTTCTGATACATAATTCTTTTGGAAAAGCTTTTCAGACATTTTCTGGAGAGGCACTGTTCTAATAGTGATAAATTATTCTCATAAAGGAGAGCTTTCTTTTTTCCACCCTGAAATCCAGCTGAAGGCGCGCAGCTCCGGAGGTGAGCAGTAAACAGCCCTCCGAGATATAATGAAACATAATGATCTCAGAAGACACACATTGGCTCAGGATCGGCTCACACTGTTTTCCCTTACTGACTATTATTATATATTGCAAAGTTTGGCTGTGACATGCATCGTCTTCTGTGTCGGCATGGACTTCAGCACTTATTTCATCCAAAAACAAGGATACGTTCCTATCGCAAGCCAAGCTAAACTGCCCATATCTGATTTTCTGCACAAATGTAATTTGTTTCATTAGGTTGTTAACATGATCTTTTAAATGTGGCCTGTATCAGACACTGGTCTGATACAGGCCAAAAAAACTGACCCACGTGCTTAAAACATGGCGTGTGTATCATAACACTATCAACAAACATATTTCAAATGTAACTACTTTTGTCACCATACAAAGCAAGTGTCATGACATGTGCATACATGTAGTTCTGCAGTGAGCATGAGAGAGAAAAGAGAGGGAGTGAGAGGCCAATAGAGTCCAGTCACTAAAATTCAGAGACATTAAATCTATCAAAACATCTGTTAGCAGTCTGTCATAGTCTCTCTCTCTCTCTGTCTCTCTGAGTCTTAATAGGGTCCTTCCCCTTTAAATTTAAAAGATATTTAGATTATATGGAGTGTAAACACTCAATAACACATTTAACAGAGTCCCCTGATTACAAATTAAACAGTGAAAAGGATCTTCTATTGTCAGTCAATTACTGACTGGAGAAAACATTAAATGCAGGGCAATTACGGTGCTACATGGGGTGATTATATTGGACAAATTGGCATTGTAGTTCTGTAGCAACTACATGCTCATTCAGTGTGAAATTAATTCTGATTATCCATGAAGGTCTTGAGTTAACTGAGGGCTGATCTTGACCGCCTGAAATGCACGTTTTATGAATCTGTCAAAATGTAATGCAGCTTTGCTGAAACACTGTTATTGAAGGACACAGGACAGTTAGTGACATGCAGGTAATTGAAAGGGAAGCCTTGATTTACTTTCATCACTTTCTGCAGGATTTGACTACACATCAACTTACACTGAACCTCAGTCTGTATGTGGTAGTGCTGCTGTGGCACATGAGCATCTACAAGGCATTTACATATTCTTAAAGGTACAGAAGAAAAAAAAACAGCCAACAAAGGCCTGTTTAATTTATAAGTGTTAGAGAGAGTGTCATACATGGTCAAACTAAATGCTAAACTAAAATAGCTTATAGTATAGAGCAACTCTAAAAATTATAAAATTAAAGAAAAAATGCATGATGTTTAAAACATATGGTGGATGGGTTTTTTTTGGATTTTTTTGAATTACTGGGATGATGTGGAGCAGAATGACTGTCTGGACAACTGCCCTGTTGTTGTCCTGTAATACCAGCATGAGACAAGAGCAGATTGAAGGAGAAAGAGACAAAGAGAGAAACATAAAGAGAGAGAGAGAGAGAGAGAGAGAGAGAGAGAGAGAGCAAGAGAGCAGTACCCTTGAGAGACTGAGGGGTCTTTGTGATGATCAAAGTTAGACTCTGTGGTCCTGCGTCTGAGCTCCGCAGGGAGAACTGAAGTGGAGTTTGAAGGTAAACGGCCACTGGCTTTTTGATGAAAGAGGACAACTGTGGAAATAGAAATCTGAGAATCACTAAGGCATCTGAACATTCACATGACATGATTTGCAGAGAAGATGCAAGAAAACACAATTCCAGGATGAACAACTACATAATAATCCTAAACCTCAAACTGTACAACTGGCTGATACAAGCTTTTGTCTGAACAATTCATCATTGTAAAAATAATCATATTGTAAAACAACATTTTAAGCCTCATTTTAAATGTTAAAACTTTGTTAATGACATTAGTAGATAGTGACATCTTTAAGTCATCTCCCAGACCTGATGTCTCACAGACCTGATGTCTCACAGTAAATACCTCTGCTTAACAAATAGACAATTGTAAAGGTTCACAAAACTATGTCAGATAATTGCTGCCGGCTGTGCTCACATCTTTCAGCTTCCACTGCTGTGCTAACAGATATTTGTGTAAAAAATACATCCCAATCTGCTGTGATGTATATATACAGTCTCAAGAGCAATCATGCTGTGTGTTGATTTGAATGAAACATGTAGAGTCTTTGTAGTAATTCCCATCATGCACTTATGTCAGCGTTTCATGTCTACATGTTCTGATGGTGTTACATGCAGATCTCAGAGAGGAGTATGCTAGATGCAGAGATCCAGGACCTGCTTGGGACGTTCTGCTGCAAGAAACACAACAACCCAGCTAACTATTTTAGGTTGTAAGGATAAAAGCTATTTTCCAAACGTTTCCATTAAGTAACAAAAATGTTATTTTGAGTTCTCAGAACGTTCCCTGTTAGGTGAGAAAAACCCACCACACTAAAATCTTTAACTTACGGTTAATCTTAAGGTGAATTAACTTAACTTAAGGTTAATTAACTTAAAGTTAATCTTTAACTTTTAAAAAAAAATTTTACTATTTTTTTTACTATTTTTTACTAACGTTTTACTATTTAAATTAAACCTATTTTTAGGACCAGAAAGATTTTGTGCAGTGTGACATTTTTATGACAATTAAGCATTAAGTCCAGGTTCCCAAATCTGTAGCTACTGTACATTACTCTAGAACAGTTTTGCCATTATCTTTTATAATCATATTGGGGGAATAAAGGCCCATAGAATTACTGTATGATTCCATCAGTTCACCACCACCGTTTTCTGCACAAAATTAACTTTCATTTATCAGTCATACTGAATCTGGAAAATAATGTGTGAAATTAAATACTTGAGCCATCATACAGCAACACACACACACCAATGTTTCTGCTGAGCTCTTAGGCAGATAAAAAGCAAAGGTCTGGATCACATAAGCAGACTTATTCATAATGATCTTAATATCTGCTGCTCAGATCTCCACAAGCTTATTAATACATGAAAGTCAAGCGCTGAAGTCTGTAAATTTGACATGAAATTTTAAAGAGACGTACATAACTCTCCTTTCATCCATGGCTGATGAGACGCTGACCTTTCTACAAATACTTAAGAGCAGAAGCTGCTCGTGGGGTTTATTTAAATGTATCAATATACACAGGACCACCCCACTGCCTCACTACCAACCCGTCTGATCTTCAGTCTGTAACTATTACCGTTAGAAACATACAGGGTTCGGCTAGAAATGTTGGGCAATGCTTGAGCAATACGCTCAATTTCAACATGTGTAGAAAATGTTTTACAGATATTCTTGAAGACCTGGGTGCATTTGAGACAGATATTGCATCACTAAATTAAAATATTCCATTCTAGTTTAGTAAAAATAACAACATTAGGAAAAACAAACTGAAAAACTAATATTCTGTCATTATGAATTTGTTGATATTGCTCACAATCTTCAGCCAGATCTTTTAAATGTGATTTTGGTAAACAGTAAATGTGACTGATAATAGAAATTCACCCTTCAGAAATTCAGATCGTGCTCACAGTTTCCCCTCAGACTAACCTGAAACTGGGCCAAGTCAAGGTTACCCGTTAAGCCGGGAAACCCGAGCGCTGCAGTCCGAGAGCCTCCTGCATACTGCAAGTAGAGCCATAGGCAGTGAGGGTTTGATCTGGTGAGATGTTTTCTAGATGCATTAATACAGAGCCGTTGACAGAGGGGCTTACAACAAGATCTTCAACTCAACCAGTGGATGAACCATCTCAGCTGACTGATGTTCTATATCCTTCTCTATACGCATTACGCGGCTTCTCCTGCCAAGTGCATTTCTGTAGGTCAGGTCTCTCTCTCTCTGTCTTTCTCACTCTTTTTTCAATGGTGTGGGTTATGATTCTCCTGAAGCTTCACTCTAGCATGAAAGTCAAGTTCTTAGCTCAACGGTTGTGAGATAGAAGGTCGCCCCAGGCTTTGGCAGCTCCAGATCTGCCAAAATCTCCACATCCTCAGTGGGACCATCACAGAACGACCTGCTGCTTCCATATACACACACACACCCGAGACGGCCTTTATGCTTCTCCCAGAATCCTCTGCTGCAAAATGCTAATGCACTAAAAAAGTTCAGCACTCCTCCAAGACTACTAAAGAGCTATGCTTGATTTCTCCTCCAGAACTGAAGCCCCCGATTCAATATTTTCTCTTAGACCTTTGCATTCATTTTGCATTACACTTACTAGAACAATACAATGAATCTTACAATGGTTTTAATGTGCTTTAAATTCAAATACATCACGTTTCCAAAAGATCATTTTTTGCAAATCTTGACTTTTGACTTAAGTATGAGATCATTAGTACAAAGGTATTTTTTACAAAGTATCTTTGATGTCAATTTCTTAGAAAAAACAAAGTTAACGTAATTTCCGTAATGTAATTTCCATACAAGTAATCCACAGAACCCTCACAAATCTCTAGAGTCTAGTAATGGCAAGATCATGGCTCTCTCCTCAGAAAATTTAGGAGAAACATCTTTCAAAGTACCCAAATACAATATAATTAAGACCTGAGCAATACAGTTCTTCAATATTCCTGTGTATTACAATGTATCGCCATATAAAAGCATTTCAATGAAATATCATTCTTCCACGCGCTCATTTAATGAGAAACAGTGTGGAAAACATCACTGACTTTTGAGCACCTGTGTTTGATTTCTCCTCCCCAATTGAGCAGCTCGCATTCGATATTTACTCTCCCAGACCTCTGCATTCATTTAGCATTACACTTTCGAACACAAGTCATGGACTCTTCTCCGGGGCGGTTTTCTTGCACACGTGCACAACACGCAATTTATGTGAGAATTAAAAAAGATGCCAGAAACCCTCCCTACATCCCCCACCTCCACCCACAACCTATGGGAAGGCCAATCCGGGGCTATTGTTGGCTGTCGTCCTATCATTAGCTCTAACCTTGAGTACTGGCTGCGAGCTGTAATGTGAACAGAGCTGTGCGGGAGTCAGAGGCAGCCTGCAGTGAATTATTAATGAATAGCATCAGGTCACTCGCTCTCTTCCTGCTCTCCAGGAAACTGGGTGCTGCTCGCAGGCATTCAGGGCTACACACACACACACACACACACACACACTCTCCAAGGTAAAACAGATCATATGATTTTAAACCACTGAAGCTTGGTTAACCAAATTACTATAAATTTAGCTTATATCATGAATGCCAGCCCTGCTGCATGAGATATAAGTGCATTAAAGCTGTAATCTGTAACTTTTTGATTACAAATGAACAAAAATCAGTTATTGATCAAGTACATCACAGATTAAACAGTCTCCTTACTGCAATTGGCAACTGTAAGTTTATAATAACGATTTATAATTTGAACCGTCTGGTCCGATTTCCTGGAAAATGTCAGTTTGACTTGTGGTTATGTGATATCTGTAAACAGAAAGAAGATCCGGCTACTATGTGTGTGTGGGTGCTGGAATGGTGGCGTGTTTGTAGCTTGTTATTACAGCAGTCATTTTGAATTGAACTTGTCACAACGTTAAGAAAATAACTCCAGAAGGAACTTGCAATTTTATCTTTCAGACAGAGATGACAATAGAGTGGCAAAAGTTATGGATTGCAGCTCTATTCTACCAAAGAAGAAGAGTCTAAAACATGTTTGTGTCTAATACATCATCATCATCATCATCAGTGCATAAACTTCAGAACTAAAGTAATGACAAAGATGCTTTTAGAGACTATGCGTCTGTCTTCGTCCAAGCCACTTTTTTCCACTACCAGTTTCTATAAAAGGTTTTCTTCTCACAATAAGCAACAATATGACCGTGAAAAATGGGACAAACCACACAAGCTGTATGGACAAGTGTACAGTACTTCAGGTGCTTTTACGATTAATTTTAACAGCCTCTAGTTCACTTCTAGCCTCTGTTTTACTTGACATTTATGCACAGAAGAAAGTAAACATACAGATTTACATTTACGCATTTGACAGACACTTTTATCCAAAGCAACTTACAGTACATTCAAGTTATACATATTGTTAGCACATGTGTTTCTTGGGAATCGAACCAACAACCTTTTGTGCTACTAATGCACTGCTCTACCAGTTGAGCTACAGGAACACTATCAGGAACAGAAACTGTATACTGTTATACTTTACGTTTTACTCTTGGATTCTTGGACAGCAGATGCCAGAGTTTCTACAGCATTAATTTTAAGGTCATGCCACAATTAAACCTTGAATATTAGACACTGTTTTTAAATGTGTGCAGCTCTAGACTGCTTGACATAAATATATGCAGAAATATTTGACAAATGACAAAAGCTTTTGTTTGTCATCACAATTCTAACGTGAAACATTTAATACTGAGAGACAATATGAGAAGCAGAACACCTGCTGACTTAAATACTGAAAACTTTTAGAGTTCATTGACTGTCTGCTTCAGGCAGCAGGTGGCATAACTGAACGACACCAGAAAGCTGTGTGTGTGTGTGTGTGTGTGTGTGACTGGCTGTGTGATTAGATAAATCTTGTATGAGCAGGTTTAAGCTCAGTCTTTGGGCCATCTATATCCTCACTGAGCTGCCCTGTGTCCTGTGAGACTGTTTACATTCTACAAGCATTCAATAAACCTCTGACCAGCATACCAAAACACACACATGCGCACATACACACATAAACACACACAAAATGCAGGGACTTAATGTCACAAATAATACAAAATTAGAGTGGCCAGATCATCTGAACAAACTTTACAGACTTGGTACGACCATGGTGAAGCCCCCAAAGCTTATAGTTCTGTAGTCAAACAAGAAATTAAATGGGAAAAAGTACAATAACAATTCATTTCATTTCATTTCCTGGATGGTGAAAAGTGTCTGTTTGGTATCAGAGTAAAATCAGAGATTTATGCGAGTCTGCAGTGTTTCATGGAGGACACACTCCATCTGCAGACACTTCTAAAGAGCTTTTAGACCAGGCTTTATCAAATCCATCTTTGTTTGACTAAAGAACATGACAACATATTCTTGTAATAATATACGCAATAAATTATTAAAAATAAAGACCGGGAACATGCATCAAAAGTGTAATATCATAACTGGACCCTGAATGAAACTTCACTTTTGTGTTGTCCATTAGG
Source organism: Chromobotia macracanthus (assembly GCA_036877525.1). NCBI lineage: Eukaryota > Metazoa > Chordata > Actinopteri > Cypriniformes > Botiidae > Chromobotia > Chromobotia macracanthus. The sequence continues at coordinate 5,650,867 of JAZGTH010000004.1, read as the reverse complement.
AAATTGCATTGCAGTGAGAGATGCTGTATTAAAGGTCTGTTCTCGATAAACTGCTTCTTTAATTGAACTGCAGGAAATCCTGTGAATGCACACACACACAAAACCTCACAAAAACATACACACAAATACTCACATGCATGCACGCACACACAAATCAATACACAGATCTGACATATTGATTCAATATGTTGAGGCAAAGAACCAAATTATATGGATATATGATTGCATTGTGTCTTCGAACTGAAGGGAAATACGTCATATGTAACTAAACTGAAATCTAGGCTTTCTTTGCCCAGATTCATGTTGCAAACACTTACTTCATGTTGCAAAAACATGCTAAAGCATTTCCCACTGTTGAATCTGTTCTATTGTGTCCACAGACTGTTTAAAACGACAGCAAAGACTGTGTTAGCATGTACAATACGAAAATATTGCTGCATACACAACAATAAGAACAATAGCGCAGGAGAGGCGATGTGTTTGCTCAGCATATTAATACAGTGCCGCTTTAGAAGCAAAGCACACAGTGCTTTAATCACACATACACTTAAACAAAAGAACATACCAGCCAGAGAAATGAGCAGGTATTTAATTGGGTGTTTACGCAGTTCAGACTGTGGAAAGTCGAGAAATTCGTAATGAACGGAGACACAGTAATAATCATGCTAAGAAACCCCTCATCCTCTGAGGTTAAGAGACAGAGAGGAAATGAATGTATAAACCAACCACTTATACATTCATGTACAACCACTTGTACAACCACTTGTACAAAAAAACAGCCATTATTGAAACCTAGTGCTTTAACATAGTGTACTGTATAATAATACAACTCACATTACAAACAACCAGCACTTTAACAAAAACTGATTATTAGATTTTACTTTAAAGTCACTGGAAACATACAAACGATATTAATGTGCTGTGATTATATATGAATTAAATTTAGTTGTGTGCATTAATATCTGAAGGTAAGGTGTGTGTGTGTGTGCTGTGATTATGAATGAATTAAATCTGGTGTGTGTATTAATGACTGAAGGTAAGGTGCGTGTGTGTGTGTGCTGTGATTATGAATGAATTAAATCTGGTGTGTGTATTAATGACTAAAGGTAAGGTTTGTGTGTGCTGTGATTATGAATGAATTAAATCTAGTGTGTGTATTAATGACTGAAGGTAAGGTGTGTGTGTGTTGTGTGTGTGTGTGTGCTGTAATTATGAATGAATTAAATCTAGTGTGTGTATTAATGACTGAAGGTAAGGTGTGTGTGTGTGTGTGTTTGTGATTATGAATGAATTAAATCTAGTGTGTGTATTAATAACTGAAGGTAAGGTGTGTATGTGTGTGCTGTGATTATGAATGAATTAAATCTAGTGTGTGTATTAATGACTGAAGGTAAGGTGTGTGTGTGCTGTGATTATGAATGAATTAAATCTAGTGTGTGTATTAATGACTGAAGGTAAGGTGTGTGTGTGTGTGTGTGTGTGCTGTGATTATGAATGAATTAAATCTAGTGTGTGTATTAATAACTGAAGGTAAGGTGTGTGTGTGTGTGTGTGTGTGTGTGTGTGTGTGTGTGCTGTGATTATGAATGAATTAAATCTAGTGTGTGTATTAATGACTGAAGGTAAGGTGTGTGTGTGCTGTGATTATGAATGAATTAAATCTAGTGTGTGTATTAATGACTGAAGGTAAGGTGTGTGTGTGTGTGTGTGTGTGTGTGTTGTGATTATGAATGAATTAAATCTAGTGTGTGTATTAATAACTGAAGGTAAGGTGTGTGTGTGTGTGTGTGTGTGTGTGTGTGTGTGTGTGTGTGTGCTGTGATTATGAATGAATTAAATCTAGTGTGTGTATTAATAACTGAAGGTAAGGTGTGTGTGTGTGTGTGTGTGCTGTGATTATGTGAATTAAATGTGAATTAATGCTAGTGTGTGTCATTATGAATGAATTAAATCTAGTGTGTGTATTAATAACTGAAGGTAAGGTGTGTGTGTGTGTGTGCGTGTGTGTGTGTGTGCTGTGATTATGAATGAATTAAATCTAGTGTGTGTATTAATAACTGAAGGTAAGGTGTGTGTGTGTGTGCTGTGATTATGAATGAATTAAATCTAGTGTGTGTATTAATAACTGAAGGTAAGGTGTGTGTGTGTGTGTGCTGTGATTATGAATGAATTAAATCTAGTGTGTGTATTAATGACTGAAGGTAAGGTGTGTGTGTGCTGTGATTATGAATGAATTAAATCTAGTGTGTGTATTAATAACTGAAGGTAAGGTGTGTGTGTGTGTGTGTGTGTGTGCTGTGATTATGAATAAATTAAATCTAGTGTGTGTATTAATGACTGAAGGTAAGGTGTGTGTGTGCTGTGATTTGCCATAGGGACAGTTACTGTCACCACAGCCTGTTTTTTACTGTTTCATCAAAATATAAAAAGTATCAGAACCTTTGTCGGCAAAAGACAAGCTTGCACGGTCATCAGATTTGCGAATGAGGCTTTGTTTAGATGGGCTCCATTTTGCTTATCCTTTCAAAACATCCCAGATACACAAGAGGAAGAGAGAGAGAGAGAGAGAGAGAGGTGGTTAAGCTACACACCAAAATGTGTTTGCTGATTTGACAAGCTTTTACATCCACTGTGAGGTTGTTCAAATTAAGCACCGGCTGTTTATCATTCCTCAAGCGCCAGATTGTCAGAACGACGCTCTGCTTTCACTCCACAACATTTTCTTTATTTTTAAAACTAATTTACACCGTTCAGAAAAAACACCAGCATTTCAAACATGCTGAAGTTGGTTGTGGATTCAGAATGTTGAGAAACAAAACTATTATTGTCACAATGACCCAACAAACACTAGCAGAGAAAAACACTGATCCAACAATAAACTAACCAAATAACCAAATACAACGGTGACTGTGTAAATTAACCTAGTTAACAATTGTAGGTTGTAAGAACCTTTCCCAAACATTTCCATTTAGTAACAAAAGTATTAAAAATGTTATTTTGAAAGTTCTAGGAACGTTTAAAACACAGTTTTTAGATGTTGCATTAACGTTATTTCTTAGTTATAAGAACGTTATTCAACCTTTTGTAATTTAACTTAAATAACTAATAATATTTTCTGAGATCTCAGTTCCCTGTTATCATGCACTAGACACAACAGGAGTGTGTGTGTGTGTGTGTATGCATGTATTTTACACTGTACTGCACTGTAGTTATCTAACAGTCTTATGTTTACTGGCAGCTCAGACATACTATGAAAATCATTTCAACCTTTTGAATTAAACCCTCAATTTAGCAAATTAGGGCTAATTTGCCAAACTCAGCCAAACTGGCCCGTGTAAATGTATTCACTGGTAATGTGCCAATGCTGTTCAGGGATTTAACTTAATCATCTCCATTTACAAAGCCAAGAGGGCAATTACTGCGGTATAGAAGGGTGATTAAACCAATAAAGAAATGGATAATTCTGCTATCACTCATGTTAAACTGTGTGGCAATTTGCAAAGCATTAATTACATTTTGGTAATTGAGCAATTAGCTCAATCGGTTTGTTACAGGGATGAGCGCTGCAGTATTTGTCTGAAAAAACAGCTCAAAACACTGAACCTACTCTAGCAAGGCAATATCTACATTATATAATTACATCCCAGCTAACAGGGAATGTTCTCAGAAGGCTGGCTATTGTTCTCTTAACGTTCCTCCAAAGTTCTCTGTCTTCAAAAAGTGTTCCTGCAGTAACATTAAAAGAACATTTTTAACATTATATATCATTTATACCAAAAACATTAATCTGAAGTTGCTAATGGAGCATTTTAAATATTACAGAATTAAAAAATGTTTGAACAACTTTTTATAACCAAACAATAAAGTTCATACGTCTGGACGACTGGATGGTTTGTACATTTCTAGAACATTCAAAATAACATTTTTAATGGTTAAGTTACTTAATGGAAACGTTAAGGAAACATTCTTACAACCAAAAATTGTTAGCTAGGATATTATAATAATTATATATCATATATACAAATTGTCACAGAACCGGCAAATGCATTTGAAGAAGTGACAATAAGTGGTCAAAAAATACTTTGAAAAACATTTGAACCAATGCTTAGAAATCAAAACCAAACGCACAGTGAAATATTCAAGTAAAGGTGATAATTTTAATAATATTTAAACAGTTCAATATGACATAAATCAGACAGTCTGGCAACCATAAACAGTTAAGCTAATGAACTAAATTACTTGTATATTACTTTCTATTCACAGTAAATGTAATTTTTGGAACATTAGTGTATGTTATTATACTGCAGATGCCACTTCATGCCTATCTAACTATACATTTTAACCATGATCAAATCACTGTAACACGAAGCCCTCGCGGACTATTGCTTTACTGAGTGAGCCCTGCTCTAATTAGCTATGATGGGGCGGGGCATAGGTAGTCTGGGTCATTGCATATTTAAATGAACAGCTGGCCTCTCTCTCACTGTGGCAGAGCAGCAAGAATCAGTATGTCTGCGTGTCTGTGTGTATTAGCTTTAGAAGGGTGGATGGGCAGTCAGGCAAGCGGGCGAACAGGCATGGGTTCAGGGATCAGGACGGTAGTACTGTAGTGCAGTACAGTGTAAAATACATGCATACACACACACACACACACACTCTTGTTAGTGCATGATAACAGGCAACTGAGATATATATCTCAGTCCTGAGTGTGGTCTTCTCACCAACTCCATATAGTGGAGAATTAACGCAGACACTTACAGTGTCAAAGGCAAGGCCCAGCACAGAGACAATGCCCCCTCATCCAACGTCAATGACCAGCCCACAGGGCACAGGTTTGACTGACAGGCTGATTTTATAGCACTCTGTAGCTGTATCCACAACTATGTTTACACTGAAAAACAAAAAGCAACCCCATAATCCCATAAGACTAGCACAGTCTCAGAGTTTATTATAACAATGGATTCTAAGGGCCCGCTTCACTGCATGTTGTGCAAATATTTTCCTTATTTAACACATGTGATTCAATCAGTTTATCAGCAGAGTTCCATGATCTGAAATGAGTGTGTCACATAAGAGACACAAACAAACTGCAGTGCTTAATCACCATATGATGTTTCTATTTAGGTTACAAAGCGTTTGAGGGAAGCTCCCTATATAAACAGTAGACAACAAAACAGCTCACAAGGGTTTCACAAATGCAGACCTGAGTGTTTGTTGTACACAGTGGATGTGTTGTTGAGTGACTGTGTAACACTTCAGTACTCAAGGGGGCGACAGTTACTCCCCAGTCTGTGTGTTACTAAACAGGATGTGTGATTACATGTGTAGCCTGATATAAACAGGTCAACTGGTTAACTTATTAACTAACCAGCTCAACAAGAATCTCTTCAAACTGTGGTGCTACCCTGACGGTCCTTGAGAAAGAAGAAAATTTAAAAAGGCTCATTGGAAGATTAGCAGGCACATTAGAGTAAATGATGTTCAGGAATAAGAACGTGAATGTTTGGGAATAATGCTCATTACATAGTGTTACTGAAGATAATGAAGAGCAGAAACAAAAGCAGGAGAAATCACAACCTGATTTACCTTACCAGCCATGTCATACCACCATAACAGACACATATTTTATGTCACTGTATGGTAATCATGGTAATATTCTTCATCTACTGGATGAAGAAAAATGAAAAAGCCCCACAGCCTTACAACACTATGGAATCCAGCTGCAACATCCAAATGTCATACAATGTCAATTTTCAAAACTGTCTGATTTATATATGATATCACATAAGAAAGGAAGTACCAGTATTTTTTACTGAACATGTTTCGCTCTCTCACACATTAACAAAGCACATTAAGCCAAAAAAGCCTAATAATTTTGTCCTATGACAAAAGAAATCTTATGATTCCAGAAGGTTGTCCAAAGGTAGCAAAAACAAGGCAAAATTACAGTGTGCAAGTTGCCTAAGCTATGAGAGGGAAACCTATGAGAGATACTTGTGGATACAGACAGACAGACAGAGCTCAGTGCTGCCAGTGTGTGCACAGATTGTAAACTTTGATATATTCCCATGGTGAAAGACACAAGAGTGAAAGAAAGACAGACAGATGGGAGATCTCTGAGTAACTCTCACTGACCTTTTCCTCTGATAACACATTACAACAGTGCAACCCCAGAGCGCACGCGCACGCACACGCACACACACACACACACACACACAGGAGATGTGAGCAAAGGTCAGCATCAATCACTGAAGTGTGTGTGTGTGTGTGTGGCTCAGCTCGTCGTGTTTCTGACATGCTGTCGTGTAACCACACGTGAGGCCGTGTCAGGGGTTCTGCCGCTAGTTTGACTTTTTTCACACTTCGAAAGCGATTTCCATACTGAGCATCAGGGTCCGTCACCCGTGTGTCACACAAGGACAGTGGGATTTGGGAGAAAGAGCATTCTGACTGCGAGTGGAAATGTGACATTCAACAATACAAGCGAAACTGTCCGTGTTTCCATGTAAAGACGCCACACAGACAGACAGACGCTCGTTGAGGAGAAGACGGGGAGGCATGTACAGATGAAGAGTGTACAACAGGCAGGAGAATGTCAAAGACTGAAAAAAGACAAGATGGAAGGAGGAAAACAAAACGAGAGAGAGAGAGAGAAAATGTCAATGTCAGGCCCTTTATGCATCTGTCTGCTCTGTTCCTCTTTAATAACTTGTCAAATCAATAGCTCCCGTCTGCTGCCCATCATGTCTGCTGTGTGTGAGGGAAACAGGAAGAGTGACAGGTCTACAGGAAGCTAAGCTTTACACACTGTGACATTTCCAGCTCTCAGACATCACACATCACCCCAGAAGCTTGTGTGCGGCCCTGTGCCGTTTTTCTGCCGGTACTCATGTGGTCCAGGTGGACGGTCTTTGAAATATCACTGTTACTGCAGTACTGCTGGGGATAAATCTTTAAACACACAGATCAAACAAAGAACATTTACTCTGTAAGTTTAGTAATGATATTTGAGCAGTAACAGACTGTGACATCACAACAGATGGACTAACTGCAGTAACATCATTGGTAAAAATCATAGCGCATACCCAGCTAACAGGGAACATTCTCAGAACATTGGCTAATGTTCTCTAAAAGTTCTCTCACAGTTATTAAAAACGCTCTGGCAGTAACATTACTAGAACTTTTTATGTTATATATCATATATCAAAATGTTATTTTTAGGTTGTTAATCAAACATTTTAAAAACATTAAAAAGAATTTTAAAAGTATGAATATCATTCTTATAACCACACAATAATGTTAATACAACATCTAAAAAACTGGACGCTTTGAAATAACATTTAAAAAGTTTTTTGTTACCTAATGGAAATGTTACAGAAACATTCTTACAACCTATAAAATGTTAGCTTTGTTAATGCTGTAGGAATAGATGCCCATTGGCTATGTTAAAAGAGCCATTCAACTGATAGATTTGATAGATCCTTCACCTATTTATGAAACCACTGTATGCGTGATACTGTATTTCCAAACAAAGACAATAATCACTTACACAAAGAAAGTTTTCTTATTTACATTGTGCAACTGTCAAAGGCAATTTCTCTCTCTCAACACCATCATTTAGTACAGACGCTTGTGCCAAAATGTTGGTAGTGCGAATGATCCATGAACCTTCAAAAAAAAAAAAAAAAATCAATCTCAACAAACCCCAACACAAAATCGATTCCATGCACCCTGGCAGATTTTGGCAACGTTAGACATACACGCGAGCGTGCGAGAAGAATTCGAAGGCGTACGTGGTTTGACCTGCAACTGTAAACCCAGAACAGAGAGTGACACAATCCAGAGCTCAGCATCACTACCAATACACATCTCATAATTTATAAGAGTTTTTATCTCTTATCTCAACCACTCCACCATATCATAACAGCAAAGTAAAAAAGACACAAAACAATCAAATGTTGTCTAGCCTCAGCCACAGAGGGTCTGCCAGCAAACTGCACACAAACATTTTTCTGTACAAAATGTTCAGGAGTCAGAGTGCACAGGTTATATCAGTCCACAAGGAAACTCAAAGTCGTAGTTACAAAGCAGCAACGATAACAGCTTCCAAACAAGAACAAGTCTTGATAGATTTGCCAAAGTTTGCAAGGTTCAGGGTATTTCATCTTTGAAAGATATTCAGAAGTTAAAGTTAAGATTAAGTTAAATAAATCCCAGAGTTTTCTGATTGACTCTCAAGGTTATATTCAGTTTTAGATTTACTCGCCCTCACACGTCACCCACTTTACATCAGTCAGGCGGCTTCTTCCCATCAAAGTGGGCAGTTCTTGGTCAAAATAAGCTGTAATGTGGACCAGACCTTATGCTGATAAGCCTAAATCTTGCTATACGAGCCAAAATCTGGTCAGCACTGTGTTTATACGTCTGTGTTCAAAGATCTCGAACTCTCCTCCAGCCAGGTTCAGCACCAGAGGAGCGGGGATTGCCCGGGGCCTTGCCTGCAGCAGAGTGAGAAGTGCTGGACATCCCTCTCTGAGCCCCATGTGCTCTGAAGAAGAAAAGCCAGGGAATCATAACAATGTACCATATTTTTACCCTTTCCCTTGTTTTTTTAATGGCTGGGGTACAAAGGTGCGCTCTGGTGTCAAAATTCTTTTTATTTTTTGAAAATTTAAACACGCCTTCTCTGAAGCTGCAGAGTTTTGGCAGAGTACAAGAGAGGGGAAAAAGATTCAATATTTCATCATGATACTGTTGATATTGTAACACCAAGAACTAATATTTTATTGATATTTTATTTATATATGTGATTGATATATATATAGTTACATTTCTCACAGTAATATACTACACAGATGACTGTGCGAATACAAACCTAGCCTACGCAAGCATTAGCTCAATGAATTACTCCTATTTGACCAAAATGCGAATGACCAAAAAGCAAACTTATTTGATTTGTAAAGAGGTCTGTCCCTACAGCACAGGAATTTTCTTCTGTTCCCTCGCAATTATTTTATCTGACATGAATGTCCTTTTGCATTGCGACATAGCTATGTCTCTACAATAAAGAAAAACAAGACTTTTATCTCCCAATAAATATAAATGACAAAAAAAATCTCAATATCTCAAATATTTGAACTGCAATACACTACACACAAATATTATTGTATTGTGACCGAGATATCAATGCAATACTCTAAGGCCAGATCCATACGGAGAACCGCTAGGCGTATGTGTCTATATCCAGAGCCCTTATACTGAAGTTATCCCACAAGCAGTGGTTTTCATTAGTACCAAATGAAGATCTTCATTATCAGCCCTCTTGGAGTGTGTCCTTACTCAAACTGCCCCACCAAAAGGGCACAGAGGCAAATTCCAAACCTAAATTAACTCTACGATGAAGGTCACGACCAGCAGACCTGTACAGAGGTTCTTCTAATGATCACACTCTATTGAAGACGTATGTTTTCCTGCAGAGATTATTGGACTTTGGTGGGATGACCTGGTTTTACACAAACACTTTGGCCTCTAAAGTCCAGCAGATAATGATGCTGCTGATAGAACAAATAGATCAAGTCCAGTAATGATGCCAGATAAGTGACAAACTAAAGGTATCCAAAGACAAACTAACAAGCACACTTGTTTGTAGCGGCTTGTAGATGTTTTGTTCTTTATTTGGAACATCTTGTATTGGTCTCAAAACTGCTTCCTGGCTCCTAGTATGCATTTGTTAGCTTTCCTGCTCAAAATGTGACTTGAGCTGAAGATGTATTGCGCTTGAGGGTAAACAAACAATATTCTTTTATTCTCATACTAAACGCATTGTTTTCACACTATCAGATTTTTATATAAACACTAGCAAATTTAGCGTTCTGAATTAACTAACCTAATCGGTTTTGATTAAGAATAAATTGAAGATACAGAATGACCTAAAACTGATCTGAAGAACGGATCCCACAATCTTTCTGCAGCTGCTGACAGGACATGCAGAGCTTAAAGCTTCAGAAAAATTATCTAAAAATCCCAAACAATTACTTTACAGTTTAAATAAATAACACAACTAACATTATTAAAATGAAACAACTCAACAGCACCTGTATGGTCTTGTTGAATGAACGAATGAATGAAGATTAAAATAAAAGTTGACTTGTTTTCATAAAAATCTGACAGTGTTGACAAACAGCACGCTTATGAACAAGATCACAGATGTACCTTCTAGTAAAAACATTGTTGTTCTTTAATGACAGGTGAAGTAGTGAGACATTTCACAGATCTGATGAACAGACTGTAAATGTGCTAACAAACACAAACACTTTGTGAGGACATTCATTGACACAATACAATCTCTAGCACGTTACCCTAACCTTAACCATCACAACTAAGTGCTAACCTCTTACCCTTACCCTAAACCTAACTTTACCCTAATTCTAACCTGAACCCTAAAACCAAGTCTTAATGGGTGTCAGAAAGTGAGGACCAGCCAAAACATCCTCACTTTACTCTCTTTGTCCTCACTCAGATGGTCTAACTGATCATATTGGTTCTCACAAAGATAGATGTACAAGTACACACACACACACACACAGTCTTGTACAGCAGGTGTTGTCTGTGGCCTGCTCCATAATGTATATGACATGAGGGAAGCTGGGCAGTCATGTGTGTGAGCAGAGAGCAGGAACAGCTCACTGTCGGACAAACATGTCAGGGCCGCTTCAACCTCGCGTCTCCATGGAGCCGCCGAACACACGCTTGACAAATCTGTACAAGCAGTCATCTGCTCACTCAACTGCACATACACACACACATACACAAAGTACATAAAGCAGAAACACTGCAGAACAGACACTGCAGTCAGTGTCACAGAAATCAATAACAGACCACAGACTGATTCTCATTATTGATCGCAAAAAAATACAATTTAAATTGTAACATTAATGTACAACTTAATGTATTTGTAATGTATATTTTGATAAAAATCTATATAGTACAGTAATGTTCTCACTGAACAATACAATAAACAAATACTATAAATTCAATTGTACAGTAATGGAAATATAATAAACACCACACTATCACTATAAAGGAAAAGCTAAGTAGTAAGACACACAGATACAGCAATGAGAATAGAATGGAGAAAATGTGTCTCATGAAAATAATGACTACAAAAAATCGTGTTTGTATTTGTTGGCTCTGATTCGGAAGGGACAGACAGACAGAAAAGAAAGAAAAAAAAGAAAGTAAAGAAAGAAAAGAGAGTAAGGATAGTGGTGCTGGTCTCTAGGGGCAGGATTAGCTGTCTGTATGCCCCAGGCAGGGCTGTTCTGAGGGGGGATTAGGCCTCCAGACCTGGATTACCTCTCACTGCCTCACTCTCTTCTCTTCTTTATGGAACAGGAGAAACTGCTTCAGTCATCTGCCTCTATTACACCCCAGTGAGCTACAATATCTCCCTCTATCTGTCCTTCAACCAATTACTCCATTATACATCTGGAAATACAAGCATATTTTTCATTAATATATATAAAAATTAACCGTTTTAAAATCACAGTTACAGACATATCAGGCCATCAAATTCATATATTCTGATTTTACTCTGGGTCTCAACCGGACTATTCCAATGTCTCAGGATTCTTTACGCCTGATATTAAACTCAATCCCTGCTACTGCACTGCCTGAAAAACAGCATTGAGTGTGTCATATTTGTCCCTGTGTCACTGATCAGCCACGGTCGGATGTTATTCAGATGTGCAGGTGAGTTGCCACAAAAATAGTTGATATTCTTAAAAGGTCAGTTTCTGAGCCGCTGGTCCTGCACACGGTTTCACTTGGTTGAAAATAGAGTTTGAAAGGGCCTGCTTTTTTGCAAGCTTACTGAGGTGCAAAGATACAATCTTAACATCCATCTATTTCAATCTCTCAGATTTCCCAGAATTTTGTGCAGTAAAACTGGCAGCTGAAATGATTAAATCATCTCACCTACAACAGTGTCTGATTTTAATTTACTCTTTAATCGCATTATGGATATTCTGCACACATTAACTCGGTTCAGAAACCTGCTTTCACATGTGTATTGGACTTAAGGTTATTTAAAGCAACTCACAATATATTCAAGGTTATATATATTCAATGCCTTTTCCAGGATTTAAACCTACAGCCTTGCCGTTGATCTACAAGCTGAGCTAAAGGAACAACCTAGTAAGCCACGTTGTTATCTAATAAGGCAGCATCCTAACTGCAGCCTCATAAGCGATTTGGAACCCTCTACATATCCCAGCTAACAGGGAACGTTCTCAGAACAGTAGCCAATGTTCTCTAACAGTTATTTCAAAGTTATCAAAAATATTCTTGTAGTAACATGACGTTATTTTTAACGTTATTTTAAAGTGGTTATTTTTAAATGGTTAGTGGAACATTTACAGAATTAAGAACGTTCCTAAAACTTTCAAAATAATGTTTTAATGTTTTCATTACTTAATGGAAATGATAGGGAACCATTCTTACAACCTAAATTGTTAGCTGGGTAGGCAGCAAATAATGTAATTCACACAGACTGTTAACAATGCTAATACATAGCACACATGAACATGAGTTAAGTTTATATACAACTGAACAGCTTTTATCATTTGCTACTTTATCAGTATTTAATAAAATATTTGTAGATTTATAATTCAAATTTCAATTGACTCATTTTTTAGATAATTTCTTTCCCCCACTGACCTCACTGCAGTGCATTCTGGGATTGTCTTATACACAATGGTTAGATGCAAAAGAAGGTATCTTACCACATATTAGAAATGCTGCATCTTGAAACGTAAGACCTTACATTGTGGGCGCACCAACAGCGCCTTAAAATGTTGTCTAGGTAGGCAGCTTACTGGATATTAGGACATACCTGTTATGTCTGAGGGGAATAAATGAATGCAAAGATATATATATATATATCATACACAATTCCTGCCAGCTTATGATGTGGATCTCACAACAGCTACACAGTTAACTCTGTAACACGCGTTTAATTGGCCCTGTCTGAGAATGGAAATGGGTTTTACACTATTGAATCTGGAAATAGAATAAATACACTTGGCACGCTCATTATTGCTAATCCTGAGAGACTAGCAAGAGTGTGTGTGTGTTGGGATGCAGACAGTTGGCAAGCGTGCAGCTCCTTAACAAGCCCGACACACATGCGTCCACACACACGCACACCGTGCTATAACCCCACTCACACTGTGGGTCAGTGACCTGCATATATTAGGCGCACCATCGAATGCAAATGATGAGGCTTGGTTTGTCCTCTCCCCCTTTCCCTGCTTCTGCTGATCTCCAAACACAATGAAGCTCTTAAACTCTCATTCTTCTCAATCTGGGTGAAAAGATGAAGTTCAATGTCTGTACATGTCACGCCAAGCCTAAAGGCTCCCGTCTGTCTGTGTGATATACTTTACATACATTATCCAGTTAAACATATTATAAAAAACACACATCACACATTAAACTTACCCTTAAACTTCTGCATATAACTCACGCCACATCATATGAGCCACAAACCCAGCTAACATGGAATGTTCTCAGGATATTGGCTAATGTTCTGTAAAAGTTCTCCCCAAGTTATCATAAAAGTTATTGGAATGTTTCTTTAACATTATATATATCCTATATATCAAAAATGTTATTCTAAAGTAGTTGGTGAAATGTTTTAAAAATCTTTCAGAATTTAAAAATGCTTGAAAAACATTTGTTTAACCAAGCAATAACAGTAATATAGCATCTAAAAAACTGGACGTCTTGAACGTTCCTACAACTGTCAGAATAACATTTGTAGCGTTTTTGTTACTTAATGGTAACATTAAGTTTACCTATAACTTAACATTGTTAGCTGGTTATATGATACTATAAATTCTGTGACAGTCATGATAGTTTATGAGTCGCAATGATCTTCTGTCCACTGAGGTCACTACATTGCACACAGTTACTTATTATTCATTTCAAATGAACCATGTTTGCCATCATGGCTATATAAATTCAAACATCTATAGTCACCAAAAACTATTAAAAATGGTCAGAGAAACTTTGGCAACTTTCTATGTAAGTGTCTGTATGTTTGTCAGTGACACTGATAGATCAGTGGTTTCTGAAAACCATGAGCAATTAAACATGTCCAGAACCTTCTGTAAACTAACACAGCTATACATTTACATGCACACAGCCGCACACAGCCCCTCAACCCATTTGCTCAAACAGATATGTGGACCCTCTGATTTTTGGCAGTGTGCTTGTCTTGCAGTAGCACAGGCTGAATGTTCTTTCAGGTTCTATCTCCAGGCAGTTTAATGTGGTTTCTCTGCCACAGAGACTAAACAGGAGTTTAATTCTGTTAACAGGCAGTTCACCGGCGAAATCTACGGGGCCCGGGCCCCCAGTCCACCAGGCGGTAGGAGCCCATGGAGGAACCATAACTGCTGGGAGCCAAATAAGAAATCGATGAAGAGGTTCGTGGCTAAGGGTGGAGTTTAACGCAGATTTCTGCTCTACTCTCTCCTGACCGGAGCTTGGGAAACTGTCATTGATTTTCCCTCTCTCTTCATCTTTTCCTGGATCTCTTTCAATAAATATCAGCCATAACACACGCAGGCACGCATAACGAGGTCGAAACGTGGCCCTCTGCACTTCAGAGGTGAGAACTTCGTTGCAGGACCTCAGTGCTTACGTGACGGCTGGTCAACAGGATGTGGAAATAGGGTTTCATACCTCACAGCAGTTAGTTCAGATGATTCCTCATTCTCTTAGCTGAACCCAGTTCCTGAGCTCTTCTGTGTGCAATCGCTGACAATGGACATGTTCCTATGTTTTATTCAGCCGCCTTTAGATCAATAATGCACTGTGAAGAGAGTTAGAGAGAGAGAGAGAGAGAGAGAGAGAGAGAGAGAGAGAGAGAGAGAGTGAGAGAGATAACAGTCATGGCATCACTGTGCACAAACTCAAAGACTTTACTGAACGCATATAGATTAAAATCTCCTTTCTACACCATCAGCCTCATTTAGCTTCAGTTGTGTCTCCCTCTTCAGGGCTCAAAACAAATGAACGATTTCTCCAAACCTTTTTCAGACTCACAAACACAAACATAAATCAACAATTGAATCTTGATTTTAGATGAAATATGTTCCAGTTTCAGAAACCTGTGATTAGGGTTTGGCTGATCTGTTAATGATTTGAGTTATTTACAATTCTAAACAGTTCATCTGTATGTGCACTACAGCTAATTGGAGACATTTAATTCCATATGAATGACTCCTAAAGCAGGTCTTATCCCATGACATGGGCCCCAAGTGTCACACACAAGAGTGACAAATCTTCCATCTGTCATGTGGGCCAGAGGTCCCAGAAAAAGCCAAACTGATCCAGCCAACAGCAGAGGCCCGGGGGCCACAAGGCAGACTAAAGACAGCTTCCAAACACCTAATCACTCCTGATCTCATTATATAAATGTATAAGCTCTGTCAGGGCATCAGAAAACAAAGTTCTTTACACTTTGCAGGAGCAATAATATGGTTTCTTTATGTTCACCACAAGACATAAAAGGCAGACTACAACCACATGTCTCAATGTGATAAAAAATGTCATTTAAATCCCTGATCACAAGTGATCACAAGAAATACATTTCGGATGAATATTACTACCAGGTGTAAATAAACATCTCTCTCTCTTAACATCTGTGATTGGATCACCCGAGACAGACGTTAATATCAGGTGTGATAAAGACTTGAGATGGAATGGACACGACAGAAAAGAAGAAAAAAGAGAGAGAAAGGTTAATAAAAAGAGATGGGGGACTAAGCAGAAAACTTTGGTCTTTGAATTCACTTTCCTCGAACAAGTCGTGCACTGTGCCATCCATGCGTAAAGAAATGTAAGTCGAAAACAGCAGCCAGTTTTTTTTTTCTGTTTAATTAGTGTGTGTGTGTGTGTGTGTGTGTGTGTGTGTGTGTGTGTACCCTTATATTTTATTTGCAGGTGAGGGGTGAGCTGCTGGTACTGATGGTCTCGTGAGCTGCCATGACCCACCTTACAGCAGTCACATGAACACATACACACACACACACACACACATATACACACACTAGGATGTTGCTGCTTTGACACTCACAGATCATTGTAATGAGCTACAGTCACCACAAAAGGTCAGAGGTCAAAGCTATTATACCGCATCTCCCCATTAAAACACGTCTGCATGGCCCGGGCTGCCACCCTCACCCCTGCTCTCCACAACCACAATTAAGAGCAGAAATCACTGACCTGAGACACAGCAATTAATATAAAAAAGTGCAGTTAGTTTAATACTTGAAGCACAAACACAATAAAGACACATGAAGTGCACAAAATTATACAAACATACATACAAGCATACACAAATATGCAAGAAGCTTTCAGTGTGTTAGCAATGCTAATACACTATTGCTAATACTCAAGTAATCTGACCACCTGAGCAACCATCTTACTTCCACCAAACACTTAACAGTGCTCTAGAAACCACCCAGAACTTTCTATCATAATTTCTGTAAAGCTTATTAAGTATCAGAACCATTAAAAAGGTTCTTTTGAAAGTTCTAGGAACATTTTACAAAGGAACATTTTTAGACCGTATTAGATTGTATTAACACTATGGCTTGGCTATAAGAACGCTATTCAAACTTTTTTTAAATTTTGTAAAGTTTTTAAAATGTTCCACTAACTATTTAAGAATAACATTTTTTAACATAACATTAAAGAAACATTCTACTAATGTTACTGCAAGAACATTCTTTGATAACTTTGAGAAAACTTTTAGAGAACATTAGCCAATGTTCTGAGAATGTTTCCTGTTAGCTGGGTATGCTCACTTGTGTCCAGTGTTAATGCAAGTAATTGTTTTGTAAACTAGAATTGTATATGCATTCATATACAATTGAAATGGTTCATTTGGGGCAGATATACACATTAAGATACTAAAATCCCTTCAGCTGATTTTTACAGTGACTGTCTCTCTTCAAGTCGTGTGTACAGTGACACGCGATTAACTCCAATTAATGTGACAACAAATCGCTCCTGGAAGACTCAGTCAGAGGATTGGTCTAATTGTACGTACTGTATTACAGGAAAATATAACAAACACATTCGATTATGGCTGACCTGTTTCATGGGTGAAGAGTTAATTAATATCAGAAGAGGGTAAGAGATCTTTGTAATAACCACAGAATGTGACACTTATCTTAACCAGACGTGCTGATGAGTATCAGGATATGTTTTCATAAAGGCTATGATGCATTTGAGTAATTTTGTCACCCTGCAGGCTCTGTGTGGTGCTTATATTAAAAAAACAGCAATGAAACTCTTTGTTGAGGTGTGTTTTTGAGTGTCAAGGGGCGAGTGATGATGACAGATTGTTGGAGATTTAATCAAACGTGGTGTTGGCTGAATGAACATGAAGGGAGACAGCAGAAGATAAATGGTCTTTACACAAGAATTGAGTTGCTTTAAACAGCTCTCTCATAACTGCGTGCTATGCTATGACTGGGGCAGAGCGCCCTCTGTTGGTGACATTAGACGGAGTTTAATAATTTCAGGGTTTGAATTCTGTAGTCTGATTTTCTCATGGGACAAGGTACATTTTACATTGAAAGGATTTGATAGGCTGAGATATTCAATCAGTATGCAGGATGAACTGCTTTATATTATGTTGATTCAGTGAATGATTTTTGCCAGGCAACTTTTCCAATATTTGCTAAGATGTTTTGTTTTTTAAACGCTTCATTTAATGAGTGTTGTGGATGGTTGCTAGGCCATTTTTAGGCCATTGTTCACAGTTGAGGTTATAACATTTTGATTTCTTAGATATGTGTGGGTCCCAATTTCGATGTAGAGCTAGGAGTCTTGTACACCAAAACGCCTCTCCTCACCAATCCACATGATCTGACATATCACAAACAGTGTTGGATAAGTCACAAGCCCAAGTTTAATACATATGCCTAGCTTTAAATTATCAGCAAAATGATGAGGAAATTTTCCTTTTTAAAAGAACTGTCTTTTTAACTTCTCAATTTTGAAAATGTGCATGGTCTGACAGAACCTGACAGATCTGTAAAAATGCTACAAAAATTGGAGAAAGATGCAGAAAGCTTTCCGTTTGGGTTGGGATTAGAGTATGGGTTAGGTTACAGTGTTTATAACTAGCTGTGTATAAAAACAATAGAAGTCTATGGAACGTTCCTATTTAGATAGATAAGTAAACGTGTGTGTGTGTGTGTGTGTGTGTGTGATTGTGTTAGCAAGAGAAATATGTGTGTGTAGATACTTTGCTGTGTGTGTATACTGTATATGTCAGAGAGTTCACTCACACAAAGGATCGATGGCTAGAGGAGATCTGGAGCCAATTATTTTCAGCTTAATGGTCCCTCAGGTATCAGCAAGAAGAACAACAAAACGACTGCAGGAGAGAGAGTCCTGACAACCCCAGCGCTCAGTCACCAGCCCAGCGCACTGCACGGCCATCAATTCCCAGGAGCCTCTGAGGGGAGGGGGGCCACCTGATTGGTTGGCTGGCCTGAGGGGAAACTGCCTTATGAGAGATGGTGCTTGGCAGGGTAGAGAGGTTTTAGAGATTTTTTAGAGTTTCTGTGAAATTATGGTGAGAATGTGGAGGGGAATATCAAACAGTTCTGTGACAGCCACATTTAAGATACCACAACAGAAGTGCCGTGATTTTACTGCAAGTGAGGGGAGAGTGTTGTAGGACATGACACAAACTGGATTTCAACGTACATTATATATTGTACGTGTTATAATTGTGTATATTGCGTGCAAATTATGGATATTTATATATATATATATATATATGTCAACATGCCAATATTAACTGTCCTTCAGTTGTGACATCATTTCCATCAAGACCAACACTTTAGCCACTAATAAAGTTTTGACAAAATTAAGTGCTTGGTTACCAAGGAAACAACATTGTCAGGGAAGAACATGCACAAGATAAAATAAATCACACTAAAGAAAAATCAAGGTAAATGTCAAATGAGCAAATATTTTTAATATTAAGACGACATTGAATTTTCTGAAAAATTGTAAGGATTCTTAAGAACATGGCAAAGTGATGTGTAACCGTGACGTGTTAAACCTGTAACTATTTAATAGTTAGTTGTGCAGCTGTAGAATACCAACCATTTGTAATGTTTGCCAATCAATCAAGTATTCATCAATGCATCAATGCATCAATGCTAAAGATATTTAAAGCTGCCATTCTTAACTTCTTACTGCCTCTCTACCGACTCTGTTGGAAACATAATATTGCATGTTGCCTTACATACCATGACATATGTTGAAGTCAAATGAAGCAAACTGACATTTCCTGCAAAATCAGAATATACATCATTATAATAAACTTACCTTTGGGAAGGTAAAGGTAGGGAGACTGTTTTAAACACTGATCTGTCATGTACTTGCTAAATAATTGATTCTTGTTCCTTTTTAACCAAAAAAGTTTGGATTGCAGCTTTAAATAACCACAATGAGCATCTGAAGCCATTAAAAGCAATGAAACAGTGTTGCTTTGCTGGTGCTGTTTTGATGGATCTCCACCACTCGCACAGGTACATGCAGTGACTGTGATAGTTTTAAAGCTGTGTGCTCTTGTGGGTGGTGCAGCGCGGTGAAAAATGAATGCGCAGGATAGTGCTGGAGATGATGTGAGATTTTTGTGTGTTTTAGTTGCAGTCAGCAGCAAAGCCACTGTTCTCTGTCTTGCTCTCTCTCTGGAGGCATTTCAACAATAACGCACCTCACAGTGGAGCGTAAAAGTACAACACTTACAGCACAATATCTATTCATGTTTCAAGATCAACCTCAAATGAAATGTTTCGAACCCTGGAGGTTTAATTCTACTGGGAATGGGCAGAGGATGGGTGAGGGCCCAGAGAGAGAGCAGGAGAGAGAGAGAGAGAGAGGAGGTGGTGTCATCCTCCTGCAGTGGGACCTGCGGCTCTTTAAAGCAATCCCAGAAGGCATCTGATGTGCATTGAACTCTGGGATGCCTCTGGCTACACTTTTCTAACAGCTTAGACATCATAAAGTATTTAGGTGCATTTAACACACACAGGTAACCAAACACTCAGGGCTTCACTTAGTGGTGGATAAAACATTTGAGGCCTGTCACTTTTCTCTGATATGATGGTTTATTTTGATGGAAAACAAAGGCAAAGATCTAAAAAGAAATGCGTAAATGCAACTGATGCCATGAAACCCTGATAGCCATGAGATGTCTGTTTATGTGTGTTTTCATCTGGAAGACGTCATATATATAAAAAGACGTATATATGTATATATATATATATATATATATATATATATATATATATATATATATATATATATATCGCAATACTGCATTCCCTGTTAGTTTTTAGAACATTAATTCAGTTAATGTTTTCATGATGTGATTTACAATGAATATAAATCTTTTGCCCATTTGTGTACACAAGTCATGTTTAAAGGAAAAGTTCCCACAAAAATGAAATCTTGTCTTCATTTATGCATGGCCTTCAAATTTCACTGCTGGTAATTTTCTGTACAACACTTTTTCTTAATAATCACATGGCTTTTCTCATAGTGACTTCCAAAATGTTTGAAAGAACAGATACTGTAAGACATTACTCTGGGTTTCTGATGTGGAGGGGAACTTTCACACTATTTTTTAACACCTTTTTTTTTTTTTACATTATATTGGTATTGATTCAGAAAGCATTGCGTATAGGGCTTAATTCAAGCACACCACTTTTTTTGTATATGTAGTATAATATTTTGTCTTCTCTTTGGGTTTGACATGACATGAGGCTTCACTTTAGTTCACTTAAAATCGTTCATATGAAATAAACATAAAGTTGCACGACTCATCAGTGGGGAATGAACAGCTGTATGTGTGTTTACTGGGGACCTTATTCCCGTTATCAATGAAGATTCATGTAACGCTTTGACATTTGCGTGGAGCTCCATCACCGGAGCACCCTAACACGACTCCAACGCCCCTCTAAAGCTCCGCGGTCGCCCGCGGGCCCGATACGCCCGGCCGGCAACAGTGATGGATGAAATGAGAGCGAGAAGCTGGCAGAGAGGGCAGGCCGGTCACCTGCTGGTCAGGGAGCAATGACCACACCTCCCACCGGGTTTACGGGGACGTATGTCCCCGTAAATATGAATGTCTGCGTACGGAAGTGTGTGTGTGTGTGTGTCGGTCAGAGAGCGATGACCGCGGCCGCCGGTGCGCTCACAGCGGGGTTCATTACTGCGAGTGACGGGCCCTCCTCTAAAACGCCGCCTGAGGAATACACACTCTGCGTGGGACAAAATAAACACCCGGCTTTGAGTGGGGCACCATCCATTATTTATATCGCCGGCAGAACAGCAGAGACGCTCTTAATATCTGTACCTGCTCGTCTGGACGAGTAAAAGATGATTTATGGCTTATGGCCACATTAAATTTCACTGCAATTGGGCCTTGTGCCTTTTGGGGTCTGGGGAGACACAAAATGCCGGTTATAAACTGCTGCAGTTGTTGTGTGGAGAAACGGGAAGGAGCTCCGGCTCTTATTTCTGTACAACACGCCTCGGTCCGACGTCGTCTGTTGATGATGTAGAAACTGCATGCAATGCATTATTCAGAACAATAATGAGGCTTGTGTTATGAGATTTTGTGTGATGCTTTTGGTTGCAAAGCATTTGGCAAAGAATAGTGCTTTACAAATCTTCTAATACACAAGCCATAAGTGGGACTACACGTTATTGTCCTTCTCTCAGTCACTTGTTTCCTAGCTCAATGTGATGTAGTCATGTGCCGATTTATATTTATACTGATTTAAGATTAAAGTCACATGCATTGCAGATGTCAACACGTTTAATAGAGGAAGCTTGACCAGCATGGACACTTTAATAAGTGGTGGACACACAAAACCATCTGCAGAAACTCAAAGAGAAATCCTGAGATAATAATTAAATGACTGAAGTTGCCCAGTATGTGCACCAGTTGTTTCTAAACATCTTTGCAGAGGTTGTCAAGACCCGATCCATAAAGACCCAGGATCATTTCCACCAACTTATAAGTGTATATATGTATTATTTAAGTATTATGGCTGTCAATTATAGCCCTAAAATCAAAATTTGTTTCATTTCAGTGTTTTACAACACTCATTTCGGTTTCTAAATGTGTAAATACTGTATGATTTCTTAGACCTTTGCAAGGAACGAAATTGAGATTTATTGATTATATCTGATGTATAATCACCCAAAAAATGTCACATAAGAAAAATTAATTATACAGACATATGAATCGGATTAATATGAATTTAACTGATAAACAGGACTGGCACACTACACAGACAATTGAGCTAATTCACAGCTTTATTCTTACCTGTGGGAAAAAATGAACAGTGAACTAACACTGCTTTTGAAATTTGTGCAAACCTCTGAAACCATAAACGCTTGTTAAATGAACAGAATCTTCATGCCTGTTCTAATTTCCCTTCCTCTCTGACATTTATGCTCATTACTCATTTTTAATGGAATATAATGGTCGCAGTTGGTGGCAAAGGAACCCTGTTCTCGCTCTCACAACGACACAAACAAAACTCGGAGAATAAAGCAGCTTTCCACAGAGATCAATGCTCGTGGAGGAGAGGAGAGACAGGTCTATTTCTTTTCTGCCCCTCTCTCTCGATCTCTTTCTTCTCCTCCTGTTTAAGGGAGCTCCCCAGCCGCCCCTGGTGACAAATGGGGGTGGTTGAGAAGTGGCCGTTTGGTGTCTGGCATCAGCACGCACACAGAAGAGCCTCAGAGTCTTCAGGGTGGGGAAGACAGGCCCTCGACTGCAGCCAGCGGAGAGGGGGGTCCTCAGGGGGCCTGCGGGCGAAACGGACCCCCATAAATCAGTCTGTTTGAGCTGTGCTCACCATCCATCTCAGTTCTAACGTCCCAGAGGAGAGCGAGAGAGAGGAGAGAGAGAGAAAGGCTGAAGAGGAGCAGGAATGTGAGAGAGCAACCTAAATTCTACACTTGCAGTATATGTGTGTGTGTGTGTGTGTGCGTGTAGCCACACATAAAAGACATGCTGATATTCAATGAGAAAAAGCACAATAAAAGGGAATGTTCATCATATAAGCAATTTTTGTGGTAACAGAAGTAACTAAAGGTGGAAGGAAGACTAAAATCTTTTGTGGCATGAGTAATTCTTTTCATAGTTATTGTATATATATTTTATTGATATATGATATTGATACACTGATATTGATATTGATTTTTGGACAATATGAATTAAAAACTTAAAAGGTACTTTACTTCAGTTGATTATTCTTGATGCAACACAAACTAAAAGATTATTTAATGACTGAAATAAATGCTAAAAACTGGCATTAGGGTGTAAACACCTTCACATTGTCACACAAGTCAAAAATAGAAAATGGTTATGTACTCATCATATTATAAATTTTTAGCAAAATTTCTATCAGTTGCCACACTTCTAGCGTCTCTGAATATACCGTCACATATCTCAGCCCTAGACGACACCTCTTGTAAACTGATAGGTTTTGTTAAACCATTAAGCACTTACAGACTGTATGCACATTGATAAGTGTGCTATAGATGTGTATGTTTATAAACTAAGCTGTAAGTGTGAGATGAGGTGTCTCTGTGCTGGTGTGTATGCTATGTGTCTCCCTCAGGCTGTGATAGTATGTAAGACGACTGATGTTCAAACAGACGCGTTTGAGGGGCTCAGAGACCCTGTAGAACAAGATCGTGCCGTAGGCTTTCAGTAAGACCAAGGGCAAGACGACGTCTTCAAAGACACCAGACGCTTCCACAGGCCAACACGACTGGTCCAGAAACATCTGATCCTCTTCTGTATTCTCTCCTGAACACACACATGAAGAGAGTCAGTGTCACACATTCACACATCAGCACATGTATACAAATCTAAACGAATAGTTTAAGATAGTCAACTAGTCATCCAACAACCAACTAGCTGATTAGTGGGGTTGAGTTTTTCTTGTATTATTTTTGTTTGCTTTATTCATTTGTGTGTATTTAGAATCACATTCATCATTAGCGTTGCATTTTTAACATGTCCAACTTTAAAGAGCATCTGTGATGAACATCAAGTTTTTAATCATGTTTATATGTCTTTGTATTGTTTTAATATGCTTCAAGACAAACCATGTGCAAGTTCATTAGTCAACACCATTGCTGAGTATTTTCTCCTTAAAACCGCAGTTTATAAACAGTCTCAAAAACATTGTTTGAAACCTCTTCTGTTGTCTGCGCCACAAACATGTTGTAACCAATCACATAAATGAGTGGACAGAGTGGATGAGGTTGCAGACGCTCCTGCATTCTATGCAACACATTATCAGTCTGTAAAGGATGTGCATTACACAAAACCAGCCTAATTATACAACCCTCCAACCATTTAGGCAACTCACAAACTAGTTGATTTTGAACACATGCAGTTTTGTACATCCCAACACCTCACATGGGTGACACATGTACTTGCATGTTTGCTTCTGCATGCACCCCATGTCAAAAACTGCGCCACTGCAGATGTGAGATTCTGTACACAGCAGCAAACTCTGCAAGACTCCCCAAATAAAACTCTAGTGAAGGAGAGCAGTGTGGGCAGGAGAGAGAGAGACAGAGATTTCAAGAAGTTGCCATTACATCCCCTGTCTCCCATAGTTGTGAATTTTGCATGCCGGGTTGAGACACCATAGAGAAGTCGTTCCCCTGAGCCCCAAATGTGCCAAAAGCAAAGCCAGTAAATAACAGTCTCCATTCTTCAAATGAATGCTAATTTCATACTGTATCTCTCGCTCTCTCTCTCTCTCCTCAACTTTGTTCACATATTGATGTGCTCTGAAATCAACTTCAAATGGTGCCAACGATATCGCTGAGAAAGGAATCCTGATTCTCCTTTATGCCCCTTTTTTTCTTCAGTGATGCCCTGAATGGTGGTTTCATTAGCTTGTCGCTAATTAGCCTCCTTCTGCTGATTTGCAAGTCGATGGCGGTGGCTGCAGGACTGGCATCTTTGAGGCTCTCGCCGCTCTGATCTTGGGGGTCCTACAGTCCCCCTCTGTTCCAGCCTTCTTCACAATTAGTACTAAAGAAATTCATGTTCTTCAGAGATACATTATTCATATTGTCTCCGCACGTAAATAAATCATCACATTCTAGAGGGCTAAGCTGATCTCATCCATTTCCGACACGACGGCAAAACTCAATCGCTACAAAGGATTTGACCTTCATACATGTACCGCCCATTTCCATCACAGATATTTCACACTTATTACATGGCTTTCTGAGATGCTCTGTTCTGGCTGGTCAAAAAAGCATTGAGCAGTCAAATATTTTGTATAATGACTTCCAAACTGTATATTTGATCGTTGACAAGATACTGTTGCTATTTTAAATGTATTACTTTTCAGTTTAAGAGCCCCCAGTTAACAAGAAAATGAACACATCTAAACAAAACATTTAAAACATATTTGTTTTAATGCTGCCATTAACTACAAAGCTGGTTACAAAACAAAAACAAGGAAATATGACAAATGTGGTACACTAAACTATAAATACTCTCACAAACCCATTTTTCACACTTTTATAGCATGACCAAATTATTCAGTGCAACTTGGTTGTAACTGACTGCTAAGCATGCTGGGTAATGGACAGCTACAATGTTACACTGTAATTAAGAAAAAGATGTGAAACCTTTACTGGGTTTGCGCTCAACTTCAGGGCACATTATTATCAGCTTATAATTGAAGTTGGTCTGTGCTTTCAATGAACATAATACAGTAAATTCAACAAACTCACAAATAACCCAAAGCTCAACAAACTGGCTCAATACGTTTAGCTGACCAATAACATTTCGTATTCTTGATGTCAGATTTACGTATTCTTTGTTTGGCAAACTATTTCCATTATATACAGACAACTGCTCTTATATTTCTTAACATACTCAAAGAATGCATAACCTGAAGAAACTTCACCATAGAAAACACTAATCACACTAATGGTGACATGAAACAAAACACAATTTTGTACAGCACAAATTTAACCAAACAAAAAACTAAACAGAGAAAACAGCTATTCATTTTAAATAACAATTATTTACATATCCTCATAAGCCTCAAGCTTTGACCAAACACACAAAATTAAATGAATCAAGTGCAAATAACAGTACATTATCCCTTACGTATTTAACGCTGTCACTGGCAGGTCAGCATTTTGAACTATGAAACCTCCAGACAAACCTCCTGACACATGCTGGAGTTAACGTTTCATTTGTAGCTATTTAAAGCCCTATTTGATTATTATAAATAACACTCCAGGATAGGCATCTGTAGACGCTGGTAAATATGAGCTGTAACAAAGCCCTGATTTCTCAAAGCCATCGGAGTTCACATTTTTCAGAGGGGAGTAGCGCTGTGTCTGATTTATTTTCTCCGTCGGTGATCAAGCGTTTCTGGGAGAAGTGTTAACTGGACAGACACGCTGCAGTCATTTCAATGATTCAGTAGCTTCACTTTGTGCTATTATTCATTGGTCTGAAGGGAGGCAGGGTTCGGCCGATGGGCCTGCATGTTTTATAACAACTGGAGGGCAAAGCTTTCCACCACAGCCCTGCACGTCTGTGAGACACCAGACTCATTCATACATGGAGATGTGCTGTAAACACACATTGGGATGGTGGTTACACACACACACACACACACACACACACCCAATGTGGAGGACATGGTGACCAAAAATCAGCTTGGTCTGACAGATCTTTCCTGTGCCTCATGGATGGTGCTAAGGCCTTCTGCAGGCCACTCATCCCCTGGTCGACTGAGACTTAGACTAAGGTTTACAATGATTGTCAAAAAAATGCTGGCAACCACATGGAAAGATTGTGAAACACCTTATAAATGCTGTCATCCTTAAGGAACAGTTTTCACAAAAAAGATTTTGTCATTTACTCATTTACTCGCTCTCAGGTTATTTTCATTTTTCTGTGAAACAGATAAAGATATTTTAGGCAGAATGTCTTTGGACAGATTCTTCATACAATAAAATTATTGTTACAAGAAAAAATTAAGTCTGTATAAGACTGTATTCAATATTCAAACTGTTTACCAGGCATTTTGATACTTTAATTGTCTTTTTAAGAGCTTTCCATTTAAAACCACCACCTTCTTTCATTATATTGTAACATGACAATGAGTAAATATTAAAAAAAGTATTCCTTTAAGTTAACATCAGCATTTAGGATCAGCACTTGGGGTCTCAAAACACTATGTAAAAACAAATAAATGCCTTTTTAAAAAACAAGTCTTTTTAACCAACCATCTCTGATTTTTCCTTTGGTTTGCTGGTTTAAGCATCTGTGAATGCTTCCCCTGTCAGGTGAGGACGTGGGGGTGATAACAGGTAAAGCTATTGCCCCACAGCGACGATTCTTCCCTGTGACAATGACCACCAAATTCCATCCCCCTCCACACTCAGTTTGTGTAGAGTGCTATTAAGGATTTTCTATGGACTCATTTGGAGCAACAAATAAGCAAATATGAATATGTGGCTTCATTTTTCTACCCAATTAGAGCAGATATTGGGCGTTTACTATGTTTTGAAGAGTCCTAGGTTCCATTCTGGTTTCCATAACTGCTCTTTGGAGAGAGAGCAATGGCACCATTTTGGGTGATTTGTAGCACAGATTGACCATGTCTTTGTGCAGGACGGGGGCTTTGACTCATTGAATCAGGGGTGACGGGAATAGGGCACCCTGTGGTTTTAGCAAGTCTGCTGAATTGCTAATGAAAGAGGGGGGGCTGAAACTGATGAGCAAAACGAAAGAGGGAGACAGAATCAGACAGGAGCCTTATCGGCATCATTTAGGCCAGAACCAATTATAGATCTGATCTGCTAGCGAGAGAGAAAACAGGCCATTTTGAAAGGCAACACAAATCAATGAGAGCTGACACTAATCTGTTTGACAGAAAGACCTGTTAGCGGTTTGAGGATCATTACAGCGCTGCTGCCCAATGCATTACAGCAATGAAACACCGAATGGAAACACAAAACAGTGGGAGGCTGTGTGCCATCTGCATCATGTGCCACGACTGCTTGTTTGTTAGCCTTGCAGTCAGCGAGCATCTCAATTTTCTGGCCCTTGAAGAATTTCCTTCTCGTTAACTGCTTAGGTGAGCACCTGACCCCACCTTGACCTGCCTCATGCCCTGGTATTATGTTATCATACTTTAGTAACCCCCTTATTTTGGTCTCCTGCTAATACACAGCAATTGATAACCATTTGTAGGAGTTTTCAAGTACTGTCAAAGTTCACAATGCAGCTCAAGTGCTTGAAGGAAGAGCTGGGTGGAAGGATATTGATTCCCGTTGAATCACACACACACACACAAGAATTCATAGCATTGCAGCCTGTTACAAATCTCCAAGCTGCCAAAATGTAGCAATTGTCAGTAAACACTATTAGCATAGATTTGGGGATTGCATTACCTCCCAGCTCAATGGAACACTGCAGTCCATATATAAAAGCCCATCTGTAGTGGCCTGAATCCTGGATCAGGGGCTGGTGGAGGGTCTTCTCAGAACCCGACCCAAGGGAGAACGGGTGGGGGTTAGCCTGGCTCGGCAAAGCTTTGGCTGCTTACGCTCAGCAGCAGTATTCCCCCTCCGCTACTGGTCGCCATCTGCCACGGCACTGGTGTGAGGTGCGTCAAGAGCGATGTGGGCTCGGCCGGCTGCGTGCAAGGCAGCTGGACTGATGGCGAGCCGTGTATCGGCAGGGGAGTACATCGATTTCCTGTCAGCACGATTTTACATCTCATAACACGGGCCGTGTTTTGCACCTATAAGGGCAGCCACAGAAGCCTCCTGTATGTTGTATCAATGTCCAGCTGGATTCTTCAGGGGAGTATCAATTGTGATTATAAAAGCAGTTTAATAGATGGCATTGTGGAGGAAAAGATTTTAGTACCCGTGGGACCTCATTAAGTTGACTTAAAATGGATCTTTATTACTGTTAGATATTGATTTACATTCGTAACCTTTGACTTTTTTTAGTATATTTGACCCCACTGGACCCTACTTTTAGGTAATTAACAAATACAGCTACCAGTCTATTTATATATTAAAGATAATGTGTGCAATTGTTTCCTCAAACAAAAAATATGTCATATTTTGGTTTACAAACTCAAGTGGCTGGTATTGGTCACGTACCTCAGTTATTTATTGTCATTATTATTTATATTTTGCCCTCTAATAGTTAGCAACTCAAAAAAAATCTCCAATCTGACAGAGAAAGAGACAGAGAGAGAGAAGGGGGGGTGGATAATATATCAGTAAACACACAAAACATGATTTATGCATCACAAGAAACAATAAACAAAACAGTGAGCACAAGCAGGTTCCTCCACAGACTTAAGTAGACGCATTACAAATATCCTTTAATAAAAAAAAGCAAGAGCAAACATGAGGAGTCATATGAGAGGTACAGTGAAACTTTTTATTCCATCAGTTTCACTCATTCACAAAGGTTTCAATTTTATGCAAAGTCGAGCTGTTGATGACAAGTAACCTGTCATGTTGCTCCTGCCTGGCACTCGTTTCAAGCGCGATGTGCAATCTTGCATCGTTCGCTGTATAACAGAATCCCATTTGCCCTTTGTCAGCACAAAACACATGGATATGAAGGTTTCAGTCCTGAGTAAGCAGTGAATTTCAGAACGGCCCCTTGAGACACAGGAAGTGCACAGAGGTCCCTTCCTCTCCTTCATCAGCACGCCAGCTGCCGTACAACCACTTTAACATTTATCAATTATTCAAATCCAGCACAAGATCTGACAGAAAACAGCGAAAGTGTGTTTACAGACCAAAACTGAAACACAGAGAGGCATCAGATATCTGGCCTGACTGTGGCCATCTAAAAGAAAATCTGGATTTACCCACTACATGCAAATTTGTAGTAAACGTTCTACAAATTTGTTCTACAAAAAAAAAAAGTTTTTGTTCTGCCTTTCACTCTTGTTTATGTAAATATCTGATTTTGGGCCCATAACAAATCCCCCATCCACAGCACATGTACACAATCCAACAATCTCATGCACATTTACACAAAGCAGCTAACAAACACTGTATTCCTTTAAATTATATTAATATTTATATGTGCTATAAATCAGAGACTGCCTTTGCAATTGCAAGGAAACATGACGTGCACTGCAATGACTCTCTGTTTACTTTGCGATCTCTGTTTTTATATTTATATTTTTTATATATTTTATCACTAAGTATTGTATGTATAAGTGGATTTTATCCACCCTGATTTCTATTTGTTAAATTAGTTTTTTTTTTTATTAAACTTTAATTTATTTCCTCCTTGTCTCTCTCAGTGACTTATTTCCTCAACGACGCTGCGTAAATCTAGCAGTTTTACCCATTTTGTTTAACGCATAAACAAACATGTGTGCATTTATATCATTTATATTACCCTGGCATAGAAATATGAAATGAAAGAAATGAAAATATATTTTAAAATATGAAACTAAACCCGCCAGTAGATGGAGGCAAATCACTGTCTTAACGAGTAAATGTTCAAGCCTTCAGTCAAACGAAACAGCTGCTTTATTCAATCAAGTCGTTTATTAAAGCAAAAACGTAACGAAGACATCTTTGTGTTGCTTGGAGATTTTAAGTTAACTTCTTGTTTGTTGAACTGTTGCATAAAGTCAATATCACAGTTGCAATGGTCATTATAGCTTATTCACGGAAACAGCACTCATGTATTGCTTAACTGTATCCTGTTTTAAATATAGAAGACAAGAAAATATACTTATCTTTAATATGATGGCCTTTTTAAGTAATTTTGCCCTTAGCATCCTTAACTTTTAACTGGTGCGTGTGTCGCGTAATGGCAGGGGGCGGGGCTTTCGTGGGGCGCAAGCGGAGGCCCCTTCTGTTGTGAGGCAAAGGCTTCTGTACATAAATCTATATTTTATTTATTTATTTATAGCATATCTTGTATTTACCAAAGGACCTGTACTGTCCATCTGTAGTTTTATATCACAGATCACATCTTATTATATCTTATCTTGTCTTTAACATCAAAAGTTTCTCTGCTAAGGGCCCTATATAAGACAGGCATTATCCAAAAGTAAAAGAATTAAAATGTACTACACAAGAAAGAAAGAAAAACACTAAACTTAAAATTAGGCAAACAATGCCATGTATCACAGCAAAACTCAAAATGATCAGCTTGTGTTTCGGTGACATCTGGAATGACAACAGGGAGCAGTTTCAAATCTGCTCATAAAATCCAGTAACTGTAGCATTGCTTTACAATGTTTCACCTTCTGTTAACATTCACATTACCTTGCAAACGGTGTAAATTGATGTGACAATTACCACTGCAAACCCAGAGGATGTCCCGGAATATAATGAGCAGGGTTTTCTTCATGCAGAAGTTGTCATGGTATGCAGAATGATCTAATTATCTATAGCGTGCCCGGCTGCAGGTGTCTGATGGCTGGTAAATGGGGTCTGTTAGTGCAGTGTTTCTCAACCCTGTTCCTGGAAGTGCACCAGTACTGTGCATTTTGAGTGTGTCCTTGATCTGACACACTCGTTTCAGGAAATTCTCTGCTAATGTGCTGATTAAGTGTGTTTGATTAAGGGAACATCCAAAACGTGTACAGAGGGTGGGCCTCCAGACACAAGGCTGGGAAGTGTTGCGCTATAGTGACCCCTGAGATGGGCTTTGCTTTCAGGTAACCAGAGTGATGCTCTGCAGAAGACGTGCTGATGATCTGTGCACATCTTTAATAACGCTGGCCACTATTTCACTCTAAAATCCATTCATGCCCCGCAGGTGATACAAACTTATGTTGGTCATATTTCTGCATCTTACACTTATTGTTCCTGACATATTAGATAAAAAAATCATGAAACAGTTTGTCTGGATCTGAACACTACTCCACATTTTCATACAGTTTCATACATAGATCAACAGCACCACCTGCTGGAAAATAGAAGCATATTCTTCAGAGGACATTGGAGAGAGAACTAGGTAGGTCTATGGTTATGTTTGGAATAGCAAACTAGCAATCCTACGCTTTTAAACTATTTAGTTTGCACAAATAATCTGTAGTAGGGAATAATAAGTGAAAGTAATAATAAGTAGGGAATACTCGTATTTGC
This sequence comes from Chromobotia macracanthus, assembly GCA_036877525.1. Lineage (NCBI taxonomy): Eukaryota > Metazoa > Chordata > Actinopteri > Cypriniformes > Botiidae > Chromobotia > Chromobotia macracanthus. The sequence goes on along the minus strand of JAZGTH010000004.1, from coordinate 5,618,593 downwards.
CAAAATGTGCAGTAACCAGATTATATATATATATATATACAGTGGTGTGAAAAAGTGTTGGGCCCCTTCCTGATTTTTTTTTTTTTTTGCATGTTTGTCACACTTTAATGTTTTAGATCATCAAACAAATTTAAATATTAATCAAAGATAACACAAGTAAACACAACATGCAGTTTTTAAATGAAGGTTTTTATTATGAAGGGAAAACAAAATCCAAACCCACATGGGCCTGTGTGTAAAAGAACAGGCCTCACTTGTCTCAGTTAAGGTATATATTATATATATCAGGTTTTGCTGACTGTTGGGAACAAATTTGTCCCCAATATATGGTTAAGAAAACCCCCACACACATATCCACCACACACAAATAAATGTGCCTTGAGAACAATTAGCCATGCAGATTCCTGTTACAAATAATAGCTGGAAGGTTATCAAACATTCACTAACTGCTGTGGGAGGATATTGTTTTTATTACACCGCAGTATGATTAAATATGTCATGTGCTGTCATGTTATGTTAAACAGACAAATAAATGTAAATAGATAGGTGTGTCTTTTATCAGAGTTCAGATATTTCATTTCATTTTACATAGAAGACAAAGCGATTAATTAATTCATGTTGCCACAAGACATCAGGTTCAGAATAAATTTCAAGGGAACTTTTTCACTTGTCACAAAGTGGCCCAGTTAAGAATAAATAATAAATATTAATTTCTGCACAACCCCGCCCCCCACTTTTAAACTCCATAGTAAGGGCCCTGTGTGAATGCGTTCACTGAAAGAGTGAATCATAAGATTTAATGTATCATTTGTGATGCCAGTTGTGACTTGTAAATCACACCTGTTTCATTCACCAACAAAGTTTTGCTACTATTTTTTCTACCATTTTTCAGTAACACCTTCCATCTGTAAGGATAATATTCTGCATATTCTGCTTTCATATTCTGAGTCTCACTGGCTTTTCTGGTCTTTAAAAATCGGTCTTTTACAATTGAAATTAACTGGCACCAAAATGATCCATAATTGCTCCTAAAAGAAAAGAAGAAAGAAAAGATTATTTGCTAAATAATTTCTATATTGTATATATTATATATTTGTTCTTTATTCAAAATGACTTTCAGTGTATCTGGGCCTCACCACCGCACCATTCAGATCATCTGCCTGCACAATTCTTTGAAATAAACGAATAGCAACATATTTGTTGCTATTTGTGGGGGGTGGCCTGCTGGTAAGTGAGTCGGGCTTGTTCCAGTGCTGGCAGGTAGCAACTGAAATGCAAGGCACCTAATTCCCAATTGCTCACCGGGCGCAGTTATGTGCTGCCCACTGCTCTGGATGTGTGTGTGTACGGCTTGCAGTGTGTGTTCACTCCTCACCAGTGATGGGTTAAATGCAGAGGTCACATTTTGGGTATGGGTTACCATATCTGACAAATATGTCATTTTTACATGCTTTCTGTTATGGGTTTGGTTTAAAAAAGTAGCAGGTTAAACCAGTCTGTGTGAGGTGTTTATCATTCAAATGAAATAGTGAATATAGCTTTTGCCTGTTGTGGTAAAGGTTTATCCCATTGCACAGTTAAACTGCCCCTCTGGGAAATGGCATCCACACCTTTAACAGGAACTTACGTTTAACTGTAATACAGGCAACTTCCTTCATCATGTTACACAATTCAATTCAAACACCATCACAGATGCAATTACACTCTTCAACATTGCATCTTTTGGCATGAGGTGCTACAGTTAACTTTATATCAACAAACAGAACACACCTCTGTAAGCAAAGAGCACAAAGCAACATCATTGCTTTCAAACCCTGATCTGATTTTTGGTCATTTTAACCCAAAAAGGTTACAGATTGCTGCTTTAATATTACTGGGAAGTTTTAACTTTATATAGTACTAATTCATTTAGGTGTCAGGAACAAAACATTCACATTCAAGTGTGCTTTCATTGCAGTGGTAAAGTGGGACATACATTACACTTATTCAAATTAGTGAAATCAATTTTACACTAAAACTGATCCATGGAATTGTTGATTTTACAATCAAAAACATCAAACCTGGAGACATAAGAAATTACGTATATTAGGTTTACAAGATTATGTAGAGATGTTGTGTAGCACATCCACCTGGAATCTTGGTTTCAGATATCTTTGTTGGAGCCTCTATGCATTGTGCCAAGTCAAAGAAGCCCACACCCATGTCTATGTGACTTTCTGGTTTCTGTATGGCTGTCGGTAAAACAATAATACCTTCCGGCTATTGATGTATCCTGTCTTTGTTTTGTTGTCTGAATCTCTTAAGTCAGTAACAAAGAAAATAAGGCCAATGAAGACTCCCTGCATTCTTGTAAATGTACAGGTCTGTGCCAACTTCAGAGTTTTACTAGTCTCTTACATTATTATAATATAATGTTGTTATTGCCTCCTGCTTCAGCTCTTGTAAGCATTAAGCAGTCATGACTGCAGTTTTGGTGTATGATGTTGACATCATGCAACAAGGGTACCGAGTTTAAGGAGATCGCCACCTATTGCTCAAATGTTGTAGGTTAAATTAAGTTTATTTCTGATATATGTGTAGTAAAAGACATAATAATCAAACAGATTATCTTTCATTTTACTTAAAATCCATTTCTGTAACATGGTACTTCTGAGCCAAACTTTAATTGACCAGTTTAGTTTTTTACAGTTGGAATTAAAAAAATGTTTATAATTTTTTAATCATTTTCAAGTTTATCAATATTAATAACGTAATGCCTTGTTGATATTGCATTAACCTATTACAGTTATCATTGCGATTCATTATTCTGTATCACACATTGTCTTATAAGTAAGAGTTAATCCCTTTTTAATGAACAGTCATTTAATGCAATATGCTTTGACTGGGATTTGATCGCGCTGTTCTCTGAAGATTATTTCATTGCATGACTGTAAGATTATAATTATAGTTATTTTAGTATAATTATAACTGTTGTACTATAATGAGATGGGGTCATTCTCATTTCTGCCAACACGGCTGGTAATATGTCAGGCCACTTTTTTCCTGTCTCCATACAAGCCTTCGTTATTTTATCTTTTATTGTACAATCCGTTCTCTCAACCACACCGGACGATTGAGGGTGGTACGTAATGTTATAGTGCCAATCTATTTCCAATGTCTTGGCCATTAGTTTGGTCACTTTTGATGTGAATGGTGTGCTATTCACTCTCAATTGTTGTGGGTATACCGAAACGAGGAATTACTTCTCTAGATAATATCCTAACTACTGTTTTTGCATCCTCTTTGGCACATGGTAATATTTCAGGCCACTTTGAAAACCTATCCACATTAGTCAGCATATACTTCAGATTTCCTACTGCTGGCATATGAGTGAAATCTATTTGGAGACACTGAAAAGGTGCTTCTGGAAATGGCAGTGCGTCGTGTGGTGTTTTTCTGTGCGGGTTCGTTTTGGCACATATTAGTTTACAAAATTAGGTATCCATGCACGACAGTAATTCACCAGACCAAGAAAACTTTGCAGCTGTGTAACATTATCCGGAGTTTTCATAGTCTTTATCAGTTACACCCGCTCAGCTGAAATGGTCTTTTGTCCTTCAGAGACAATATGTCCCAGGTAATGGACCTTGGGTTGCACCCATTGCAGCTTGTCATTCGAGACTTTAAATCCTGCTTTTGCAAGTACATTACAGACAACAATCGATGCCTGTAAGCAGTTAGACTCCGTCTCTGCTAAAATCAGTAAGTCATCTGCATACTGTAAGACACAGACTGTGGATGGCATATTGGTTATTGTGTCCAGGACACATTTCACCGCAGCAGAGAAGACAGCCGTCGGCTGTCAATGAAACCCTGAGACAATCTACTCCAGGTGTATTGCGTACCTTTAAATGTGAATGCGAACAGGGGCTGCGTGTCCACATGCACAGGTATGGAAAAGAAGGCTGCACACAAATCCACAACTGTGAAATGTGTGTGGTTGTACAGTATGGAATTCAAAATCATTGGCACATCAGGCACAATTGGTGCCAGAGGAATTATCAATGAATCAATGAATTAATTGCCCTTAAATCTTGTGGCAAATGCCAGGTGTTAACATCAGCTTTCTTAACTGGATTGATTGGCGTTTTGTATGGTAAGTGGGTGGGGACAATAACCCCCTGCTTCAAGAAACTATCAATGATTGGTTGAATACCTTCCACCTTTTCAGGTGATAGCGGATATTGTTTAATATATACTGGCTTGCGTGTTTTCAATTTAGCTTTGTAGGAAGGTACTTCAACAAGTCCAGTTTCATCCTTCTATTGCGACCACAATTTTGGGTCTACTTCAACAATATTGTTCTTGATATTTGTTGTGTCATCGCTACTCATGAAGTGCGGCTGATCTACTGTCGCCTCTGGGACATCTGAGAGTAAAGAGAAATTGACAGAGCTATCAGAAAATACAATCTCAATGCCAAGTTTGTGCATGAGATCTCTTCCTAAAAGATTAAGGGGAGAATTTGGAATGATTACAAATTCATGAATAAAAATTGGATGATCAGGCACCCTCACCTCAATGAGCACATTGTGCGATTTGTAATTGGCCCTTCATATAATTTATCAGAAATTGAAGAGCATGTCACTCCTGTATCCATAAGAAATGAATAATGTACCCTATTTACTGTTAAGTGTATAACTGGTAGTTTATCAGGGTGATTATTAAAAAAAAAGCAAATCATTGACAGTTTAGCTGGACTGACATCGCTCTGTGGGCACCCCTATTCGCTATTATTTTTGCTCGAGGTCTGATATTCTTGTTTGTTATCATTTTCACCTTGTTCCCTGTTATATGTCCGTCTGTTTCCCTGCTGGTTAAATGCCGGGAAGGACGTCGTTTTGTCGTTTTGCATGCGTTTAGCAGTGCCAAAGTAAGGTCGGATTACATGTGACACGTTACGTTGTGCACCGCATCTGTACGGAAGCTGTCAAATACAAGGTAAAAAGTGTACCCTTCCTCTGTTTTTGTTTCCTTTCTTACGTGCTGTAGCAACACGTAACGCCGTAAAGCGTTTTGTACTCTTTACCTTGCTGGTGCCGCAATGAAATAATGCAATAGCAAGTCAAGTTTGTAGACCTCCAGAAGCTCCGAGGACGACCGGCAATACCTTTAGTTCCGCTCTCAAAAAACAACGTTTGGTTTCTTTCCAACCTCATTCATAAATGCGATACATATCTGTACACGCATTTGACTGAAAGTAAAGCGTATAACCTGTTCAGGGATGAAAAGCGGACAAAAATGTACCTTAAAGATAAGATACGTCTTTCTCTTACAGACCTGTTGTGTGCGAACGGGCAGCCTGTTATTGAAAACGACGACTTGCACGATTGTTTTTAGATCAAATGACTTTGCTTTATTGGTTTTACAAGTATTGCATTTATTATTCACACAAACATCCTATTTGATGGCTTGTTTACAAACAATAAACAGGGTTGAAAACGTTTGGTTCTGTTGTTCCCGTATAAAGAAACCGGGGACAGGTGTGTACGACCACACCTGCATCTGCCTACACGACGATTTGCAAGGCTAAGCGTTGTTTACTGGCAAAAACAACCCCAGTTTAAGCAGTCAAGACTATAAAAGGTAATATAATAGTAAATTGTTAATGGTAAATAGCTGTAATAATAGTTACTAGTACTCTTATGCCTATCATCACATAGCCTGATCGTCGTTTTATATCATTGTAATATTATGTCTGAAAGTGGGTCTTAATATATTGTCTGGTATATGAACTGCTTATAAAGGTTGTGCAAACACAAATCTCAAAATCTGGACACGGTGACTGTACGTTTCCAGGTTTAAACATGAAACATTAAGCTGGATCTCTTAAACTTGCAGGACGAGTTTCACTCTTTCACTTCAACCAAAGCACGTTATTTTCTGCCGGCTTTCACTTTTTGCTATCAAATATCACACACGAGCAAACTTTTAAGTGTTATGGAAAAGCAATTATTTATTAGCAATTTTATTTATAAACAAATTTCTTAACAGGCCAGGTGCACTTTTCTGAACTCTTGGGAAGCCAGTATTCTCAGATATGCATTTATTCAAATGTTTATTTGACCAGATGTAATCCAGCAACTTTATATTAATATTAACAGACTAATTTATTTTTTTAATTCAATAGTTAATACAATGACTTCTAGTAAAATATGCAAAAAGTATGGATTTGTTTGGATCTCTATGCAATGTGCATTTTTGTTTACATTTGGAGGTGAAGTGAATCTGTAAATCTTGATGCACTGGTTTGGGTGTGTTTCATTTTTGTTATAAAGAGTTGTCACCTCCTGTGATGACCTCATTGTAATATTAGCATAACAGATTGTGATTGGACTAAATCCCACGTTGCTGGTCAGACAATGATAACTTCTTCAAAACTTACAATAACATCAATTCAGTCCCTGGACAACGAAAAGCATGTTTTACAGAAACCCACATACCTCTGTCTGTATATAGTGTGGTTCTTTGAGTGGGACATACTGGCTTTAAACACTACACAGAACTGGGAATTTGTGATTTCTGTTTCAGCATTAATGAGAAGTTCCAACAAAAGGTGAGGAGTTAAATTCGTCACACATGATTAAATTAAAATTGAGTCTGTAATTTTAGAATTGTGCAGTTTAATGTAGTTAACTACAATAGATGTAGTTTTAAACACATCTGAAGTAAAGCTTAAGCTGTTGTTTGTGATTCATGATAAAAAGCAGCTTTCACTGTCAGTGCTAATATAGTTTCTCACATATTTGTCATGGTGTTTGAATTACCCTGAAATGTATTTCTTGGAGGTCAAGAAACAGATTGGGGTGCCTTTTTGCAATGTTTTTATTCTTGCTGGTGATCGAGATAAAAAACCTTCTTTTAATCTTTCTTTTTAGATCAGAGAATGACAAGCACAAGTTCAAGAGGAACTCTGCTGTGTTATCTAGCTGCTGTAGTGGCAATTGTTGGTATCATCTCTCTGTTGGTCATGTTTTTCTGGACTTCACCTCTGGTCAACTGTCCACCTCAATTCCCTTTAGCCAAACAACACACAGATAAACCCCACACAGAGATCAACAACACGCTTACTGAAGCAGTGGAAGAGAAACCTATACTTCTGTTGTGGGTGTGGCCTCAGAATTACAGGTTTGATCTGAGTGACTGTAAAACTATTTACAATATCGATGGCTGCCATCTGACAGATGACAGAAATGTCTACAGCAATGCAGATGCAGTCCTCATTTTTCACAGGGCTATTAGTTGGGACCTGTCCACCCTCCCCCCATCACCTCGTCCTGCTTTTCAGAAGTGGATATGGTTTAATGTAGAATCACCAACTAACACAGTAAAGACACCAGGTATTGAGAACCTGTTTAATCTGACTCTTACTTATAGAGAGGATTCTGACATTCCCGTGAGATTGCGTCTGACCAGCAGAAAAATCCCAGATGAGGATTTTGAAATTCCCAAAAAGGAAAGGCTGGTCTGTTGGATTGTAAGTAACAATTTGGCCTGGACAGGTGTCAGCACAAGGAACGCTTACTTTCAGGAACTTAGCAAGCATGTTTATGTGCATGTGTATGGAAAAGCTTATGCAACTTTCCTGGATTATAAGGATTATTATCCCACTATAGCTAGCTGCAAATTTTATCTGTCCTTTGAGAACTCCGTCCACAAGGACTACATGACTGAGAAGTTAAATGGACCTCTTGCAGCAGGTACTGTACCCGTGGTGTTGGGACCTCCCAGAAAGAACTATGAAAGATATGTACCTGGTGATGCCTTCATTCATGTGGACGACTTTCCAGATGCAAAATCGCTGGCAGAACATCTCATCCAGCTGGACAAGGATGACGCTGCATATCGCAGATTCTTTAACTGGAGGAAACATTTCTCAGCAAGACCTCATTTAATATTACAGAACCAAGAGTTTGTTCTGGCTATCTGCACGGCCTGTGATTATGTAGGAAGACACAAGGAATACAAAGAAGCTCATGATATCTATGAATGGTTTTTCAACTAAGTTAATCTCAGATCTTGATATTTTGAGAATTCTGCACTACTGTTGGATGTTAAAGCTGTATTAACTTTTAGAGGAGATATCTAATGGTTTTTTAATATTCTGTTTCTGTATGAGTCTTTTTTAATTTAACTTTCACCATGTTTCATAGATATTTTCATACCTGTCTGTTATTGTGGTATACATTGGATAACTCTATCCCTGTAAGGCAATGAAAAAAACAGAATGATTGATGATAACATGTCAGTGAGACATGTTCTTGAGCAACTCCAAGTCATGAAAAGCACTACGATTTTTGGCTGAGCAACATGATGTATTCTTCAACGTTGTACTGGTCTGATCAAACTGTCACTTTTTGTATTGCAGCACTTGTAATATTGATTATATTATGTTCTTGTGTTTGCATATTTTATCATTTGGCAAAAGTCAGTCTCCTACAAGAATCCATGATTTACAAAAACTAAGAAAACATTATTTTGGTTTGATTTGGTTTGTCATGTGAGTTTACCACAATCCTGCCATAACATATGCTTGTGACTTTAAGTGTATTGCTGACTTGTATGAACTTGTTCAGGTGTGTTTTATAGCAGTAGAACCGGTAAGATAACCATCCCCACAACAGCCTTAGATAATGTGTTGAGATGTTCAATTCCAGAACAAATTAAACAAAAAACATCCTCCAACAGGTTGTACGTTCTGAAACTGAACAGACAAGAAGTTCTTGGTGTGAGCAAGTCATGTCAGTTAAAAATAGCCAAAACAATCCCTTACAGACAAATTACAACACAGTGCCAATTAGTAACTGTTTTATGTTTTAATGAACTGATGGCTAATTTGCATCAGTTTGTACGATCCCGTTCGTATGTTTTTGTACAAACTGCTTTGCCTCAGTAAGTTGTGCACATTCATGCTTGCTTTTTTGAAAAAAGTATGGTTTTGTACAATTTGCATTGTACGAATCATACAAAACCACCAACTCGTAAAATAGTTACGTTTTCCTGTGAGATGAGGTTGCAAGTTAACACACATTTAAGTGAGGAAGAAGCAGCTGTGGGCACCTGTGCTTTTTAAAAGGGAACAGATGTGATGTGTTTTATGTGCAGGCCCGGAGAATTTGAATCCCACTCCCACTCTTTGAATCTTGAGTCCCATTTCAAATTGAATCCCAATTTGAAATGGGACCCTTTGAATCCCACTTTTCTGATTCATCAATTCAAGATACAAAATATGTCTGTTTTTCTGAAATGAAACTGTTTTTCTCTTAAAATTTGTCCTGCATTCTTTCATTAGCAGCAGTAATGGATGAACAGAGAAGACAATTTCCAATCAATAATATTGATGGTAGGGCTGATGTTTTCGATTAATTCGAAAACAACACATTTTTTTCAACACGATTTTTTTTTAATAGAGGTGTCGCGATTTTTAATAAAACAATATATTGTTTATTACATTGTCAATGCAATGGTGGAATAATCAAGAGTCAATATTTGCCGACCACACGATGGCGCGCCTGTCCTGTTACCGCGCACGCGTGAACGCGCTCTGTGTCTTAATGTAGACGACGTCTAACACACAGGTGGAAATATTATGACCACAGAGCATGTCTTAAACCTGAAACAGTAGACAGACTGGTCTTCCTTTCAATAAACCTGCAAAAAAAAACCCTACTACGTTTATCATGTTTCCAACAATGGTCTGCAAAGTGCTATTGGTTATTTTTTTGCTTTACAAACATTTGCAGTTAATAAAAGTACTGCTGTTACTTTCAGAAGATCAGAATTTGCTTGACATGTTGAGTTGACTGAGATAACAGAATGTTTACATTGGAAGACGTGGTCATTTCTATAGGTTTGCTTTGATATTTCATTCATATCTTTCCATTCATAACTTACACCTTTTCTTAACCGGGTGGTTTTTTCAAAGTTACTAATAAAGAGAAAGTTATTTCAATCTTGTAGTCATGTTTTATTTTGGCTAGTAAAACGAAATCGTGAGCCCTTACGATGAACTAAAGGAGTGAGCGATTAGAAAATGAAATAATTCTGGGTGTTGCAAATGGGGCCATCAAATTTTAATATAGAGATAAAAGAATGCAACATTACTCCCCACATCAAGACGTGTCATGCGTTTGAGCAGATAGCTATTCACATGAGGACGACAGACTCCACCGGCTAATGCATATTAGGCCTGACTGCTAGGAGACCAGTCAGGACTAATTATCTGAACAATTTACCAAGATTACAATTAACAAGATTACAGATGCTGGAAGAGGCATAATGTTTATGGTACAGAAAATCAAAGGTGAAAGGTAAGAGTAAACCTGTTTTACATAGTTATATAGATATGTCTTTGAAACATTCAAGTTCTGCATACACTTGCTCCGCATACACCTGACTAATCCCTAATTTTTCCCCAAACAAGTTTAATGTTGTTAAAGAAACTAAAATGTAATTAAACGTTTTTCAGTTGCTAATATTATTTTCTAATGTTATTATTTTTAAAGCTTTTAAGTTTTTCTTTTTTTAGTCTAAAGTATAAGCTTTCAGTTTTTAAAAATTAGTCAACAAATATGTTAGGTTCAAATTGGTTTGAAAAGTAGGGTTAGTACCTCATTTTAATGTAAAACTGCTTGTGTTGAACCAGCTATTTAGGATAACCTTAAAATGACCCACAGACCTGTGTGAGCAGAGCTGAACCTAAAATGCAGTAAAATCGTCACTCAGGAAGACAATTCATCAGCCCTGCTTTACATTCAAGTAACCCCAGGTCCTCATAATACCAACTGAATACGCAAACATGACACAAACCACATTCAAAGTGTTCTTCTGTCAGTCATTTAACACTGTCGATGATGATACTGGAAGTTCGCCCTGGAAGCCTAATCACCTCTAATCTTTTAAGAAAAGGCTAAGAACTGGTGAATAGAATTGGCATGCCCGTTTCTGCCCAAGACATCCCGGTATAAAAGGATCAATTAATTCAGACCTGTTCTTACAGATGAAACTTGTCCAAGCTTACAGAAAAAGCAACATCTACTACAATTATCTCACTTCAGCGGGTGATATGATGTAGTCAGCAGATTTGCTTGCCCTCACCTTGTGCTAACCTTCCCCTGGGCGCTTCAGGCAGCTAAAGTGCAGCCAAGTGGTGAATTTAAAAAAATTTAGAGATCTCTCCCGGCAAAGCGTGCTACAGAGTCTGTTTCAGACAAAATCAACTAAATTACAAAATACAGATTAGTAGAGAAGACAACAACACTGCACAATACAGACAGGCAAGCAACAGTCACAAAACACAACAGCAGCACACAACATCAAACACCAACAGTTAACAGCACAGGTTAATCAACAGATATTCACACACAGGAAGTCAAACTTCAAGCCTTCTTCTTCCTTTATTGTAGGCTTGCAATCTTACATAGAGCATTACCACCATTTACTGTGAGTTATGGATCTGAAACTATTTAATCTCTTCCCAGCCTATGAGGTCTCAGGCTTCCAGCATTAGCAAGTCCCTCACAGCCTATCTGTATTTACACACAAATATTTATATGTATTCTTTTACTTACAAGAGTACTTTACAGGAATTGTATTAGTATATTATTCCATTTTCTTGGATTAGAACAGATTCTTTAAAGTCTCAATGGAATCACAATTTACTATGCTTATTTTTTAATGGAATATTACATGGTTTATTATAAATGGTTTTATCCATCCTCATGAGTTTTTTTTCCCATCAAAATCCGAAAATGGAATCTGGAATTTGTTTGCTTATTAAAACTTTGTGAGTCCATTGTTCCCCTTCCACATGTGGAGAGAAATTTAAATACACGAGGCGATCTGTAATCATTTTACTAAACTATTATTTACTTAATTAAATAATGAATTTACATAAATGTGTGGTTAAAGTTACAATCTACAATTCTTCGAGTGTCACATTTAAAAGAACATTTTTATCTTTACCTTTTAATAAAAGAATTCAAGCTTCCTTTCTTCCTTGTTTTATTATGAAACCAGGGCTGTACAGAACTTGACTGTAAGTATTATTTTTGGTCATCTGTACTTTACATTCGTTACATTTTCAGAACATTTGCCTCGATCTTTCCTGTTATTACAAAGCCTGCAGAGCAGGTAGTTGCATGGCAAAAATACCAAACTGCGCCCCTGAAAGGCATTTTGCGCAGAAAACGCAACATGAGAAGTCGTTACAGATAAAGATAAAATGTCATTCTTTACTATTGCTTCATTCCTCAAATGTATTTCAATAGCCACATTATAAAACACAACTGCGCAATTGTTCTAGAGTTCACACAGGTGAGTAGGGCGCAGGGATGTTCGCTTCCGATTGGCATTCGCCCCGTGACTCTGCGCTTGGAGACGCGGTTTCCATTACCTTAACGTCCCTATACTTAGTTCACTATTCAGGACGGACAGCAAAAGACTTGGTTCTTTGTCCATTGGATAGTCGGGCACGAGTGAAACGAGTTAATGTCAATGTAATATCAACGGGCCAGCATAAAGGTTAACAGGCACGACAAAAGGTGTGAGCTTATAGGAGCTCTGAGTTCAAAGTCAAAGACCAAACACACTTGAAGTTTCCAAGTCTGCACCCTCTGTATGCCTCTGATGCTTACATATTGCATAAAGCTTCATTTCAGATGACAAATCATACATTTGTTATAATTATTAAAAATAACCCTACAATTTGCAACACATAATTTGATTTTAAAGTCTATGATAGCTAGGATATAAACAATAAAGCACTGATGTTGTGGTGTCTGGGAACTGTTCATCTGAAACTATTTGTTAGCTAAGTAATGTTAATCATTACATTACAATGCACTCAGACAGTTGCTGTAGCTCAACTGGAACAGCTTGTTATGTTAGCAGTGAAAAAGCTGTGGGTACGATTCCCAAGGAACACATATACTGAATGTATAGCTTGAATACACTGTGAGTTGCTTTGGATAAAAAAAATGTAAGGATATGTAAATGTCCAAAGACCTTTATCAGAATTTGTAGCCATGCTTTCTTTTCCCAAAAGGACTGTGAAACATGTGTTGTTAATACAATTTTCAGTTTTTGAAAAAAAAGTATAGTTTACGTTTACATTGATGCATTTGGCAGGCGCTTTTATCCAAAGTGACTTGGTGACTTTATTAAATATATTTTAATAAATTAATATTACAAATGTAAAGCATTATTGTGGCAGTTGGAGATGTTCTTTGATCCTCATCCAATTTTTCAGTTCACAAAAAAAATTACACACCTCAGCACTAACCAATAGCAAAAGCATCTAGGCATCTAGGTGTTCAATGCTCTCGTCCTTTGTAAGTCGCTTTGGGTAAAAGCGTCTGCTAAATGACTAAATGTAAATGTGATTAAATGATTCATGAAACTGAATTAATGGAACCTCCACCCTCAATTTTACAAGTTACACAACATATTGTTATAATTATTAAAAATAACCCTACAATTTGCAACACATAATTTGATTTTAAAGTCTATGATAGCTAGGATATAAACAATAAAGCACTGATGTTGTGGTGTCTGGGAACTGTTCATCTGAAACTATTTGTTAGCTAAGTAATGTTAATCATTACATTACAATGCACTCAGACAGTTGCTGTAGCTCAACTGGAACAGCTTGTTATGTTAGCAGTGAAAAAGCTGTGGGTACGATTCCCAAGGAACACATATACTGAATGTATAGCTTGAATACACTGTGAGCTGCTTTGGATAAAAAAAATGTAAGGATATGTAAATGTCCAAAGACCTCTATCAGAATTTGTAGCCATGCTTTCTTTTCCCAAAAGGACTGTGAAACATGTGTTGTTAATACAATTTTCAGTTTTTGAAAAAAAATATAGTTTACGTTTACATTGATGCATTTGGCAGGCGCTTTTATCCAAAGTGACTTGGTGACTTTATTAAATATATTTTAATAAATTAATATTACAAATGTAAAGCATTATTGTGGCAGTTGGAGATGTTCTTTGATCCTCATCCAATTTTTCAGTTCACAAAAAAAATTACATACCTCAGCACTAACCAATAGCGAAAGCATCTAGGCATCTAGGTGTTCAATGCTCTCGTCCTTTGTAAGTCGCTTTGGGTAAAAGTGTCTGCTAAATGACTAAATGTAAATGTGATTAAATGATTCATGAAACTGAATTAATGGAACCTCCACCCTCAATTTTACAAGTAACACAACATATTGTTATAATTATTAAAAATAACCCTACAATTTGCAACACATAATTTGATTTTAAAGTCTATGATAGCTAGGATATAAACAATAAAGCACTGATGTTGTGGTGTCTGGGAACTGTTCATCTGAATCTATTTGTTAGCTAAGTAATGTTAATCATTACATTACAATGCACTCAGACAGTTGCTGTAGCTCAACTGGAACAGCTTGTTATGTTAGCAGTGAAAAAGCTGTGGGTACGATTCCCAAGGAACACATATACTGAATGTATAGCTTGAATACACTGTGAGTTGCTTTGGATAAAAAAAATGTAAGGATATGTAAATGTCCAAAGACCTCTATCAGAATTTGTAGCCATGCTTTCTTTTCCCAAAAGGACTGTGAAACGTGTTGTTAATACAATTTTCAGTTTTTGAAAAAAAATATAGTTTACGTTTACATTGATGCATTTGGCAGGCGCTTTTATCCAAAGTGACTTGGTGACTTTATTAAATATATTTTAATAAATTAATATTACAAATGTAAAGCATTATTGTGGCAGTTGGAGATGTTCTTTGATCCTCATCCAATTTTTCAGTTCACAAAAAAAATTACATACCTCAGCACTAACCAATAGCGAAAGCATCTAGGCATCTAGGTGTTCAATGCTCTCGTCCTTTGTAAGTCGCTTTGGGTAAAAGCGTCTGCTAAATGACTAAATGTAAATGTGATTAAATGATTCATGAAACTGAATTAATGGAACCTCCACCCTCAATTTTACAAGTAACACAACATATTCCTCAACCTAACTTTTGTTTACTTGAAATTAAACAGGAGGGGGAAAATCAAGCATTTTCTAAAACATTCATTTAAAAATGATGATCTACTGTTAATGAATTACCGCTTACCTGTTATATGACAATATAAACTTCACAGTGTGCCGCACGACACACTTTTGAAGTCCTGTCAGACAAAGGCTGTCCTCAGATAAGGCTCGCTGAGCCTAGATGTGATGCTAGTTATCCTCCAATTTCCATGAGAAGGAAGTTTACAAATTACTGATGTAAATGAAGGTTATTGGCACCAGGAAAAACTAAGAAGGAAGTGAGAGAAGTACAAGTAAAGATAAACTTTGAAGAATGGCAATATTGGCAATATTCAAAACTGGCAAAACTGGCAATATTCAAAAGACAGCAGAAAACACATCTCTTTCGTGAGCACTTAACCTCATCATAAAAAAAACCATTTCCCTTCATTTCCTTTCCCTTCATTTTCTATCCCTCTTCCCTTTAAATCTCTCCCTTGTTGTAGCATATGATACTCTGAGCACTGTCTGAAACTTGTATTGTGAGCACTTATTGTGTCTAGTTGCCTCTTCAGGTTGACTCGCTTGTTGTATTCCACACTTGTAAGTCTCTTGGATAAAAGCGTCTGCTAAATGAATAAATGTAAATGTAAATGTGAAGAGGAACTGACATTGAAAAGAATGAAAAAAGCCAGACTACAGCGACAGCACTGAAGGGACAGATGTGGATGAGGCATTGAGTGTGAGTGACACAACCAACTGAAGTGACTATGATAAAATAATACCCATATGACTATATACTAGTATAACAGACTGGGGGGGTGATGCTGACTGCAGTAAGAGTTGATGATGGGAAGTATCTCATACTACTGAACTGCCTAAATGTTGTTAGTTTAATTGTTGTTTAGTTATGTTTGTTATGTTTTGTTATAACCAATTGATTTTACATTAGCTTCTTAATATTGTAACAAATAAAAGAGAAATTCAATATATACTACAAAGCACTAAGAAAACCAACTTTAACCTCTGGACAGGTAAGTGCTTTATGGCTTTGAAGTTCCTCAACCAATGAACAGCTGTAAACAGGGTTTAAAATGTTTTCATATTGTCCTGTCAAAACATTCAGAAATGGTCAAAAATATACTTGACAACACATGATATATATGATATATATTATGGGAATACTGGTGTCCTACATAGACAGAATAATAAAACTAGTTTCCAGGAACACTGGCAGGTACAGCGTGGCTTTATCGAGAACAATGACGTTAAACAGTACACGTAGTCACCTTAAATTTGTGTTTAATCTTTAACAAAACTCATAAAAAGCCTGTCACCATATGACAAATGCAGTCTTCTACCATGCTAATTTTACTACCCAATTTGTATTTCTCCTAAAGAGATTTATAATGAACTAGTCAGGCAAGTTTAGGCATACTATCAAACTCCGCTACCAAAACAATAATAATTCTTAGCCCCAAGCAGTCTGTTAACCTGTTTCACACACAATAGCGTTTTGGGGATATATCCTGGATTTTTCCAACCAATTTATATACAAACTTTCCCTTATGTCCATTGTTGTGTACAGCAGGATCACATTTGTGCCATGCGGTCTTATATCAGAACTAAATCAGTATTGTATTGTTAGTATAGTGCGGTAGGTAGAATGTAAACTTGTAAAGTTTACTAAACAGACAGACCAGCAAAAGAATTTAGGTGTGATGTATGATCAATTAACCTAAAAAGAACCTCCATCCTCAGTTTTACAACACCCTTTTCAGACAACAACTTGTGTTGACTTGACATTCTACAGTATTTGCCCTTTTGATGTTCTGCACCTGAGTCCTAACTGGGTTTGTGGGATGTGCATACCTTTTTGTAATTTGATAATGCTTGAAAACACACAGTTGAGCACCTGCACCAGTTTCGTCATTGTTATGGTCCATCTTTATAGTTTTTCTGTTTATCTTCGTTCTTATCTTCGTTTATAGATGTTGAGCCCCAAACATACTTATCAATATGAATCAGGAGAATTTGCAAACCTTGACAAACTGGTTGGATGAGACTTGCGATTCATTATTAGGGGTTACAACCATAGGAGATAATATTGTAACATTTGCATACTGAATTGTGATTGGTTGTACAGGGTTCACAGTGTCATACAGTGCTGTTTATTTCCCCTCCTGTTCCTTGGATCAAAGCAAACCTAGTGTACATCTTCTGTAATCTTCTGTTGTGGACCAACTGGCTTTACCGACTTACAAAACGGCAAGTCTCTATTTGACATTTAGTCGTGGATTCATAAAACAGGTAAGGAGCTGAATTAATTACATTATTTCAAAATGGACTATTAAAATCTAATTTAATAGTTGAATAAAATGGCTTTGGGTCAAAAAGTCTGTTTGACATTTGTTTCTAGATAAATCTTCTGTCTCTAGCTGCCCTGGAAAAAGGGTCATCTCTGTTTAAATTCCAGACATCCCAGTGAACATGCTTATCGATTATCAATTATCAAGACGTGTATTTATTTCTGTTGCTAGCAGAAAATTACCATTTACTTCATTTTAATTCTCTTCAGAAAAGAAAATGGCAAGCCTAATCTCAAGTGGAACTTTGCTGTGTCGTCTGGTTACTCTAGTGGCATTTGCTGGTCTTATGGTTCTGTTATGGTTCTCATCTTTCAGCAGTTGTCCACCTCAATTGCCTCAATATTCAGAAAGACAAACCTCACATCCTGAGATAAAGGCTGTTACAGAAGAGAAACCAATACTTCTGTTATGGTTCTGGCCTGAAAACTTCAGCTTTAACCTGAGTGACTGTCGAACTATTTTCAACATTGACAGTTGTTTACTGACGGATGACAGATCTCTCTACAGCAATGCAGATGCTGTCCTTATTTATCACAAATCCATCAGCTGGGACCTGTCCAACCTGCCACCATCTCCTCGCCCACCGTTTCAGAAATGGATATGGTTTAATCTTGAATCGCCAACTAACACAGTAAAAAAACCAGGTATTGAAAACCTGTTTAATCACACTCTCAGCTACAGACAGGATGCTGACATTTTTACCCGCCTGCACCTGACTGTCAGAAAGACTCCGGATGACAGTTTTGAAATTCCCAAAAAGGAAAAACTGGTCTGCTGGATTGTAAGTAACAATGTTGCTGGAACAGGTGTTGGCACGAGAAACGCTTATTACCAAGAACTTCGTAAGCACGTCTACATACATATGTATGGAAAGGCTTATGGAACATTCTTGGACCATAAGGATTATTATCCCACCATAGCTAGTTGTAAATTTTATCTGTCATTTGAGAACTCTATCCATAAGGACTACATCACTGAGAAGTTAAATGGACCTCTGTCAGTAGGTACTGTACCCGTGGTGTTGGGACCTCCAAGAAAGAACTATGAGAACTTCATACCAGGGGATGCCTTCATTCATGTGGACGACTTTCCAGATGCAAAATCACTAGCAGAACATCTCATTCAGGTGGACAAGGATGAAGCCGCATATCACAGGTACTTCCACTGGAGGAGGTATTATTCAGCAACATCTCATTTACTGCAACAACAAGAGTTTGATCTGCCTATCTGCACAGCCTGTCAATATATAGCAATACACAAGGAATATAAAGAAATTCACAATCTCTATGAATGGTATTACAATTAATTTATGAAATCATCTTGATGACAATGTTATAATTGATGGTGATTTGGGTAATTTCATTAAGAGATGTTTTAAAGTTATGTCTAATTTCATGTCTAATATTAAGTAACTCATGAGATCTGTAAATAACCAGTCAAAAAATAAAACGGTCAATAAAAAAGTTGTTTTTTTCTCAGGAAGAGCCTTCAAAAGTTTTCTGAGCTATTTTTTTTTTTTTTTTTGTAAATTCACTCTTGTGATAAAGTAATGCATACATTAGATCAACATATATAAGACAAAAGGACACATGATCAATAAATTGTAAAGAAACACGAGACTCTTTGTTGGCTGTTTGGACAACATTACAAGATTTAATAGTTGCAATAGTACACTTTAGTATGAAGAACACATATTCACCATTAACTATAGACATTGCCTCAGATATAACCTAACACTTATCATACTTACTAAGGTAGTTGTGTAAGGTAGTGATTAAGTGTAGGCATTAAGAGATGTACAATATGAGCATTCATATGTGCTTTTTATAAGTAATAATATGCAAGCTAATAGGGAACTAGTTAAAATGTGTATTTGTCCCATACTAAAGTGTTACCATAATAAAATACGGTGTATGTTTCTAATGATCTTATTCTTTGCATCGTGCTTATTGCTATCACACATCCATCACTGGTATTTACATAAAGGACCATCGCAAACAATGCAGTCCTGTTTAGTCTTCCAATAAAACCCAAAGGTAACTTACATAGCAGGTGACAAAACATAACAAATTTGCATCTTCAGATTTTATTCTTACCGTCGATGTTCGCAGTTACGCATTCACGACCGTCGGTCACTGAATAAACTTGATCGTCCACAAGTTCAGAAATAAATAATGAGATGTACTTTTGTGTAATAAATTGTTAAATTGTAAATATATTGTTATTATTGTGAATCAAGAAGTTGGTATTCGTTTGTTAGTTTTTATGCTGTTTGTTTTATTTTATGCTTTTAAGCACGAACGGCGTTAAAACGCGGAACATTGTTAGAAAAACAAACCGTATGAAATTACGATGTCGTTTTGTTTAACAAACATATTTACTTTGAATGAAATCGATGCGTGACATCTTTCTTAAATTAATTGCAATTAATGAATTATTATGTTAGAGATCCTGGCCATTAATTAATCATTAATTATTATTTTCATTAAAAAAAAATTATTATTTTCTTAGACAAATGAATGTACTGAAAGGCTATCAGGTCAGGTAAGTAAAATGTTTCTTCTCACGTAAATTGTGTATTTTGTTTCGTAGTTTGTATTGCTGGATGGTCGTTTAACCTTGATAACCAAATATTAAACTTTAGCTACTTACGTCTCAAGAATGAATTCAAGAATGAATTGATCAGAAATTGAATGAAATTGGCCTGATCATGTTAAACTGTAAGCTAAACATTAACAGTTCATTTCATAACAGTGTACTTCAAAATTTAAGGGGATTTATTTTTAATCAAATTTCTTCTACAAAAGTTAGAGAATTATTTTTAACGCGCAATAACCTTAATAAGTGATTACAGAATATTAAATCTGGTCTGAAAATGATTGAAACCAGCATATTTCCCCTTAACAATGCCAATTAATGTATCCAGATTAATTTAATTAACAAACACCAGGAACTATAGTTAACTACATTCATATACGCATAACTTAAACCCATTAATAACCAGACTGCAAATTTAACTGAAATAAATGCATTTATGTAGCTGAATAAAAACTAAAATAAAAACAAAAATGTCCACATGAACAACAAACGCTGCACCATCTACAGTATACAGACATATGATATAATAGCCATATATTCTTCTTTCTGTTCACAGACAGACATTTCCCATGAAATTGGGACACAAGGACACAAAGACAAGAATGATATTTTAGTCTATAATATCTATTGTTACAGAGGAGGTCTCTGCTCCACCTCCTCCGTGCCACCATAGGGAACCCTCACCGGTTCAATTCCATTTCAACTACAATTCCCACAATGCTTCTTACCTGGGATTGACCACGTCCTCTCACACCTGAGCTCAATTCTGAGCAGGTTGTATTTTGATTACCTGTGATATGACCTTGGATTGTTTATACTGTCTTATGCCTGTTTGCTGCCTGCCTCGACCCTTGCCTGTCTCACGTTTTGTCTTGGCCTTGCCCTTATCATTCCTGTTTGCTGGTACTCGAACTTTGCCTGTCTCACTATTCTAAATAAATGCTGCAAATGGATCCTCGTGTGAACAGCTCATTACATCTATACAGTGTCACAATAGTTTATTGTATTATAACTATTTTTTTCTGCACTGGAAGCTCCTGTCACCAAGATATATTCCTTGTGTGTGTAAACATACTTGGCAATAAAGCTCTTTCTGTTCTATTCTAATAGGGATGTTTTTGGTTTGGTACTATTCAAATGATTTTCTGTGTGACCCAGATATGACATGATGCTGCTCTATATTTGACTATTGCCATCTCCAACTGGAAAGAGCTGGGGGCCATGATTTCAGCTTAATCAGGCAGAAACATCACTTTTGTACACCAGTGATATTTTGCATTGCAGCACAGCTAACATTGTTGACTCCCATACTCTAAAAAAACTTTGCTGCCTTAAATGTTTACGTTTAATCAACTTGGCTATACAAGTCATTTCAACATGAATTTTAAATCCTGACTGGTATAATTTGAATAAATAGGTTAAGCAATTTTTCAACCATTATCTAAAAGTTATAGCAACTCAAGAACAGTCAAGATTACAAAGACTACGTTTGTTAGTTTTTATGCTGTTTGTTTTATTTTTTAGTTTTTATGCTTTTAAGCACGAACGGCGTAAAAACGCGGAACATTGTTAGAAAAACAAACCGTATGAAATTATGATGTCGTTTTGTTTAACAAACATATTCTAAAAGTTTATTCATTATCTAAAAGTTATAGCAACTCAAGAACAGTCAAGATTACAAAGAGTAAGTTGATACGACTTGTGCAGCCACATTGTTTAAACTGAAACATTTAAGGAAGACAGTTTTTCAACAGAAATGAATTTATGACTGAGGTATGTGAAAACAACTTTGTTCTGTGGTAACCTGCATGCTAGTACCTGCATTTAACCCTAAAGTGTCTGTAGAGTTTAACATGAAATCTTTCATTAAATTTGATATGGAATATTCCTTGATTTCACAAACAAGCCTTCAAACAATAGACTACCATCACTAATGTTATGATGTTTCTATCTGCCCTTCAACTTTTTCAAGTAGCCCTAAAGGTATTTTTTTGTTATTTACTGATTTCTATTTCATTTCACATGACTGTTTTCAATGAAACATGAGAATAAATTCTGAAAAATATTGGCACTGCTTTTTTTTGAGTGAAGATTGAAACTGTCAGTCAGTAACATTCACCTTGGACACTGTGCAAAATATTTCCTGTTAGACTAAAAAATATTTCCTGTTACCTAAAAATAGGTAATAAAGATTTGGATCAAAATGTTAGTTAATATTGTACCACAGCACTCTGTTGGTACCCTGTCAGAACATGCTTATAAACTTGTAAGCTTGACGTTTATAACCACTTTTACTGTTTGACATGTTAAACTGAAAACACATAGTGTTCATCTGCAGCAACATCTTTTGGATATAGTCTAGTTTAGGTCTAGGTCTGAAATGTGCTTTTCTTGCAAATTCATTAAAGAACTTAAGGCACAATCAAATGGGTTGCACCTTGTAGAAACCAAAATAAATGTGTAGTGGCCTGGGCCTATAAATATCACAGAGCATAAAGTGTACCTAGGTTTGATGAACTATTATAATTATTCCCAAATGTGCCTCGACCCTTGTTAGCAGGTCTTCATGCAATATAAATGTTCTTTGAATTTTAGATGCGTCAGTATTTACTGCTTACTCACTTACTGCTGTAGGACTGTTGGCACATTCTTATAAACTAGACTAGTTGTTTTAAAATTGATGATGTTATGACCCAGAGAGCACATTTGCAAAAGTAATGTTATGCTCCAGTAAACATGCAAGAACTAACTTCCATCACAGCTGAAGCATTACCTCACAATGAGTCGGTGTTACTGTTCATTAAACCTTCTTTCAAGATCACTCTATTGGAACAACAACAATCATTTAAAATATTAGACTAGTCTAACTAATCTAAACTAGTTATACTGCATATAAAGCCTTCAGCTGTCACTGTATGTTAAGGGTTAAAATACCAAATCCCTCTTACAGATCATAGACTGAATAAAGTGTAAAAAAGTGGACACACCTTCTATTCTTTACTCTTCCATTGTAGAAAAGGGAAGCTGCATAATGTCACAAGAGGGCGCTGACATCTCTGCGCAGTAGTGAGCATGAAGTAGAGCCTTGATATCAAGAGTCCCACCCATAGTCCTGCCCATACTCTGTCACAGCTCATACAAATCCCAGTCATAACATCACACCCTCGTTTTTAGACATTTAACGTGTATGACATTTAACATGTCCCTTTTATCCAAAGGGATTTACATTGCATTCAAGGTATACATTGTATCAGTCTATGTATAATAAGCATCAAATAACTAAGACCAAACTTATTTAAAACAGTAAATAACTTATGTAATTAAAATAAACTAAAAAAAACAAACAATTGAAATAAAAACGTATTTTAATCTCTTGAACTTACATCAGCTTAATAAAAACTGTCTACAAATGATAGAGAACATCTTTGATGATTTATTTAGGTGTAATTGGGTGTTTTAGTTTGGCTCATGTCCGGTTGGTTTACATGGAGAGGGTGGGGTTTATGACCTATGCTGCACCTAGACACCTGTCCACCAGAATTGAAAAGATGACCTGGCATTGTGAGATCAGACTTACTGTCATAAACCATTTTTACAGAGGTCCAATAAATGCATCTAAAGAAATTTGTAAAGAAATATTGACCCGTCAACTTGTTCATTTAGATTATCTTATGCTAATGCTTCTTGTTTCAATAATTCAACATTCTCATTCAAACTTTCAAACATTTCCTGAGTGACACGCAGACTTTTTTTTTCTTCACATTTGAGCGGTGTCAGATTTTTCATGTGACATACATGTTATGTGAATCTGCAGATGTTCATTAACTAGTTCTGGTGTGTTGGATTAGAGTTGCAGTTTCAGAGATGGTCTTGTTGGAGACGATGATGTCATTAAAACAGCTAAATGGTGCTAGTGATGATGTCACTGTCATTCTTTGCATACTGAATTGTGATTGGTCTGTATCACCTTTCAAGCACTGGCAAAATCCTGAGGCTTGCGTGCATCGACTACAATACAATTCTGATCTTTTTATGAAACTATCTTTATTAAGCTGTTATACAAACAGTGGTATTTTTGTCTTTCTGCAGCTATACACACACTGTAACCTGCTGGTGTGGGACAAAGAACAAGTTTTTTTTAATCAAAAGCTCTAAAACTAGGTGAGTTTAATTATTTACATTCATTGCACATATTTAATTTGAGTCTTATCTACTCATGTGAGTCCAAAATAGCTTTTATCTATGTAAGATGACCTTATTTGTAATCCATGCTAGCTGTACTAAAATGGATTTAAACTAACTGGTTTACTGGTTTAATCTCTTATACAGTGTTATGTTATTTTCAGTCCTTCTCTTTAAAAATCAGAGCACAATGTCAAGCACAAGTTCAAGAGGAACTCTGTTGTGCCGTCTAGCTGGTGTAGTGGCAATTGTTATTCTCATCTCTGTGTGTGTCTTGTTTTTCAAGACTTTACCTCTGGCCAACTGTCCATCTCACTCACCTTTATTTAGAGAACACTCAGATTGGCACATAAAAACGAACAACACATCTGTTGAAGCAGTGGAAGGGAAACCTATACTTCTGTTATGGGTCTGGCCTGAAAATTACAGGTTTGATTTGAGTGATTGTCAAACTATTTACAATATCAATGGCTGCCAGCCGACAGATGACAGATCTCTTTACAGCAATGCAGATGCAGTCCTCATTTTTCACAAAGCTATTAGTTGGGACCTGTCCAGCCTTCCATCATCTCCTCGTCCTGCTTTTCAGAAGTGGATATGGTTTAATGTAGAATCACCAACTAACACAGCAAGAAAACCAGGTATTGAGAACCTGTTTAATCTGACTCTTACTTATAGAGAGGATTCTGACATTCCTGTGAGATTGCGTCTGACCAGCAGAAAAATCCCAGATGAGGATTTTGAAATTCCCAAAAAGGAAAGGCTGGTCTGTTGGATTGTAAGTAACAATGCGGTCCACACAGGTGTCGGCACAAGGAACACTTACTATCAAGAACTTAGCAAGCATGTTTATGTGCATGTGTATGGAAAAGCTTATGCAACTTTCCTGGATTATAAGGATTACTATCCCACTATAGCTAGCTGCAAATTTTATCTGTCCTTTGAGAACTCCGTCCACAAGGACTACATGACTGAGAAGTTAAATGGACCTCTTGCAGCAGGTACTGTACCCGTGGTGTTGGGACCTCCAAGAAAGAACTATGAAAGGTATGTACCTGGTGATGCTTTCATTCATGTGGACGACTTTCCAGATGCAAAATCGCTGGCAGAACATCTCATCCAGATGGACAAGGATGACACTGCATATCGCAGATTCTTTAACTGGAGGAAACATTTGTCAGCAAGACCTCATTTAATATTACAGAACCAAGAGTTTGTTCTGGCTATCTGCACTGCCTGTGATTATGTAGGAAGACACAAGGAATACAAAGAAGCTCATGATATCTATGAATGGTTTTTCAACTAAGTTTATCTCAGATTTTGATCTTGGTATTTTGAGGATCACTGGAGAATTTATGGAGAAGATGCCTCATTGGTGTTAATATGACACTACATTTAAGTGCAGGTGACTCATTGTCATGGATTTTCAGACTTTGTATTTTTCTAGTTGCAATCACATTTCTAGTTGCAATCATCCAATATGATTGTTAGCTTCTTATATCTTTGCTCAATTGTAAGTAACTTTGGATAAATGTAAATGTAATGTAAAATATGTGTGCTTGCCCATTGCTCTTTTAAGAAAAAATGCAAAAAGGATGCAAAAGTTTATCTGTTTAGACTGTCACCAATCTATATCTGACTGAAGATTTTAACCGCAACATTTATATTTATACCCTAAACTCTGCAATCTGAAATTGTGTTTACACGTGTGTCTCATGTTTTCAATAAAAAGTTCTGCACATGCAACAAATGTCAGTGTCACCATAGAAACAGGAAGTCGCCACTGCTCCAATCATAAAATAAGTGACCATGCATAGCTCGACATTCTCACATACAGGACAGTACAAAGGTCTAAGCCACTTTAAATATTTCACGAATCATCTGCCTAATAATAATCATCTGCTCTTATAAACTAAGATGGTTAGTTTATATATTTTTGCTTTAGTGGTCGGCTTAAAGTAGATTTCCAAGTCATGAAGTTTTTCTGCAACAGATGCCCGAAAAGAGCCCGGATCTCAGCATTATTTACTGAACAGTCTGGGAAACAACTGAGATCTACTGTACATCAACAGAAGATGCCTGAGGAAACCTTGTGCTCATGCTCCTAGAAGAACTGGTGACTAATTATTGATTAAGCTTTTTATAGCTTATGTTTGCTGCACTTTGCATAAAGTAAAATAAATATAGTACATTTATTAATGTATTAAAATTTATATAGTTTAAACTATGTATACTGTATATATACTATGTATATATTTTTAAAAGCATCTTCAACGTACAGTATTTTGTCACAAGCGTCCAAAATTTTGAAGATTACTGTGGGTAAAAACATGTCAAAAGCTTTATTTTTATGTTGCTGTTGCAGGCATGCATTATGTTTTGCATCAACAATTATAAAGTTAATCTGCAGCAGCTTTCCAAAATAGAGACTGACAGGAAAACTGACAGCCAAACCTTTAGAATGTCCATCATATTGTGTAATCCGTGCAAGCAAAAAGCCAACAACATTACCACAAGTCATTTCATTAATAAACATACTTATAAAATTAATAAACATACACGAATAATGAATAAGGAAAGAAAAACAATTAAACACAGATGAAAATGTCTGTAAATAAGTTAATAAAAAACAACGCTTAGGCAACCTAGCTTTGAAAGCATAAGATCCCGCCCTCCCTTCAGAGCACTCTCCAAAGCCACGCCTCCTCCAAACCATATGATCGCATAGAGTTTAACAGGGAAGTAGGACAACAGACCCCAGACCCAATGCAATGATTGGACGAACATTTTATGGTCCTTTGCCCTCCACAAAGATATTATATATATATATATATATATATATATATATATATGCTACTTAGCGACTGCTATCAGGATATGAAGAGCTTTTAACAAGCATAAGCATAACACACATGTTTCTGTAAAAGATTGTATACCCTGCCTTTAAATAAACAGACTGGGCCGGCCTCAATCTAGACTTAAATGGCAAAACACAATGCTTAGTCACAGAATGCTTAAGTAAACAGACTGGTATGGCTTTGTTGTAGGCTTAGATGCGGTTGTCATTGAAGCTGCGGTTGTCATTGAAGATGCAGGTGTCATAACTGCAGGTGATCTCTGGCTTTTAGACTAAATGATCTAAAATATATTTTTAATGGAACAAACTTATCTGTAATGCTTCAGACCACTGAGGGATTTATAAACATGTGATAGCACTAAATTGGGTTACACCCCGATTTGCATGATGAAACTGAGGTTGATCGCTTACACAGCAACAATCACTGGTATTTTTCCCTCAGAGGATGTAAACTTTGTGTCCACTATGTTGGGTTAGCATCTCAAAGCTACTTACTTTTTTATTTTATGTAAATAGCACAAACATAGCACAGCTATAAAGGGATCACATTGTTTTGAATTCACCCAACCAAATTCCACTGTGTTCCACATAAGGCAAAAGTTAATGAAACAAAGGTGAAATATTCCTCTAGCAAATATGTTTATAGTTCATCTATTAAAACAACTTTTGGTCGTAAGGTTCAAATAATGCAACAGTGGAAATGAATTAATGAAGTGATGTTAACTGCTCAAAAATTTCTGCCAGAGTTTGTCACTCAGTTAGACTGCGTCCTGTTTCCAAACCTTCAAAAACATGCTCAGCTTGGAGACTGTTGCAGTAAGACACGAAACAAAGCAGAAACACCTTATCTAAATATCAGACACAAGAAAAATCTGTTAAACCTGAACAGTGAGCTCAGTTTTACAATGGTTTGGTGTTTTATGTAAAAGCACAAGAATACTTTAAAATATCCAAATGCACAAATGGCAGATATTGCATATATAAAATCACAATTGCCGTAACACTTTTGCTTAGAACATCCCAAGAAAGAGCTGATTATAAGGGTCAATTTTCTCATTTGAACCTGCGTCAAAAGATCACTATTTAATAAAAGATGTACACGTATCTAATCTCTTATTTAATCTCTAACTCATCACTGTTCTGTAATGTTGCTACTGTTTAGATGTTAGTGATACAATATCAACACCATCTGATATGTTCTCTATGCACATAATCAGGAACAAAACTGCCAGTCACACACACGTTACAATAGTAACGAAAAGAAAAATAAACAGAGGGTGATAAATGCCTAAAAGTCTGTTGACAAAGTCTTATAGTGTGAACTTTTATATTTATTTCAAGTGTGAGTTTATATTTTTTTACAACAGTAGTGAACATAATAGCAGTTAGCAGATGAGGCAGCTCAAACGTATGAATCGCAAATGTTAGTGTTGATTCTAAATACAGACTTATACATTTATTAATTTAAATTAAAGAGTTCAATAAAGTAATATTAAGGGTATTTCAGTATTTGTTGAATATTGTAGTCAAATTCATTTCTAATAATCCTAATAATTAGGATGCTGAAAATCACAGATGTGTGCTCATGTTTACTATCTCCTGCATAATTATACACAGACACAAAATGATTTGCTTGTGTTAGCAGTATTTATCTTGACGATTTCTGTATTAGGCCACTTATCCTGCCTGTGCAAAATGCCAATGATTATTACAAATGTTGGTAAATAATTACAATTACAGACAGATGTCCTAAAACTAACCATGTTCAGCTGATATATATGCCTATGTATATATATATATATATATATATATATATATATATATATATATATATATATATATATATATATATATATATATATATATATATATAGCCAGACATCGCCATCTCCTGGACAATATGAATTCTTGCAAAACATTTACTTTTGCAGCTCTTCTCCGGTACGTCTGTGGTAAACAGACAACAGCACCGTGTTAACAGTGAAGAATGTACCTGTACAGCCATGATCTTCAGAGGTATGCAGACATCCCATCAGGGTCTGATCATATCTTAACATCCTGTGAATAAATAAAATGTGACTCGTATGCAACGTCAAATGGGTGTTTATAAACTTTCTGTCACGAAAAAGTTGGAAACGTTGTTTGATTGGTATAAGCAATAGAAGTTGCTTGTTGTTGTTGTCTGGTACTGGTATACCCTCTACAATCTGCCTGTTTTGTAGTTATGTAACCTATTCTTATAGTGTTTATACCACCTGGGCATTTGGGCAATAGATACTTAAGTAAATGTATGCATTTGTATATATATACAATACTTAATGTACATAGTGTTCCTAATTTGCATATAGGTCCTTATTTCAGTATTTCTCTCTAATACAAAGGCTGTGTGGCTCAGTTTTATAGCAGAGCCCTGAAACACAACTTAACATATAAAACTACAATAAACTGTCAGGAGTATATCACATCTCTGCCATGCTGACCTATACTCAACACCCACACAGCCGGACTCATAGACGAGTATGTGCAAAAGTCCTTGAGACCAAAGTGTGTCATTTGGGACAGGACCATTATGTCACATACTTAATCGAAAGAGTTTCTAAATAAATCTTAATAAAACAAGCTGCATTGCTGTGAGGTTGAAATGTATGGGTTAATTTAATCCCAAAGTTAAAAACTGACTTAATATGTTAAGACCAGATATGAAGGGGAAGAACTCAAGCCATGTCGGGATGTCTGCCAGGCAGATATTGATCCATTTCTGGGTCACGGGCTGAAGGACAGAGGCACACAAAAATATACTGGAGCATTTATTAAAAACGTAACATAACATCTAAACAGTGCTAGAGAAAGTATTTACTATTTGTGTTTCAATATAGCTGGGTACATGCACCACAGAAATGAAGTCAAGACTTTTATCATTAATCTTAGAGAACAAAATATCATTATTAACCAAGAATTGCTCACAAAGCATCTATTGTACTCAGTTTACTGTACTCATACATAACGTGTAGTACTACTGACGTTTAATTTATGTTGTACAGAGAACTTATGATTTGTGGTAATGGTTAACTTATACTACCCCTGATTACGTTATGCATTTTGCTGATGTTTTTCAAAGTGATGTACAGTACATTAAAATATATTCTGAAGTACCTTGTACCGATTGCGCTATAAAACCACCAATGTGTTCCCAGGAAGTTATTGTAGTTTCATAACTTTTTCGGCATTACTCAAATGAAGAGCCTTTTATTTACTTCAGAAATTCCTAAAATTAATTTCACATTTTTACATTGAGATATTCGGGTTCGTTTTGTTGGCAAGAGAGACTGAACACTTTCTATTTAACTATTTTCTGTTTGGATCAGAGAATGTCAAGCATACGTTCAAATGTAACTCTTAGGTGTCGTCTGATCAGTATAGTGGCATTTGCTGGTCTTGTCTTTTTGGGCATCTTGTTTTTTTGGACTTCACCTTCAATCAACTGTCCACCTCAGCTACCTTTATTTAAAGAACACTCAGATGGACGCCACATAAAATCTAACAACTCACCTGCTAAGGCAATGGAAGAGAAACCTATACTTCTGTTATGGGTCTGGCCTGAAAATTACAGGTTTGATCTGAGTGATTGTCAAACTATTTACAATATTGGTGGTTGCCAGCTGACAGATGACAGATCTCTTTACAGCAATGCAGATGCAGTCCTTATTTTTCACAGAGCTATTAGTTGGGACCTCTCAAGCCTTCCATCATCTCCTCGTCCTGCTTTTCAGAAGTGGATATGGTTTAATGTAGAATCACCAACTAACACAGCAAGAAAACCAGGTATTGAGAACCTGTTTAATCTGACTCTTACTTATAGAGAGGATTCTGACATTCCTGTGAGATTGCGTCTGACCAGCAGAAAAATCCCAGATGAGGATTTTGAAATTCCCAAAAAGGAAAGGCTGGTCTGTTGGATTGTAAGTAACAATGCGGTCCACACAGGTGTCGGCACAAGGAACACTTACTATCAAGAACTTAGCAAGCATGTTTATGTGCATGTGTATGGAAAAGCTTATGCAACTTTCCTGGATTATAAGGATTACTATCCCACTATAGCTAGCTGCAAATTTTATCTGTCCTTTGAGAACTCCGTCCACAAGGACTACATGACTGAGAAGTTAAATGGACCTCTTGCGGCAGGTACTGTACCCGTGGTGTTGGGACCTCCCAGAAAGAACTATGAAAGATATGTACCTGGTGATGCTTTCATTCATGTGGACGACTTTCCAGATGCAAAATCGCTGGCAGAACATCTCATCCAGATGGACAAGGATGACGCTGCATATCGCAGATTCTTTAACTGGAGGAAACATTTGTCAGCAAGACCTCATTTAATATTACAGAACCAAGAGTTTGTTCTGGCTATCTGCACTGCCTGTGATTATGTAGGAAGACACAAGGAATACAAAGAAGCTCATGATATCTATGAATGGTTTTTCAACCAATCTTAGATCACCTCAGAGTTTGCATCAAACAGTAATCATTTTGGTGAATGTATCTGTATTTTGTAATATGTATACTGAATCATGCTGTTCAGTGTTTATATGACACAGTATGTAAGTGCAACTTCTCTGTTCAGAAGACCAGCATTGTATTGCTACACTGCTCATTGTCGTGTTATGACGACTCAATTGACTTTGTATTTTTAAAGTCGATCTGAATAAACGAGTTACTAAGTAAACAGATGTTGTTTGTTCATTGTTCAGCAATAAAAGTCCCAACTTTGTCATCAGCTGTGTTGTAATGCTCATGCCAGAACACAAGGGGCGCATTACTTTATTTTCAGACGTCAAGAAGGAAAGCTGGAAGCCAAGTGACATGCGCAGTGTGAGCATGTGTTTGCGTTTCAGATGAATATATTTGATCAACAACATGCTCATATCGGATTAAACATTGTCAGTTTTACTTAAAGTAAAAAGTGATTTTACTTTAAAACGTCGTCAAACATATCCGCTGTTCTTGAATGGTTTCCTGTAACTTTGTTAAGGGTTTTATTCGTTTGTTCGTATTTTGTTAAATGAATTACAGACCTTAGGAAACACCGAAATAATTCAATAACTGAATCATTATTCATGTGAGTTTCTTGTTTAATTTGCTTGTCGGAGGTTTTTTTTATGTTTTCTCAAGTACTGTGAAAGCCCATCCCAGCTGACGAGTTTTGCCTCCCAGAACGTTTTGGGAACGTTTATATTCGGTTCCCAAGTTGTCCAGGTTTCTTTAGAGAAACAGAACAGCAGAAATTAAGATTTGGGCTAAACTCTAAAGTAATATTTGATGTAATTTTCTGAACTCAATTGCTGGTGTTAATACATTTACATGTTTTGGACTGTTCTTAACTCACATTGAATGTCAGTTTACAATCAGTCTTCTTCTGTAATACTTTGCAGCGTGTGTCATCATGCCTGTACAGTGCAGCAATTGTAAGCAAAGACGAGCAGTGCTAAAGCGGCCGAAGACCGGACACTCTCTCTGTAAGGACTGCTTCTTCTGGGCCTTTGAGGAGGAGATCCATCAAACCATCGTGTCTGCATGCCTGTTTAATCGTGGGGAGATTGTAGCCATTGGGGCCTCAGGTGGAAAGGACTCGACTGTTCTGGCCCATGTGATGAAAGTCCTGAATGAGCGCTATGATTATGGACTGAACCTACTGCTGCTGTCTGTGGATGAGGGCATCACCGGTTATAGAGATGATTCACTGGAAACGGTAAAGAGAAACCAGCAGCAGTACGAGCTGCCGCTGAAGATCGTGTCATATGAGGAGCTTTACGGCTGGACAATGGACGCCATTGTGAAGCAGGTGGGATTGAAGAATAACTGCACGTTCTGTGGTGTGTTCCGCAGACAGGCTCTGGATCGAGGCGCCATGATGCTGAAAGTAGACAAGATATGCACAGGTGATGTCTTTAGAGTCTTGTTACTGTGGGGTACACATAGGGGTCATTTAATGAAATGGGCCGTCTTTACTAGTCAGATATATTTTTGGAAAAGTTTAGAGATACAGAAAGTATGTTTAGTGACATTTCTGAGTCGGTAAACAAATGTGATATAGGTCATATCAGTCTTCATCTGAATCTGTATTAAAGGTTGAAAGATATTTGAGTAATGTAAGTAGATGCTACAACTTTAAATGGCCTTTAAATTCTCAAATTTTACATGTGATTTCCTTAGACTGATGTTTGCTTTGTTCAATGAGCAGGTCACAATGCAGACGACGTGGCGGAGACGGTTCTAATGAACGTTCTGCGTGGGGACATTGCACGTCTTCGCCGGTGCACTGCCATCAGCACAGCCAGTGACGGAGAGGGCGCTATCCCACGCTGCAAGCCCCTCAAATATGCCTATGAGAAAGAGATTGTCCTCTACGCCTATTTTAAAAAGCTTGATTATTTCTCCACAGAATGCATCTACTCACCCAATGCGTACAGGGGTCATGCTCGGGCCTTCCTCAAAGACCTGGAGTCCATCAGACCCAGCTCCATCATAGACGTCATCCACTCTGGAGAGACCCTCTCCATAAAGGAGGGGGTGAAGATGCCGGTCCAGGGAACGTGTACACGCTGCGGGTATATCTCGAGTCAGGCTTTGTGTAAAGCCTGTGTTCTGTTAGAGGGCCTGAATCGAGGTTTGCCCAAGCTGGGCATCGGAAAACATCACCGTCTGCATGGAAAAATTCTTGCTCAGGAGCCTCTGACGGAACAGGAACAGATGAAACTGAAAGCTGTAGACCTCTGACTCAAAAAGAGTTTTTATTTTTTTAATCTCTGGGATTTTTATTTTATGAGGTATTCATTTGTTTTATTAAAGTTTGTTTTACACTTTCAACAACTGAATGTCACATTGTTTTATTGTGTTTAGGAAGTTAAATGTAGGGGGTTCAAAATGGGGTTCAGAGATGCTTGCATTTAAGTCAGGAACTCTGTGACATTATGACAATAAAGTCTTAATCATTTCAATTTTCTTTTTTTCTAGAGTAAAAAAGTTTCATATCATATAAACTAAGTATTAGCTTTTTATGTAGTTCAGGTTGTGACATGACAGGATAAAATCATGTAAAGTCCTCTTCTATATGATGGGTCATAAAGTAGCATTTATGATTGCAATGTGTTTGCTAGAAGCATGTTTTCCACTTCTGCTATTTTATTTAACACTAGAACTGCACTAATACTAGATAAAAAATACAAATTATGTTTATCACACAAGCATTTATATCTAGTCATTCATTCATTCAGCTGATACTTTCTTATTGGATTGAGTTCAAATTTAAAACATCGAAAACATCCAAATTGTTGCACATATACAATGCAATAGGCAACTAATTCCAAAAGAACCCAAACTCTTGTTAGCTATAAATGTCAGAATGTTATTGCATAAGATATCCAAGCAAGTGGTGTTTGGAAACATGATGCTGGATGTCGGAGCAACTGGCAGCCGGATTTCTAGTGGATGTATAAAGTTCACAACTGTAGTAACATCACATTCACTATGTATATGCTTCACTATTGTTTGACAACCACAGTGTCTAAATACTATTTGTCTACTTTTAAACAACATTAAAGCTACAGTTTGTAATTTTTAGGAGATAAAATAAACAAAAATCTGAGAAAGTACATGACAGATCAGTGTTCAACACGATCCCCTCACCACGATTCCCAACTTTAAGTTTATGATAATGATTTATTTTTGAGTTATACATTTGTAAGTTACAAATTTAGGTTCATGTGACTTCAACATGCAACAATGAGATAACAGCTTTAAAAGAACATTTCCATACCGTCTTGTTTTAACGCTTTCTCAGAAATGCCACTCTATTTAATATTTTGTTATTTAATGCAATAATATCCATACATTTTAGATTTGGCTGTGTAAGTGTCCATACATTTTATGGATCTAACGTACATGCGTAATATAACATGAAGTGCAAATAATAGTAATATAATATAAAACCTGCAAACAAGGGGAATAAACCAATAAGCCACACAACTCCTCATGCTTTACTGGTTGCAAATGGCCTGTTTAAGGACAGATGTTTATTATAATCAATCACTTGGAGTTTACCAAAATTTCACCAAAGGGTGAACGTTTGCATTCCGCTCTTCGGCCGCTAGAGGTCGCTGTAGTTGAGTTCGTGTTCCTGTTGTTTGATGTGCGTTGGGGGTCTCGTCCAGTCGAGCCGCGCAGACCTGCTCCTACAAACAGCAGGACAACTTCAGCCCAAACTTGCCTTGCAATAACAGGCTCTTAATATCCTTCTCCAGATCCGGATTTAGTAGCAAAACGCCTCTGGAGTTTCGGGATCATGGACGATCTAGGTAAAAATAACACATTTACGCATCTTTATTCAGTGAGACACCATCATAGCGGAAAATAAGACTGGGGAGATGGAGGCTAACTGGGATAGCCAGTGAGCTAACTCAGAGAATCCGCAATACAGAGTAACGCGTTTACATTTCACTTACTAAAGCGGCGTCACACCGATACGGCGTAACAGTTTGCGTTCACGTCTGCTGATCACGTCATTCTTCTGTTGATCACGTCATTCTTCTGTTGATCACGTCATTCTTCTGTTGCGTGACGGTATTAACAACTATTGTTGGATGATGATAATAAAGTACTACATAAACGCTTGAGGTGAAATTTAGGCAATTTGAGAAAGATTTTCTATTGTTTGAGAATGATTATTTGTCGAATCTTGCATTGGTATGTTGCTTTTTATCAAGTTGACATCACGTTTCTTTTTGTCGTTGTGTTTAGTAAATGACGATCATGTCTAACCCAAGTCACACAACTGCACATGAAAGTTTGTGCCCCGTCGTCTTAACACGGAGTTTGTTGATTTGCTTTTAGCTAGCTTGTTTTTCTAATCACTGACGTTGAGGTTTTCAGCTGGGTGATGAGGTGGACTACAGCTTTGTGTTTATTGATTCGGCTTGTGCTGTCACTTGTTTATCCCGTTTTTGTGTCCCATATGAACTGCATGTTCTGGTTGGTAATATTTCTGTCTCCCATCTCCAGAAATCCAGCGGTCAGAATGCGCATGCGTGTGTATGGGCGTGTCCTTTGAGGTGAAGCCGCCGCCCACAGCCGCCAGCATCCCCCCAAAACCATCAAATGTGCATGTTGTTTATCCAGAGTCTATATTTAATGCATCTACAATGCAAACCTAGTTAAAAGGGTCATATAGTCGGTTTTCAACAATTCCTCATGATAACTTTCAGAAATGTGGTCAAAGCGTGTGTGGTTTCCTGCTGTTTGTAGCACTTTGTGGGTAGTAGCAGCATTTACTTGCATAATTAGTTATTTTGGTGTTAAGGAATAAAACAACTGCCCTACTTTATATTTACAAAATCTGAAATATCCTGCTGTCCAGATGCACATAAATGGCATGTCATAGCTTTGATAAAAATTATTAGAGTCATATGTGATCTAATTCTACAGCTTCAGCGGAAAAATTCAGTGAATAATGACTTCTTGTTCTTGTCTGTTCATCACACAAGGGTATCATATATCCTCCAAAGACTAAAAATGTGGTGCAAGTTATATGGACTACTTTGTGTGTGTGTGTGTGTGTGTGTGTACATGACTTGAAAGCCACAGTTTCTCTTTCTTTATATGATATGCAAAAGAGCATATATATTTTAAAATGTACATTCTGTGTTTCACAGAAGACATAAAGTATTGGATTTGAAATGGTTATGAGGCAGAGTAAATAATGGCTGAATTGTCATTTTTAGGTGTGATGTTGCTTTTAAGAGATTCTTAGTACAGGGATCAAGGCATTTGTCACAGAAACGCAGTCAGGGGCCGATCACAGTTTCCCATGTGAGTAATGGAGCTTGACGATTACTGCAGTCTTCAGATGGTGAGTGTGACAGTAAGATCTGAATCAGCATCATGTGATGAATACTCAGAAACACTCGGAAATAACAAGGCGATGATTTTAACAGATAACAGATTATAAATGTGAGGGCTGATTAACTGTAAAAACTCACTATCACAATGTTAGGGTGCTTTGAGTGGTTTCCAGGGTGTTGTGTGGTTGTTAAGGTGCTGTTATGCGGAACACAAGGGTGTTCTGAGTTGTTGAGTTTTGTTTTGATATTCTGCTCTCCGAATATGACTCTTCAGTGTAGATCTATGGAATAATAGCCTGTTTATCAGCTGTTAGACTAAAATCTGGAGCTCAGTGTTTGCATGATCAGAAATTTAATTTGTTTTAAATCCTTTAATAAGGTTTGTTCAAACCACTAACCCCAACTCTGAGTAATATTAATAGTGATGTTAGTTGCCTTGGCAAATACCACTAACTAGATGTTATCCTATATGAAGTCTCAAGCAGGATCAAGCAGGATTTGACAGCGGCAGTCCAGTTTGGACAGCAGTGTTCCGGGCAGGAGAAAGAGGTGATTGTGTTTAGATCTGAAGTCCAGCCTCATTAGTCTGTCCTGGGGTTGTGTGCTTCACAGTGTCTGGATATGATGATCCTGTCCTAAAGCAGTTCACATCACACATCCGCTCCATTTGGAGGGGAGGGGGACTGAATCACTCCAGGGTCAAAGGGTGAATGAGAGGAGTTTTTCCAACCAGCTGTTCCGAGTGGAATTCTTTAATAGCTTTGTTAGAGGGGATAAGTGTTTCAGATTAAGAATTAGTGTGTTGTGAAGGCAAACCCTGCATTCATGGCATTCATACGGTGCTTCCAAAAAGTCATTTAAATAACACTTGAAGTGTCTTAATGTTTATAATTAGATAATAAAATACCAAACCAAGTGTCATAATTAAAAGATATAGATACTCTTATATAGCTATAGCGCTATCATCAGTAGTTTGTAGATCGTAGCTAACAATTTTATGTTTCCCTAACATTTCCATTGTTAACAAAAAACATTAAAAATGTTTTTTAAAAGATCTTGAAATGCTCAAGAACTTTTCATGCTTTTTTCCATGTTCATGTTTTATATAGCCATTGTATTAACATGACCATATATTAACATTATAAGAATGTTATTCAAACTTTTAAACTGTGTAACGTGTATAAAATGTTCCACTGACACCTTAAGAATAACTTTTCTGAAATATATAACATTAAAAGAATGTTTTTGAGAACTTTTAGACAATGATAGCCAGCATTATGAGAACGTTCCCTGTTAGCTGGGATGCTGTTTGTTTTTGTTATTTAATACAGTGACGTTCAGACATTTGTAACTGTGACACCTGGTGATGTTTATGTATGCGAGTATATTAGACGATTGCGAGCGATTGCAATTGTTTACTAAACTTTCAAAGCCTAACACGTCCCCTGAGCAGGAGTGGAATTCTAATAAATTCTATAGTGATAACGTCAGTGCAGAACTGGCCTGTAGAGCCACGCACACACTGACTGTGTGTTAAAGAGGCTGTTGTGCTTGTAACACACAGGTGCATTCACCTAATTGAACAGATGGTTACGGTAATCATTCACTGAGAATAACAGAATAATGTAGATTTGTCTGGCAGTGTGTTTCAAGAATTTGGTTTGAGCTCATTCAACCACAGGCTAGTGAAGCAGAACCCAGAGATCGGATTACTCAGAGATCAAATGCTTTCACACCTCTAGTGGATGAAGTAACACACATGCTTATTCATCTGAGGTTTATTGAGAGCATCTAACACCATGTCTTCATCTTCATGTTAATCTGATTTGTCCAGCCATGACGAGACATTTTGGCAGTCGTTTGGTGTCTATTTCTGCAGTGTTACACCTGATAGTTTCACACACCAAAAGACTCATTTAACCACCATCACACTCCTTATGTGTGGTCAACACGACACCAGGAGAGACCGAGTATGGAGCTTTAGAAGCATTAGGTATTAAAATGACAAATCCCTCAGGATTTTCTGATTTATGCTGATCTTTTGTGGCAGGCGCAGGACCCTCATTGCATTTGGTCCTACTTGCATACATCCACACATTGTGCTCGCACAGACAACCTTCCGCTCGTGTGTTGGAAGAGGTGTGGCTTTAGAGAGCTCTCTGAAGGGAGGGTGAAATCTTATGCTTTGAAAGCAAGCTTGCTATTGCTATCCTCTCAGAAATTGCCTACCCTTAAGCGTTCCAGATCTTCTACTGTGTCCTCCACAACCTGCTGTAGCACTCAAAACTGTGAGACAGGGACCTGCACGGTGCATATTGATTTTTTGGACATGGTTTCTACAATTTCTTGAGTGAATCAGTATTTAAATACCATCAGTTGGAGGGGCAGATTTTAGTGAAATCTCCCACAGTCATGTCCTGATGTGGTGGTAAAGCTCAACACAAAGCCACTTCCTTGCGCTGGTGTTTCCTCAGGAAGAGACATGAGAGCCTGTGGCCTCAGTCTGAGGGCTGGTCAGGCCAGAACTAAAAATTGCCAACTTTGTTTTCTTTTTTAAGCATTTCTGTAATATGTCAGAAAAACATATATTTACATTTTTCATTAAACGTTGAGTTTGGTTATGTTTTTTGTGCTTCTTTCCAATGCTCTTGGGACCCTCAAACCATATTTGTTCATGAGTTTAAAGGAAGCAACAAAGTTATGGAAGATGTGTGGTCATAATAATCAATAATAATTACTATTGTTACTATATTACTATTGTTTATCTTAAAATATTTGTGACATTAATAATGTGCATGTATTTATTTCATGCAGTTCAGTGGTCATGTAAGACACAAACTATGAATGTTAATAAATGAACAATTTTATCAGTCCTCTACATTATTTGATCATAATATAATGAATTACTGCTGATAATCACTAGAATGTACACAAACATCATTCCTTGTGCGTTTGACGCAGTTTCTGTGGTGACTTATTCGTAATATTGTTATTGTGTTATCTTGTGATCTATGAAACAGAGGCTGCAA
This sequence comes from Chromobotia macracanthus, assembly GCA_036877525.1. Classification (NCBI taxonomy): domain Eukaryota; kingdom Metazoa; phylum Chordata; class Actinopteri; order Cypriniformes; family Botiidae; genus Chromobotia; species Chromobotia macracanthus. Next base: position 5,578,630 of record JAZGTH010000004.1, on the reverse strand, counting down.
CCATAACTGTGTTCTCTGTTGCTCTGCACAGCCTGAAGGTCTCAAGATATAAAGAGACAGTCACAAATTGCTGCTACAAATCAGACACAAAGACTTTTTGTGTGTGGCATTAAAAACGACATGCCGAATTCTTGTAGATTATCTCAGTCAAGCCTTAGCAAAGAGTCTTATGACTCAATATTCTGTCATTTACGGAATATCTCCCTTTCTGTTCTCAATTATAATGCTGAGAGGTGGGCGTGGTCTGAAGAAGCCATCAAAGCAAGGTTTGCCATGTGTTTGCCTGCTGTTACGAGGTGATGTCGATGTAAATGGTCAGACATTTCCCTGCCGTAACGCTTTCTGATGGCCAATTCTTTCTCCGTTTCCTTTCACGTCCTTCTCAAGCGCTTGCCCCGCACCCCCTCTCTCGCCTTGGCAGGGTGTCTGGCCTGAGACACAGCTCTGATTGTTTTCCTGATGGCCTTGGATGTTCCAGAACTCATAGTTACAACAAAATTCCTCCCACATGAGTGAATTTGGGAGATACTCCCTTTAGAAGCTGGCTGTGTAAAATGTTCCAAAGAGCACATAAAGTTAAAGAAGATTGTGTGTGCATGGAAGATCCAATTTAATATACAATCGTTTTTATAATAGTTAGCACATGTAGGAGTTTCAGTGTTCAGTGTAATACTAGTTTTTGTTGGGTGTCTGTGGTCAGCATTGGTCTTTTCTAGGTTTAAACCCAGATGGAAGGTCAGCCAAGGCTTATCTAAATAACTAGCCAATCAGATTTGAACAGTGTGTGAGTGGGAGTCTATTGGATGTTCTCGTTGATGTGTACACGTATGCGTCTAGAATAGCCACGGGACCCCCAGACTGCTTGGCTTTGAAGTCCCCATTGGAAAGAGCTTTTATTTTGGGTCCTGAGTGTCGACTTTCTGTAGGGGTGGGGTCGGGTTGAAATTTCCCCTAATATATCCATCAATTGTCTTTTTTAGGACATTCCACTCTTTCACTCTTTTATGATCGTATCCTCCTCCTCCACAGACGGCCAGTACACCTCTGTTCGGCTGCCAGCTCGTATGATTTGCAGTGTTGTAATTATATCTGCCTTTTCTTTCTCTCTTCTTTCTCCTCTGGCATGCAGTTCTCTGTTTCTCCCGTAAACCCCTCCTCTTGCCTCTCTGTTATAAATATCAGGGTAGGTTAGGTTAGATGGTATAGAGTTTCGTCCGGTGAGGTCGCTAGTCATAAACAGGCAGAGTTTGGCCTCTTGTCACCACAGGAAAATGTTCACTGTGGACTGCCCACTCAACAATTTCAGATTTTCAGAATGAATATTTGCCACAGTTGTCATGCTGTGATTGGATTTCTTTATTGCGGAGCTTGTCACAATGCATTCTGGGATATGCAATGTTGCATATCTAAAACAAGATAGGCAGACCATTTGGAGCATGTATGAAACCATATGATGTTGCCCAGTCTTGTGATGGGACAGTAGTGCTTTCACAGTTTCTGGTATTTTTAAATATAGGTGGGTGGGGTCATAACATTGAAATGAACACCAGCCATTGTGAGGCTGTTTGCACTACATTCCAGTCGCCGTGTCACAGTTCAGCCCACACGCCCTCTCTCTCTCTCTCTCTCTCTCTCTCTCTCTCTCTCTCTCTCTCTCTCTCTCTCTCTCTCTCTCTCTCTCTCTCTCTCTCTCTCTCTCTCTCTCTCTCTCTCTCTCTCTCTCACTCACTCTCCTCTATAGAGTCTTTCTCCAGCAGCTCTCTGATGGAATGTGTGGAATTCTTTGTTCGGATTTGTGTAGGAAAAGGTAAAAAGATATATGACCCCATAATGGCATAATAAGATTAGGAACAAGCAGAATATGACATGTGGAGGAAATTCTTCACTGTATGTGCAATGATGCACCTGATCTCTGTTTAATAATGTGCATACTTTACATTACATTGTGTTACATTTCAAAGCAGTTTTCATAAACCCTTCTTGTATCTGCACATAATTAAGTTGTCCAACACGGGTCAGTTAAGCACAGGAATGTAAGTAGATTAACAAATAAGTGTTTTATAATTTACAACAGGAATGTTCAGGGTTCAACACAAACTAATAGAACAGCAGTAGTCTCATGTTTTGCTGTTCTTTTCTTGCCATGAACAATGAAGGATCATTTGGAAAATATCTTTATGTCTTTATGCATTTTTTAAATACAATTACAGTAAATATTAGTCATGCCTGTCAAAACGGCTGCTTCATTTCTGAGTCTGGGAATCTGTCAGGTTGTTTGGTTTGTTTTTTTGGTTGGATTGTTTTGTTGGTGTTGTTAACAAATGAATCCAGAATATTCCAACACTGTGTTTTGACGTTTAATGGTGCTAAAGACTGTAAATGTCTTAATATGTGGAATATTCCACTAGTTTGGCTCCTTTACAACCTGTTGGTGATGTAAAGGAGTCTTGTTCAAGCCAAGCATGCGTCCAGTGAGTGTGAACGTTTGTGGTGTGCTGGATTGGGTTTAAGTTTGGCCTCACACTGCTGTTTGCATTCTTAATCAAGTTAACTAACCACTGTTACATTCTCCATAAACAGCATCATTAAACATGAGGCCAGACCCTCTCAACATAATAAATCCCCTACTCAATACTGCCACATGCTGGAGAGTTTGGAACTGCATGTCAACTAGGCTTTAATATCGACATTTGAATAGAGTTGTCAGTCTTGTAGAGAGGCTTTAACTTTACAGAACATGGCTTTTCAGCATACTCGCCAACATTAATGATGTATTTTCATATTGTTTGATAATCTTTATGGGCTTTTGCGCTGTTACAAATCTGGCTACACCCAAAACAGGATAGCGGTGGGGTGCTCAGGATATCCTGCCTGCAGCTTTGTGCCTGTTTCTTTTGTTCCAATGGAAAATATTGTTAAAGAACATGTAAGCAAATCAAACACTCATTTTTCTGTCTCTTCTGCTCTCTCTTTCTTTCCCCTTACATTTATTGACTATTCCCCTTACATTTAAATAATTAAACTTTTGTAATAGTTTTTTTGTAACTTTGTACGTTTTGTTATAGTTTTGTCATTTATATTTCAATTACACCTCATTTCAGAGTGTCGAGCGATTGTATCAGGAAGATTTCACACTGGTTACCATGGCAACTTGGGCTCTGATTATCATATTTGTCATTGCATTCTATTAATTGTGATTAGCATTGTTTTCCCGGCCATCTGTGAACCTGTCAGAACAGACCTGTGACCTGTGAAGTATTAATCATCTTTACTGGAGCATATAGTGTAATGTTCAAGGTATGTGTGGAATTGACAGTATGGGACAGGGGTTTCAAACTGGGGTCTCCCAGAAGAGTCTAAAGGGGGCACTAAAAAATTTCAGAAAAAGTCAAAGCAAAAATGGTAAAAGTCTACCAAATATTTCTATTTCATTTTTAAACGTTGTGCATACGTACTTTGCAGAAATATTTATGTTTCTGTATTCTTAAGACATATGTAAAGCTGCTATGAAACAAGATTTATTGACAAAGTTGCTGCAGTACAATTAAATTTTAATTAAAAATATGTCTCTTCAGGTATGCACATCCAACATATACTCTAAGTGTAGCAATTTTTTAAATTTTGGAAATAATATATTGCCTTTATAATGTCAGATTATTTATCTAACACAGTTAAAATAGAAAATAAAATAGATGGATATATTTTACAAAAGGGGTCCCCAACAAAAGGTTCACCATATTTGGTGGTCGTTGGCACCATAAGGTTGGAAAAGTCCTGGTATAGGCCATTTTTAAACTTTTAATGGGGAGTTGTGGGGAGTGTACAGCACCATGTGCGGCCCCTCCGGAGCCCCTCAGTGCCGCTCGGGTTATTTTCAGTACATTTGCAGTGTTGATCTCTGTGCTTTAAATAGAGCAGCTATATGCCTGCCTGTTGTAAAGCGCTCACGGTTAAACATGGATCTTGCTAGATTCCGTTTTTTGTGTGTATTTTAAAAAGCGCTCACACGTGTTTGCTTCACATGCACATTTTAGAAGCTTTTATGATCGTATCGTTTAGAAGAAGTTTTTATTTGACCAGCTGAAAATGCCAGATTTAGGGTGTCAGAATTAGGCGCAGGCATCAGACACCCACCGCAGTGCTGACATCAGCAGGCAAACGTTTCCCAGGAAGAGGCTCCTGGGACTAAAACATACCCAACATGTCCTGACTGCCATGTATGGAGCATGTGCTGTAAACTCTGAGTCTGTGGTGTGACAGGAAGGTGTGTGTGTGAAAGAAAACATGTATAATTGTTTGAACATTTTTGGCCAGCGCATAATTCACATACTTAAATTTGTATGATTTAATAGTTTTAATGACTTTACTGGTATTTAAATTTATGCATTTAGCAGACCCTTTCATCCAAAGTGACACACAGTGACTTTAATTAATACATTGTATCAATAAAATCAAACCCACGACCTTTGCACTGCTCTGCCTAATGAACTACTGTAACTGAGATATTCTAAGATGTGGATTATCTGTCCGCTGACTAACTGTGTGTGTTTAAAGTGTAGCAGTTGGAGAAGGAAAGGGTTAATGCACACTGCCTACTGTGCCCATCCCATCTCTTCTCTCGCACACACGCACTTGTGCGCTCTCACTCAGGTGTGACTCTAGAGTGGATCACATTCTGGAATACACTCTAAATTCTGTGAGTACATGTCTTTTGCCCTGCCACTATAAACATTATTGAACATCGCATGTAACCTGTGTGTGCGTGTGCAATACATTTTGCCCAGCAACACGTTCTCGACCAGTATAGTAGTGAACAGTACTGTGTTTCACAGATAAAAATAGAGAAAGTTCATAAATACAACATTTACCTACTGTTTTTATTATAACTTTTCTGCAAGTATACACCACACTAGCACCACACTAGAAGTATTGTAATAATACTGTAGATCCTTGGATAGAGGTTCTTATTTATCAGAGCATTCATGTCATTTCCAACAGTTTATTTAATGAAGAAGCGTGTCTTCTCAATAAGCACACTGTTTCTTTCTGCACTGTTTTGGATGTAACATCTGAGTGCACTCAGAGCTGCTTCTTTAAGGGCATCATACTGACAAAAGCATGCGAGAAATGTACGTTCCTTCTCTCATGGACACACTGAGTTTCTCTTGAGCGGTTGATACTGTTCCACTTACGTTCTAGTTACGATATTGTAATGCATCACAGTATATTGACATACATGGTGAAAATGCATGCATTTTAATTTCATGAGTTAATTTAATTAGATTTTTATATTATACTGTCAGTATAACAGCTTACGTGAAAAGTTGAAGTGAAAAATATCATTATCCTAATTTTTCCTTTGATTTTGGATCCTGCTGTATGTGTTTGTTAGACAGTCTACGTCTGTCTATTCCTGTTTTAAAGAGCAAAGGGTTTTATCTGTTATTTCTGATCTTACTTGGTGTTAATTTACTATCTCCAGTTCATTTTCGAGCGTCTTGTTTTTTTATAGCTGTCTGGTGTGAGGTTGGGTTTGATGTGTTCACTCACTGTGAGTAAGAGTTTCAGTTGCTGGTATGTCTGACTGCAAGTGTCCAGCGGTCAGTCACCATGCGTGCATGTGAGCGCATCTCTTTCTGCTGTACGGCATGTGAACGCTGCATGTCTCCAGGCTATTATTGACCGCTGGATATGATGGATAGATAGATAAATGGATGGATAGATGGATGGATGAATGGAGACATGAGAACAGGGTGAGGTAAGAGCTTTATTTTAGTTCTGGTTAGGTCATTGTAAGCTCAGACTGCGGCCTGTGATTCTCTCTGTGATTCTCTACCAGTGTTTCCATAGTGTCGGAGCTGGCTGATTTTACTAAAAAAAGTTAAACAAAACATTGGCTAACGTTCTTTAAAAGTTCTCTCAGTTATTAAAAACATTCTTGCAGTAATCTTGGTTGAATGTTTCGAATGTTAAACCTTAATTCTTAGTAGAATGTTAAACGTTATATTTCATATATCAGAAACGTTATTCTTAAGTTGTTAGTGGAATGTTTTAAATATGTTTCAGAACTTCAGAAATGTTTGAATAATGTTCTTATAACCAAGCAATACCGTTAATTCAATTTCTATTTTGAACGTCCCTAAAAAATTGTAAACGTTTTTGTTAGAAATGAATAGAAACATATAAGAAATGTTCTTAGAACCGAATATCATTAGCTGGGTTTGCGTTCCATTACATCAGACATACAACCTGCTGACTGATACAAAACAACACAGTCTGTTCACACACAGATGAGCATAAAAACAAACCACAAGAGTCTCTGCATTGCAGTGAATTTCCCAGAATTCAACTGAAGTTCGATCACAAGTGTGTGTTGGTATCAGCTCATCCAATCAGATTTTCGAGCTTAACTGTATGTTTCATGATCTTCTTAATAAACACAGTTTTCAGGTTGTTGCGGATTCAAGTTCATCTGAATTCATTCAGTTTCTGTGACGTGTTGGGCCGGTGGCTGGTATTAGGAGTGGCAGAGCTGCTGTCGAAAGGCTGTATTTAGCAGCATGATTAAGGATGGGCAGAAAGGTTGGAATGCCCCACTGACTCACACATGCAAACACTGTATCTGTGTTTGTCACAGGAGGAGAATATCTCTCACTATAGTGTCACTAAGTGCTGCGCTTATTTTTAAACCTGTTCAAGGTTCCCTAAAGGCATTTAATGTTTTATCATGTGTCTTGATTGTTAACACTTTGTTTGTGAACCCTGTTATGTTTGTCAGAGACATAATTGTATTAAAAAATGTGTGTTTAAATAAAAACAAATATTTAATATAGTTTAACTTGGTCTTTTTAAACAAAAGTGTTCAATGCACTGTGTAGACACAATACTTTGTGTGTTGAAAGTAAACATGATTTGTTCAGAATTTCTCATTATTATGATGCTGATTTCACGAGCTCATTAACATGCCCTATGAAAATCGTTATATGTATGAAGGCATATATGTAGTAAAAAATTATTTTCGCTCTACACAGACGCGTTGCTTGCAGATCTCGAGTCTTCAACAGCCCATATCTCCAAGTGCCCGGTGTTTTTGCCCGAGGAGACTCCGTATTCCTACCCCACTGGAGGGCACCTGTTTCAGGATGACTCCCCCCCTCCACCCCTACCTCCTCCACCCTCAGCTGAGGCCCTGAACGGATCCCTGTCCCCACGGACAGACTCCAAGCACTCCTCACAACAGGTTTGTCACAAACTATTGCGTAGGAAAAAGTTGGTTGCGTAGGAAATATACTGTCTCATTTATGGATCTTGTTACTGAATATTGTTTTGGTAAGTTTTTCCTTTGTAATCATGGCTGTGCCTTTCTGCCTGCTGTTGAACGCAGTCTTTAGGTTCTGCGCATAAAAGCACATTGTCTCGGGACAGCAGTCCACCAGCCTCTCATACTGAAGAAGACCACGTTTACAGGTGAGAGGAAACCGGTTAGGATCTGTCTTTTGTTTTTCTTATAAATGGTAAATGATGTCAGTGATGTGTGAGGTCACTATGACCTCTCTAAATGAAATGCCTCTTTCTGTCCAGTTTTCCTAACAAGCAGAAGCATTCAGACGCCTCCGCAGCAGCCATGACCTCGGCTCTGGGCAGCAACTTGTCTGAGCTGGACCGCCTGCTCCTGGAGCTTAATGCTGTCCAGCAGAATGCCCCATCCTTTTCTACTACAGGTACACACACATAAACACACCCACACTTGGGTCTCATCTTCATACACATACACAGACCAAATCACTGATTAAAAACTTAATTATTTATTTAATGATGAGCAAATGTTTATGTGAAAGATCTATAAGAATGCATGGGTTTGTTTGACCATGTTGTTGTCTTTTTAAATGTTGTACATTTTAGTGAAAAACATGTATATTGCTTATGCTATGATTATAACATAGAAAAACAGTTGGTCATTGTGGAGAAGCTTTTAAATTTTTTAATACCATCATCAAATTGTTTGTGATTGTGCATTGTGACTTCCTCACTGTAGAGGATGCAGCTCCTCCACTACCACCTTGCAGTGTTGCCCACTACATCCAGGAAAATGGAGCCCACCCAGGCATTATACTGACTTCTGCAGGGCAGGACAAGCCTCAGAAGAATGGGATGAGAAGCACGGAGGATGGGCGTCCTACTGTGGAGAGTCTTCTGAATGAGCTGGAGAACTCTGTGCCTTCCCCAGCGTAAGCATTTTACAAGCATGTGCATATGTAGGTGGACAACCTTGATTTGTGTAGGTTTTAACAAAGATTACAGAATTACAAGATGATGCAGTTCTATTGCTATGCATGGGGGAAACTGCGCTCAATACGGCTGCTCCAGTAAAGGAAGTCCTGCATTCTGGTTGAAAGAGCCAATTGTCAATCGCTAAACAGTAACACTGTGTGGGGAGGGCCTCTGTACAGAATGTTGCGAGAGACTTTGCACATATGCAGTACATGAAGTGGAGTGTGGAGACTTCCTTAAAGGGACTTTGGTTTTAATGGAGTTCTGTGATTTGTGTCAACAGCCCCAGCCCCTGTGCTCTGACCTGTGATTTGTCTGATGGGCATGTGGACACGCCCTCAGAGCAACAGGCCAGAATATCAGCTACCTCCGCTACTCGAGAATTGGATGAACTCATGGCCTGTCTGTCTGATTTTAAGGTGCAGAGCAATGTGAGTGTGTGTTTGTGTATGTGTGACTGAATCTGTCCTGAGAGTGTGTGAGATATGGAACTGTGTAAATGTGCAGAGACGTTGTGTCTGGGAATGTGTGGTAAGCTATGTGTTTGGGTGATCTATTTTCAGGTCTTACTGCTCAACAATCTGGCTGGTCTTCATCTGACCTTTGCAATATGTGGCAGTTTGTTTATTTGTAAAGCTTCTCCTGCCTATTTTCTCTTTAAGCTTCAATTTCATCTCATTATTTCACATTATGTCCAAAATGCATTTTGTTTTCCTGTCACCTGTCATACCTCTCATTAAAACTTTGTCTTAATTATTTCTCATTTTCTGCCTTCCTTAACCTGCCAATCTCTTCTTTTTCCCCTCTTTCTTCTCCTATACCCTCTTTTTATCCTCCAGCCAAGCTCTTTGGGTTCCCTGAACTCTGAGCCATTATTTGAACAAACCACCACCATTGCTGAAATACACCAGCCTCCTGGGACTGCAGTGTCCAAGTCCCCTACAGTGTCCAAATGCCCTACTCTCTCAGCAGAACCAAGCCGGTGTTCCCCTTCTGTTAACTTTGAACTGCACATTGTGGAAGATTCTGGTGAACTGGGGACTGCATCTCAACTGTCCACTGGTGTCCCAAAGCAATCTCCTTCCTCTAGACTGTCTCCTCCCGCTGCATCCAGTCCACATTATTCTCCGGTAGCTGATCTAGACCTAGATTCTATCATTGATGTTTCTTCTTCCCTCCTCACCTCACAGGAGGAGTCTCTAGTGGTTCTATCTCAGAGTGTAACCCCCACTGTTGCAAATGTGGCCTTTACTGTACCTGGAGGGAACTCTTCTGCAAATCTGAAAAATTCTGTACTGAAGTCCTATTCTCCTGTGACTAAGTCTCCAAGTCCAACAAATTCTCAAGCCATCAGCAAAACTCCTGAAAGAGTTAGTCCATATCTGTCTAGCTCTGAACGAAAGCCCTCAACTTCAAGCCCAGTTCCATCTATTTCCAGATCTGCTGCATCTCCTCTTTCTGCAGTCTCTGAATCACCAACTTTATCATCTCTTTCCTTTTCCAAAACTGCTTCACCCCCTCCCACCTTCCCCTCTGGCTCATCTCCTGCAGTCCCCAAATCTCCCAGCCCAAAGCCATCATCAGAGCAGTGGACGGTGTCTCCAAAACCCTTTCCACCCAGTGTGTTTGAATCAGCAACCCCTGAGCCATCTCTTGACGACGCCTTGGATAAACTTCTAGCCATGAGCTTCAGCAAGCCTGAGATAGAGGCTCCAATCACATCCTCAGCATCTCCACGGCTGAACTCAGAAACACAGCCAGAGATACACGAGGAGACGATAGTTGCAGCAGATCGCAGCGAGATTCTTCCTGACACAAACACAGAGAGCGAGTTAGGGGATGGGCTCCTGGAAGATCAGTCAGACTGCAGGAGTGATCTCGATTGGGCTGACATGGAGTTGAAGCTGGTATATGATGGACCAGATGGCTCTATGACCCCTATGACTGAGGCGAGCTGGATGGATGACTCTCTCACTCCGTCGTCTTGCCCTGGAACCCCAGACACCCAGATGGATTTTTCCATGGTCCATTCACCTGGCACTATGGACAGGATCTCGGCCTCTGGACATGTACGAATGGGACTGCAATGCTTGTTTATTGGAAATGTAGTAGAAAGAATTGGTCTGGCGTTCATTCAGATAAGACTTGCAGTGTTTTGGCAGCATGTGCACAAATCTTAGTATTGACTTACCTTAGTAATTGCTAACCCTGCACTAACTGTTTTTTTTTTTTTTTTTAAACTGTTTTTAGAAAGATCTAATTGTTAATGAGTTAAATGCACCTGAACTTGAGTGTTGCTGTATGTGCATGGTAATCCATGGTATTATTGGTATTTTAGTGCACCATCGGTAACCTTGATAACCACCACCATGAGTGGTAACTCCAGCCCATCCATAGTAGAAATGGTAAGCAGTGACATCTCTAACTGATTCTGCACCAAGATTGCATCTAAAAGCTTCCCTAGATGCCTGATAGTTCTTGAAGGGTTGGTTTCAGGCAATGCTCAAGCTATTAATGATTTACTGTATGTGACATCACACGGAGTTTGTTCTACTGTCCCAGCTTAAATCAGTTATCAGACGCACCAAGGAGATTCCTAACGTCCACCCCATGTACCGTGATGGCCTCATACGTAGGAAGATGGGCCCCGTTATTTTTCACAAGAGCAACTCACAGGACCGGCTCATTGAGGAACTACAAGGCAAGCTGGGAATTGGCCGTAAAGAGCGTCTAAAAAAGCAGCAGTCGGATGATTGGCTAACAGAAGGCGTTATTGTCATGTCCAACCCGAAACGCTCAAGGGAAGACCACAACAAGGAGGTGGATAAGGTAGACAGGAAGAAACCTTGATCCCTGCAGATTTAAAAATAAAAATTCTGTTTCCGTTCAATCTTTCGCTTAATTAATCTTTATCTGCAGTGACTTTCTTTATTCATCATTGCTACATTCCATGTCTTTCTCCTCTTTTGTCTGATCTCTGTCTTTCTCTAGATTATCATTCCTCCTGAGTCTCCTCTTCCTCAAAGAAAGGTGATCCTACCTCCCCAATCGCCCCCGGCCCCTCGCCCTCCTCCCCCGGCTGAAGAACCAAGACATCCCCCCTTGGTCAAAGCAGCTCCTGCCCCTTTGCCACCTCCTCCACCCCCTGCCCCCTCCCCACCTCCCAGGGAGCCCACACCTCCTCCCCGCCCCACTGTGATTCCACCCAACCCCCGCCCCACTGTCACTGCACTCACTCCCCCAACCCCTGAACCTGTGAAAGTTCAGCCTCCCCCTCCAAAGCCAATTTCTGCAGCCCCACCCAAACCCATCCCTCCACCTGCCCCTGTGGCCCCACCCAAAGTGCTGGTGTCAGTGGGCTGCCAGACGGAATACGATCCTCACTTCCCTCCAATGCAGGTGCAGAGCAGCTGTTTTTGGCTGAGCGTCTGTCTTTCTGTCATCAGTCAAAATAATGATGTTGATTCAGATTTATGATATGTAAATTAAATATGTAGTGTGTGTAAATTAAATTGTGTGTGTGTGTGTGTGTGTGTATACAAATTGTTACCTAGCTGAAAAGGTGTTTTATGTATTATGTCTTTTGATAACTTTTTGATGGGGTGCAAAGGACAGCCAAGATGCAAATAAGTTTTTAAAACAATTCAAGCTAGTTTTTTTGCCTTTTGTTACCTATGAAGTGCCCAAACAAGAGTGAAACTAACCACTCAACATTGTATTCAACATTGTACTGATTGATTATTTCTGTATATTATTGATTCGAATTTGTGAGTTTTATGTTCCATGTAAGATGCTTTATTTCTGATCTTTTTCCCTTCTCTCTGTAGATCATGGCCCAGGGGAAGGGTCCACACACACAGGTCAATAAACTGGACAACATGCTGGGCAGTTTGCAGTCTGATCTCCACAAGCTGGGAGTACAGACAGTTGCCAAGGGAGTGTGTGGTGCTTGCTGCAAACCTATTGTTGGCCAGGTGAGGGAGCTAGAGAGCAGTCCCACTAAGACAAAGAGGAATAAAGTGGTGCTGATATTGTGTTCAGAGCTCACATTTTGATAATTATTTATCTTCTCTACACAGGTGGTTACAGCCATGGGACGCACGTGGCACCCTGAGCATTTTGTGTGCACACACTGTCAAGAGGAGATTGGTTCCAGAAACTTCTTTGAGCGGGAAGGACAGCCATACTGTGAGAGAGATTACCATCATTTATTCTCTCCACGCTGTTACTACTGTAACGGACCCATACTGGATGTGAGAACACACAGAAACACACTTACACACATACACATTTGCATGCACACTCCGCAGGATAAAGGAGTGCATTCCACAGACCTCTATTGTTTTAATACACTAGTTATAAATACTATTACTAATGTTTACTGTGCCCTTTATTCTTTCTTAAGGCAAATCTCTGACAATAAAGCATGTCACATCTCTCTTACAGAAAGTGGTAACGGCGTTAGACAGAACATGGCATCCTGAGCACTTTTTCTGTGCTCAGTGCGGAGCTTTTTTTGGGCCTGAAGGTGAGAGAAATTAGTCTTTTAAAGAAGTTATCTTTTTGTCTATCAACGTTCCTCCCCTGCTTTAAGTCATTAGCACGATTTACTACTTGCTGCTGCTAGTCAGCAATAGTTAAAGGGAGGGAACTAACTCATCATAATTCAAGTGGGTAAAAATTTGAATACGCAGTGATTTTCATTATGGTTTTCACTGTGCTGGCTTCAGGGTTTCATGAGAAGGATGGGAAGGCGTATTGTCGCAAAGATTACTTTGACCTCTTTGCTCCTAAATGTGGTGGCTGTGCTCGTGCTATCCTGGAGAACTACATCTCTGCCCTCAGCTGCCTCTGGCATCCAGAGTGTTTTGTGTGCAGGGTGAGTGTTTGTGTGCGTCAGACACATTTATAAGCTTTTTGATCACTACACTAAAAAAAACTCGGCTAGTGTCATAAACAGACTCTAAAATTAACTTTGATTAACAACTTAGCTGGTGAATTATATACATGAATTCACGAGTGTAATTCACCACTGATTGTTGATGTTAATGCACCACAGGTTACCACAAATCTTTATGGATCCTCTGTTGTTGGAGTGTCATGTGATTTGATGTAAGTGTGTGTGTGTGTTACAGGAGTGTTTCACACCTTTCATAAACGGCAGTTTCTTCGAGCATGACGGGCAGCCGTTCTGTGAGGTGCATTATCACGCCCGCCGTGGGTCGCTGTGTTCCGGCTGTCAGAAGCCAATCACAGGCCGCTGCATCACAGCCATGAGCAAGAAGTTCCATCCTGAGCATTTTGTCTGTGCCTTCTGCCTCAAGCAGCTCAACAAGGGCACCTTCAAAGAGCAGAACGACAAGCCTTACTGCCAGGGCTGCTTCATCAAGCTCTTCAGTTAGAAACACGACTCACTGACTGACTGACCGATTGACTGACTGACTAACTGCGTGTGTCTGTGTGTGTTAGTGCTTACGTAAAGCACAGAGTATGATTTTTGTAGAAAGTGTGTGTTTTGTGTGTGTCTGTGTGTGATTGTTGTTCAGGTTTAACAGGTGTTTGACAGATGGCATTGCTGGTCAGGTTAAAACGATGGCAACATGATAAGTGCTCTCTAAAGCCAGGTTGTTTTTAAAGGGTATTAGAAGAATAATCAGGTGACAGTGGAAATGTTTAGTGTTATTTTTTCAGAAAGTGAATATGAATTCTGCTCACTGGTTGAGCTGAGGGGGAAGTGTGTGACTGGAGAAGTTAAAATGAGAATGATGAAAGGCGTGAAGGTTTATTCACTTGAACACAGATGTTTGAGACCCAGTCCACAGAATAAACACCATGATAGACAAATATTATCAACTGGACAGCAACTGAAACTCAACTAATGCCAATAATTACTGAATCTCACAGAGAAATATGGGTCATATTTCACCCCAAAGTCAAAAGGAAAAAAATACATCTTATTTTGCATAAAGACAGTGCACTTGATAGGTTTCGTGAGATTCGCCGTAATGTAAAATTGTAAATTAGTTGCATCAATATTTTTCAACATTTCAGCATTGAAATTCACTTCTATAAATCACTTTTTGTGCCTTTTTTGTATTACAAATTACTTTTAAAAACAAAGTATACCAAATATGTAGTTTTGCATACAACATGAAATTTCTAACGGATGTTAAAGTTAAAATTAAAAAACTGAAGTTGTGATTCTTCATCATAAAGCCTGTGTTGACCTCCGAGTCAGCATGCACTCTCAGTTTCTGTTTGAAATCGGAGATATCTACAGTAACTTCAAATGACAAGTTGAGTTACAGCTGACATCTGGACCCTGTAGCTCAGAATGTGTCCTACTGTTAATCATACAGTCTGTATTTAGTTCGTATCAGTGTTATCTGATGTCAAAGTTTATTTTATTAAAAGGATATTCTGGGTTAAAAATAACTTGAGCTCTCTGGTGTTAATTACCACAGTAAATAGTTTCCATTATTGTAAAAACAAAGGAAATGTATTTAGAGTGACACAATTATAGTGGACGCCTATGGGCCGTAAGTACATCAATATAAATAAATGTTTAAAATATGCAACTATCACATTGTTTTGAAACACCAAAACACTGAAACATTAAGCATGAGGCTGTGTCAGAATCACTAGGGAGAGTTTGTGCAAGTTATATTTAGGCTTATGAAGGATGAGTTCAAATTATTTCAAGTGTACCACAGATCGTATCAGTAAAGCTTCAGTGATATTTAACTCATAAAGTAACCAGTCAAATATAGAATGTGGCCAATGTTTTGTTGTGAGAATTACTGCTTAAATTCTAAAAAACAAAATTCTACTTAAATTCTACTTAAAAATCATTCATGTGATATTGTTCCTCTACAGAGCTGTGACAATACTGTGCAATTTTCAGCCCTTGAATACAATATATGATTGGTTTTGAAATTTGAATCTAATATTGTCTTTCTCATTTTTCCGAGACAATTCTAGACAATATCGTAACTGCTGTATTGTTATTTTATTATAGTATACTAATTCTTTATTTTCTTTTAGGTTTTTATTTTGCATGGAAGTCTTAAGTGTCTTTCAATTGTTTTAAAGAGCGAGTTTTGAAAACTTGCCAAAATGTTGCCAAAAGGTTGAATTGGTGCAGACTTTCTCATTTATTGAAACATATTTTCACTGGAATAAGTGATTTTCAGATACAGAATATTGAAGATATGATCCCTAATGTCTATTGGAATAAAATGGCTTTTTTGGATGCCTGTCAACAAAGATGGCAGATGTCATTTATTTGATGCGTTTAAACATATAATGCATATGAGCTTTTCACCAGCAGTTATTTGATGAAAGCTTTTGTATGTTCCTACGTGCCAGAGATCTGTAAGTGTATTTTTTCTTGTCTGCTGTTGAGAAAACACTACTTTGAAAGTAGATAATAATTTTTGATTTGTTTTCATAAATTCACTTTGAATATGTCTCCTTTGATAACTTGTAATAATCTGCCCTTTTTTCACTGTTTGTCTTGCTTTTAAATGCTACGTGCCAAAAGAACCTGCGATGAAAATGGGGACATATGACATATTGGTCTGTTTTATTCACACATTTACACTGGTTGAATGTTTTGCCTTATCTTGAAACTTTTCCCCCTATTTCTGTTTATTTCTGATTATTTTCACTGTCCCTTTATATATATGTATATCATAATTTACCCAATGTGAATACAGCTATTCATTTATTTTCTCCTGTAACACTGTCACATGTTGTTCTGTGAGTCTTGGTTACTGTTTCAATCCATACCAGTATATCAAAATAAATGTAGTGTTTTAATGCACTGAATATTGTGCAGTTTTTTCTTCACGATCTTCCTACAGGGGGCGCTTCTGTCTTATTGGTGACGAGTCCATTTTAAAGTATAATAGTTTAGTATATCAACTCCTGTAAGTTGTATATGACATACAAGTGGGAGGCTGCCCCTTAAATCTCTCTTAAATCGTGTAATCACAAACGACAGAGATCACCATTCTGATATCGCTAAGAAAAATAAAGTTACTATAGCTGGACGAATCGCGGCACTGCGGAAACTTAACTTATATGAGACTGATATGAAAGTATAATTTAGATGCATCATTTCAAGTCATCTTGATATAAAGTGAAGCGTGTGCCAGCGTCCTCTATAGGGAAATATACAAATGCAAGACAAAGATGATGAAATTATCAAGATTTCGCACTTCTTTTACCCTGAATAGAGGAAACTACAACGCCCAGTTTGGCCGCTTAGCGTAGGAAGTCCCGCCTACTAACAGAAAGAGCCAATCGTCAAACGTTTCGCGACCTGGGAAAAACATTTTTAATAGAGCTTAAGAAACATAATTTATAGTCCAGTTAATGTCCGATTTAATAGTTGGTTATAAATAAAGTGTTTTATATAGTGTTTATTTTAAACTCATCTTTGCTCAAGCCTAGAGAACCACTGGGTCGAGGGCAGTAAGGACCAGGAAGTGACGCCATAAATCCTTTCCAGATCGAGGCCGGCAAGATGGCGGCGGACACGCAGGTGGGTCTGCTTCGATCAGTTGCTGCATAAACATTAAAACAAAAACTTTCCATCTGTGTCTCGTCACATTTCCACTCTTTTTCAAAGAAAATATCGTGTGGCGTTCAAGCGCTTGATGTTTAAGCGCATTGGAAGGCGCTGTGTGTGTTAATGCATAAATGTGTTAATTATGTGTCTTTATAGTGGCAAATAGATTATCAGCATATGTCACAATAAACTGTTTTGTTCTGGTTTTACTGTAGTTAAAGAGAGAATAAGACACGAGCAGGATTGTTTTATGTATGTCTCCTACTGATGCATGTGTGCCTACTGTCTAACACTAACTGCAGCCACCAACAAAAGATTATAAAAGTAACCATTACGGTAACGTTAAGTTTTTAAAGGTGTAACGTAGTAATGCGATATTTCTGAGGTTATTTAAGAGCCTTGTAAATTGTTACATTAATATGGTAGTCAATAAGTATCATGGTGTATGTTTATTGTATTACCATCTGATAATATGGTACCAGTGCAGTACTTTGTCTAAGGTCTCTCTTTACGAACACGTACCATAATTGCTCACATATAAACGATGTAAATACCATAATATGTACCATATAATACCATAAAATACAATAATAATTATTGATATCTGCTTTAAACAGATTTTAAAGAGCATCATTTGAATGTTGTTTTCCTCTCTGGAACTGCTTTCATAAAAAAATGCTATCTCAGTTTGATTGTAGTAACAACAATTGATTGTAGTTACTATGGTTACCATGGTAAATTATAAGAGTGGTTCCTCCAGATGTTGGAAATAAACTCGGTTTATTAAACACATTTGTGAATTTTGAAGGTTTGATTTAATGACACGTCTGATGGTTGTGTGTTTGTAGGGGCAGGTTTCAGACACACTGAAGAAATTTGCTGTGAAGGTCACAACGTCCAGCGTTAAAGAGCGCAAGGAAGTTCTTGAAGAGCTGAAGGAATGCGTTAAAGGAAAGGGTGAGTTTAATGACGCAGTACATCCCATGTCAAATCTCAGTGTTTTACAGCTGATGAGTTGCTGTTCAACTTAAAAAGTTGCTTGTCATAATTCCAAAATGTGTGAAAAGGCTTACAGTGGTTACATTTGAGGATGGTTTCCTTCCTCAGTGTTCAGTCATTGTTTAACGTCCAGTTTTGTGTCATTAAATTTTATGTGTTTAGATCTTCCTGAGCCGGCAATCAAAGGCTTGTGCAGACTCTTCTGTCTTACCCTGCATAGATACAAGTAAGTACCAGTAGCTTTTCCCTCTTCTGTCCATCTCGACACGTGACCGTCCATCTCGACACGTGACGCTCTTCTGATGAAGGTGGCTTTCTTTTCTCTTCCTAGGGATGCTGCTTCTCGACGAGCTTTACTGTCAGTCATTGAGGTCCTGGTTCAATCGCAGCCTGATGCCTTAGCAACCAACCTTCCCCCTGGCCTGCTCAGCTGTGGGGTGGTCAGTAAGGGTGTGATGCCTGGGTGAGTGACTGCAACAATCATCTACTTATAACATATTAACTGACCATGATAAGCTATGAACAGATACAACATCAGATGTTTGCATTGTCCACAGGAAGAGCACTGCATCAGGGGCTTGCTGCGCTCTGCCCTGGACCTGTCTGATCGTTCGCACTGTCTTCTCCACCCCAGACAGGAGAGAAGGATCCAACTGGAAAAAACTGGTATGACATCTTTCTCACAACTGGTTTATTTTATTAACTAACTGTTTACTGTGTAAAGCCTTATTTTAAAATCATTCTTACACATCATAGTTTTTCCCTTAATATTCTTTTTATCTTTATTTTTTATCATTTCTTCTTATTCTCTTTATCGTTATGTACCATGAAATATATTCATGTATTTGTCTTTTTCCCCCTTGTCTCATCAGGTTGAGGTTCAAAGTTTGCTGCTTGCAGAGGTGGTGGGCGGAGCTTCAAGAAATGCTCTGAAGTCAATCATCAAATGCTTTAACAAATTGTGGAAGGAGGTACACCAGAACTGATTTCATATCAGAATCAAAACCTGATATCATTTTAGTACCTAATGTCTCAAATAAATCTCTCTGAAAATCTAGAAAAGACTTACTCTTGTTTGGAAACTTACGTGGTGGTTTTACATGGAATGTGCTTATAGTTCTGTTCCTTCCTCCCTGTGTTTCTGCAGAACCCAGGCCTGGTGGTTCAGTACATGAGCTGTTTACTCAGTCTGGATCAGAACTGTGTTTCTGTGCCTCTGCTGGGCTTGTGTGTGGACTTCTGCACAGAGCAGAAAGACATTGGCACTATTAACAAAAACAAGGTGATGAACTGAACGCTTCACTAAACACATCAGATGTGTTTTCACTGATCTTAAAGATGTTAAACTGTGTTTGTGTTGCAGTCGGCTCTGTTGGACCTGTACCTGAAGACTGTTCTCATGAGTAAGACCAGACCACATCACCACATACTGGTAAGAAGCTCTTCTGCTTTACTGTGCTGTGGAAACTTCTGGTGTGTTGATATGGTTTGAAGATGATTTGTTATTTGTTGTTATTAGGAAAAGAGCAGCTCAATTCTCCGCCATGTGTCCCATGCTGAGTTTAAGGAGCAACTGCTACCCACCTTACAGAAAGCTCTCCTGCGCAGTCCTGAAAATTCAATGCAGAGTAAATCTTACACACACACTTTGAAATGGTGTTTCAGTTATGGCTGTCAGTATTTAATTTAATGTTAGTTTAATAATTAATATCTCTCTGTAGTCCATAATTTTATCACTTAAAACTCATCTTTGATCATCAAAATGACATAATTAGATTAGATAATTAGACACGTATGTCAAAATACAAATTTTTCCTCTAAAAATATTCTTGTGCCTTAACATTCTGTCTGTCATGTGTTTAATGTGTCTTTCCTCCAGCGATCTCCTCTCTGTTGGCGTCTCTCACTCTTGATCTCAGTCAGTATTCACTGGACATTGGGAAGGGCATCGCTAGTGAGTTTTCATCATTATCAGTGAGGTTTCAACAGAGTTTTGAGGTGTTGAGGGCAGTTTTAAGCATGTGTGTGTTTCAGGTCAGCTAAAGGCCAACAATCCTGAGCTGATGGAGAAGGCAGTAGAAGCTCTAAAGAATCTGGCCCAGCAGTGCAGTGATCCCAGTGCTGTGCAGGACCTCGTCAAACATCTCTTCAGCATTCTTGGAGGTCACTGGACTCTTTGTCATCTCAAACACAAGAATCACAATCATCTTGTGGCCAAGTACAATAGCTTTACATGCGTGAGGAATTTGCCTCAGTGTACTGGAGTTTAACAGTAAAAACAATAATAAAAATATAGAAAATATTCTTAAGAATATTAATGAAGCTGTGCAAACTATGAAATAAATATTACTAAAACTATAGGAGCTATAAACGTATATTAAAGAATATCAAAAAGAAATTTAGGAAATTCAAGAGCAGGATGTGCAAAACAGGTGCAGTGCAAATGCTTACAATTTAAGGTAGGAGGGTGTGTTATAACAGCTTTGCATTTGTGTGCGTTAAAGCAACACATGAAACAACAGTAATGTTTCTCTTAATGTAACATATGTTGTCCATGGAGGTAGGTGGAGACTATAGTGTGTCCTAGGTATTGTTGCAGTTTTTGTGGCGTTAGGTTCTGGCCCTGATGGACTGCAGCCTTTTGCTGAAGGAAAGTGACACAGCTTGAGTACTGAGATGTACTGTATGAAGCTGCAATACAGTCAAATTTTAAACGTTTGTAGAAACAAATTACATCAGTCCTGGTTGTGTGGCTGTGATTTAATAAAAAGTTACATTTTTATGTCCCTGTATAATTAGGTTATATTCCTTTAATGAAATATTAAGAGGTCATAATGCTCTCACAGTTCCTAAAAATAAAACTCCTGATTTTGTTTCACAGGTTCAGAGGGAAAGCTCACTGTTGTTGGCCAGAAGATGAGTGTTCTCTCAGGTAAGTATCCTGTTTCTGCCTGTTTGTTTATCTCTGGTATTGGGGTAACTGAAGTTGTGTGTGTTTGAAACAGGAATCAGGAGCTGCAGTCATCACGCAGTATCTGGCTCCTCCTCTCAGTCTCTGAGCTGCAGTGTGACTGTGATGTTTATTCCATACCTGCAGCAGGAAGGTGGGAAACAGTTTCATTCTGAAGACAGTCTGCAGTTACTCGCATGTTTTGCTGATGTTGATTTCTCATGACTGTTTCTGTCGTCTCTAGTCCACGAGGGGACGCTTGTGCACGCGGTGTCCGTCTTATCTCAGTGGGCAGGCCGTTTGACTGTGAACGTCCCCTCAGAGCTGAAAGAGTGGTTTAAAAAAGCCTTCACACTCAAGACGTCTACATCTTCTGTACGTCACGCGTACCTGCAGGCCATGCTTGGAGCTTTCAAAGGTCAGTCCAATCGCTGGAGTATTTCAGAGGGATTTGTGCTTCTGCTGTCCAAAAATAGCTGTTCTCTTGAATTTGTACCCAAAATTCAAATCTTCTGTAGTTTTATCACTATATTCTGTTGTTTTTGTTTTATTGTATGTTTTTGACACCAACGAAAGCAGCACTCCTAATTTCGTTGTATGCAGAGCTGTACAATGACAATAAAGGCTTTTTTTAAACTCTCTTGTGTAGGTGACACGCTCAGTCAGGCTGTTGATTTTCTCCCTCTTCTCATCCAAACTGTGGAGAAGGCCGCCGCCCAGAATACCCAGCATGCACTGCTCTCAGAGGGCGTGGCCGCCGCTGTGCTGCTCTGTCGGCTGTCTGTTCTCGACTCTGTGGCTGGTAAGGGTGTGTGTGATATCGACACTGAAACCCCTGGTATATCTCACACTGATAATCTCATTCACACTGTCTTGTGTGTTTAGAATCAAAGCTGACATCCTTTTGGAATCTGATCCTGGATGAGAAGAAGCCTCTCCTCACCACAGAAAAGTTTCTGTCTCAGGCCAGTGAAGAAGGTATGAATGTGTGAAACTCTGCTCTTATTTCAGCAGATGTGGAACACACGTGATGTTGATTGAAATTTCTGTTTTGTTCTTTCAGCTCTCTGCACAGTCCTGCTCCTGTGTGAGAGACTGTTCCTGGATCAGCCGCAGAGACTTAACGACAGCAAATCTCAGTGAGTCAATACAGATTCACATTTTGATGGCACATTCTGCTTGTATTCTTACTAAATACAAGTAAAGCAATAAATCGAGATGTGGTTTACTGTAATGAGTCTTCCTGCTCTTACCGTATGTTCTTCTCAGAATGTATCATCAGGCAATCGTGATGGTGCTTCTGTCTTCTCTGTGGCGCGTGCGGAAACGTGCTCAACAGACCGTGAAGAAGCTGTTGTCGTCGCTGGGTGGCTCCAGCCTGGCCCACGGCCTTCTGGGAGAACTACGTGTGATTATCAACAAACACAAGGTAACACTTATATTGGCTAATTTGCAAGGGAGTGTGGCTTTGAAGGGAGGACAGGATCGTTTGCTTTCAAAGTTAATTTAAGCTCCTGTAGCTCAGTGGTAGAGCATTGCGTTAGCAGCGCAAGAGGTTGTGGGTTCAGTTCTCAGGGAGCACATGTACTAAGAAAATGTATAACTTAAATGTACTGTAAGTCACTTTGGATAAAAGTGTCTGCCAAATGCATAAATGTAAATGTAATGTAGTTTGCTATTGCTTGCCTCTTCGAAATTGCCTACTCTAACTTCAATGTTTTTCTGTCAGCTTCTGTCGCCAGATGTTCTTCAGACAGAAACGGGGGAGCTGACTGAGATCGGGCGCTCATATGTGGCTCCACGGATCCTGCTGGATGCTCTCAGTACGATCTGCTCAGTGGCGGCCCAGTGGAGCGATCCAGGGGAGGCTGAGAAACTGGCCCTGGATATTCTGATCGTTACCCATCATCCCTCTGTTGGTCTGTCTTGCTCCCAATATGTTAATGCATTAGAGGCCCCTTATAAGGAGGCCCCTTCATTTACATGCATGTTATATCCGTGTTCTCATTAAGCACTTACTCAAAATAAACAGCTTTCCTGATCTACAGGTATGTGGATGTCTCTGTTTACATTCTCTCATGGCTGAATTCTCTGTTAATGGTTCTCTCTCAGTGGCTGTGAGGTCGGAGGCGTGGTCATATCTGCTGTCTATTATGAAGATGGATGGTGCTGAATTCATTGACAAACACCTGGAGATGATCCTGCCTCGTTTGCTAGATGCCAATACAGACAATCAGGTCTGACTCAGATGAGCAGCTTCAAGTGTCATTCTTTGTCAGCCATATAAATATGATACCATGCTTGTGTATACTTATATATATTAGTATTAATATATATATATATATATACACACACACACACACACACACACCATATTCTTGTGCAGTCAGTCAGATCTTTGATCTAACAGCATCAAGTTTAGACTATTAATGATATGCATTAGAATTCATGTTGTATAATGTATATATGTAATAATTTCAGGTGGTTTCACTGACATGATTCATATATTGACTATGCTTGATATAATTTGGTTCTTGATTATTGTCGTTGATTTTCTGTGTTATATACTGTAATATAAAGGACTGTAATGTTTGAATCAATGTTTTGAAAGGTTGATGGTGGGTTTTGTCTCTCTTCGTAGGCTGTTCAGAATGCTGTCGGCTCTCTGTCGGTTCTGTCCCCCACTAAACTCCTTCCGCGTGTCATGGATCATGTGATCCAGCGTTTGTCCAATCCGGCGCTAAGGCAGGTGACGCGTCAGGAATACGCAATCATGCAAACACCGGAGGGTGAGCTGTATGACAAGAGCATCATTATGAGGTAAAGTTTCTCATCCTTCATCTCTCTGTATTAACATCTGTGGTAAAAGAACTGCCTGTTGCAATTGAGGAACCATCTTCAAACAATATGAATGAGACTTTTTGCACAGACGTCTGTCACTGGCTGTTTTTCTTGTTTTGACAGTGCGCAGCAGGAGAGCACAAAGAAGGGCAACATGAAACGAGAGAATAAAGCTTATTCCTTCAAAGAGCAGATCATTGAACTGGAACTGCAGGAGGTGAGAGAGAGAGAGATCCCAAACTACTAAAATCACAGCATCTGTGTCCTGCTTTTGAGGATCTTTGAGCATCTGTGTCCTGCTTTTGAGTCTCTCACCTTATACTGTAATGACAAGCAGCAACTGTTTACACTGACTTCTGAATTCACAATAGAATTTTAAAAGGAAATGCTATTAAACTTAAATGAGTGTTAAAAAAACATGTTCTGCACTTTTTGGGGGGGTTGAACTACAATCAAAATATACCATATTGTGAAATAACTCGTAGCATAATGGAGTGACATGCGTGTGTTCACACTGTCCGTGTGTTTGTGTTGTAGGAGATCAAGAAGAAGAAGGGAATCAAAGAGGAGATTCAGCTGAGCAGCAAACAGAAGGAGATGATGCAGAACCAGCTGGAGAAGGAGTCCAGCATCCGCAAGAGATTACAGGAGGTGAGAGGTCAAACCGTGACATCAGCAACCAGAGAAGCAGTCATCAGAGTGACCACAACAAATAACACCCATCTCTCACATGCCTGTCTCCCTCTCTCTCAGTTGGACGTGGAGCTGCAGTGTGCTGTCGGGCTGTTAGAGACTCCTCTGGCTCGTCGTCCATCTCTCATCTGGATGCATCTTCCAGGGGTTTTGCAGGTTCTTCTGCCCCTTCTTCAGTCTCCTCTGGCGGCTCCACGAGTCAAACAGGTCTTTCTGCGCACCGGTATCTGTCTGATGCCCAAAGAACTGAACTATCTAGGTATGTGTTCTGATTACTCATCTAATGACCTTGACCTGCTATGGTTTTATTTTAAAAAATTTCTTCAGCCCATGAATGTCACATTTTTCTACATTTATTTAGCGGTTCTTGTGGGTCAGGTGACCTTACGACAGCTGAAGCCAGAGTGTGATTTAGACCCAGCTTGGGCTCAAGAAGATCTGAACACAGCGACTCAACGAACCATCTCACTGCTGCACACACACACCGTACCTCAAAGAGAGAGTAAAACCGGTGAGATACCCTCAAATACATGACCATGCATAACAAGTGCACAAAATTAATACCTTGGAAAGGTCATAGCATAGAAAACATAGGTTTGTGCAATGTAGACACAGCATGACATTCAAAACTCTACCCTCCCTTTCCGCTCAAAGCTTAAACTGCAAAGACGACTTGACAGGAAATTTGCAAAACCTTTTCAGTGTTGACCTGACAGTGTAATAAACAAGTACAGAGGTCAGCCAATCACAACACATTTCATTTACATGCAAAAATCTTAAAGGTACATGCGAGGGTGAGAGAGAAAGTGTAAACTAAAATGTGACTGTAGAACATTTTCTGTGTGTGTCTCTTGAAATGTGCCTGTGTTGGTTTGCAGGATCAGATGTTTGCGCTCTGTCAGCACCAGCATTCTCTTTCTGCTACCCTCTGCTTCATGCCGTGTTGAGTCAGAACAGTGGAGCGTCAGAGGAGACTGAACTCATGATGACACAAGCACTGCAAATAATCAACATACATGCACAGTTGCGTGCACAGTCAGATGACGACACTCTAATAGACGAGGTGTGTGTGATTTTTGGATGTTGCACATGGGGAATAGATTTATGAATTTGTTCTTGTGCAGGTTTTCCTGCTTTATAAGCTCTTTGTAGGAATGTTAAAACTGCAAGGTGTAACTTTTGCCTCTCTATCGCCATCTCTGTTTGAAACCTAAAATTGCAATATCAATATCAATCAATGTAATAAATTGTAATAATAAACTTACCATTGCAAATCATGGTAAGGAAGACTGATTTGTTATGTTTTTTTTTATTAGTGTAGGTGTATGTTTAAGAAAATGTCTATGTAAATGAGGCTCCAGGAGTTTATTATTAATGTCATTGTCTGTTTGTTCAGAACGGCCCAGAGCTGCTGCCCAGAGTCCAGATGCTGAAACTGTTGACTAAAGTGATTGGCACCTCTACACCAAGGCTGCAGGTGCAGAAACCATCCACTCAGCTGTCAGACACACTGTTTTTAAGAGAGTTGTGTAATGGTGTGAGTGTGTGTGTGTTGTAGGTTCTGGCATCAGGCTGTCTGACGGCTCTATGTGCCAGTGCCGGAGGGCAGGAGGGCTGTGCGCTCGCTGAACAGCCTGAGATAGACGTTCTGCTGGATGCTTTACTGTCTCCATGTTTCTCTGTGAGAGACGCCGCACTAAGAGTCAGTATCTTTCTCTCTCTTCCTCTGTCTTTGTCCAGTCCAGCTGGAGAGCAGAACTAGCTATGAGAATATATTAAATTGTTTGAACCGAGGCCTGTTGAATGACTTTTGTAGGGTCTGTTGGAGATGGAGTTGGCATTACCCACCGACAGCGCCGACCCCAGCGGCCTGAGGGTTCTGAGGAGACTGTGGGTGGCCAAATTTGATGTGGAGGAGGAGGGCAGAGTTCTGGCAGAGAAGTGAGTCATACACTGAATTCCAGACAGATTACTGTAGCTTAGATACGTTACATATGCTTAATTTCTACACAGAAGTTCTTACTGTAGCAGCCCGGCAGCTTTGTTCCCCTGCAGACTGATTTAAACCTGCACGTCTTATGGGAATTGAAAAGTCAGCCAATCTTATTGAAGTGTGTGACAGTCAGCCAATCAGACTGGAGCATGTGGCTGTTATTTATTATGTATTAATACTCTCTCTCAGGCTCTGGCAGTGTCTGTGTCTGGAGCTCGTCCCTGATCTCTGTCCTCTGCTCATTGATGATGTCATCCATCATGAGGAGGTTGTGCGTTCAGCTGGTGCGGAAGCTCTTTCCAGTGCTGTCAGCCAGTACCGGGACCAATCTGCCACGGTTCTGACCCAGCTCACAGAACTCTACCATCAGAAACTCTATGTGAGTGTCACTGGAAATTGAGGACAGACTTTAACTCTTAATGATGTTATGAAACTGTGGAGAACTTCTGCTTTTAAAATGAAGTTTTTCTAATTTAACGCCTGTCATGTGAAGGGGGAATGAGAATGAGTGATCATGTACTTTCTGTCAGTGATTTTTCTGTGTGCTTGTCTGTCTTCAGAGACCTCCTCCTGTACTGGACGCTCTGGGCCGTGTCATTTCTGAAGCTCCTCCTGACCAATGGGAGGCCAGGTAAAACTCAGCATTTACACCAGTTACAGGTGTAAATATACTCTGTCATTTACACCTTAATGTCTATGGAAAGTATTTGTGGCATCAGGATTTGCAAACAATTTGTGCCTCATTCCTGAGTGATGCGTTTCCTGTCTGCAGGTGTGGCATTGCACTGGCGCTCAACAAACTGGCTCAGTACCTGGACGCGAGTCAGGTGACACCTGTCTTCCTCTTCTTTGTGCCGGACGCTCTTAATGACAGACACCCAGAGGTGCGGCGCTGCATGCTAGATGCCGCGCTGTCCGCCCTCAACACGCATGGCAAGGTACTGCAGCTCATTCAGTCTCCATAGTGATTCCTTCATCATCATCATCCTTTAGATGGTTTTACAGATCACTCCACCAGCAGCACTCGATCTTGGTGTTTATGTCTTGCAGGACAATGTGAGCTCTCTACTGCCTGTGTTTGAGGAGTTCCTGAAGAACGCCCCACAGGATGCCAGCTATGACTCTGTGCGTCAGAGTGTTGTTATTCTGATGGGATCACTGGCCAAACATCTGGACAAGAGTGACCCTAAAGTGAAACCCATTGTGGCCAAGCTGATCACGGCCCTTTCAACACCCTCACAGCAGGTCTGAAGCGCTTCTCGATGTCTTTCTGTACTTGCGCTGTTTCTCAGGCTATTATACATGTATTAATTAATATACTGCAGCTAAATGTACCACACTCTAACAGTACACAAACAAATGTACATCGAATCTGTTGGCATATATAGAAAGCACTCATAAAAAGTTCACAAACCAGAGATACATTTAAAGACAAGAATAATAATATCATATACATTTTACAGACCCCCAAAGTGAAGTTTCTAATGTTGTTTATACATCTGTGCAGTGTTTTTAATATGCGTAAATTCATCACCATTCCTGGGTATTTTTTCCAAAGTAAGTTTTCAAAGACTGCCTCAAAAAACGTTGTTTCAGAGCACCTTCTTTTATACATCACAAACATGTTGTAACCAATCACGTCAATGAGTCAGGGGTCCAAGCTGGTGTGATTGAGTGGAGGCGGGGACTAATTTGCATGTTCATAGGTCACATATACTAAATGAAGTAAGGGTATAGACTTACATACAAGCTATTTAAAAAAAAAAAGATTTTCACAGCAAATAAAACCATTTAAATATTTAATTTTGATGATTAAAGAAAATGATCGACTACAGGGAGATTTTAAGATGCAATAATGTATCTTATTTTAGGATGGATAGTTTGTGAATTGGTCCACAACCTTACCTCTCTCTCTCTCTCTCTCTCTCTCTCTGGTACTCTGCAGGTCCAGGAGTCGGTGGCGAGCTGTCTGCCGCCTCTGGTTCCCGCTATAAAGGAGGATGCTGGTGGAATGGTGAAGAAGCTTCTGGAACTCCTGCTGGAGAGTGATAAATATGCTGAGCGTAAAGGTGCCGCATACGGTCTGGCCGGCCTAGTCAAAGGTCTGGGAATCCTGTCTCTCAAGCAACAGGAGATCATGACCACTCTGACAGATGCCATTCAGGACAAGAAGAACTCCAGACGCAGAGAGGGTGAGCAGAATCAGTGTAGAAGAGAACCGTTTTTCGGCTGTTTAAACTTTAACAAAAGACCAGACTTATAAACATTTTTTCAATCTGAGCAATCAATAGTACCGAATCTTCTCTCAAACTCACAGGGGCTCTCTTTGCTTTTGAGATGCTGTGTAACATGCTGGGGAAGTTATTTGAGCCATACGTGGTCCACGTTCTTCCTCACCTCCTCCTGTGTTTCGGTGATGGGAACCAGTACGTCAGAGAGGTAAACCCACACCATCCATCCATCCAGTGTGTCCTCACATTTATCTTCTGCTCTGTCTGGTTCCTCCTGATCCTCATGATCTTTTGTGTCAGGCTGCAGATGACTGTGCTAAAGCAGTGATGAGAAACCTGAGCGCTCACGGTGTGAAGCTGGTCCTGCCCTCTTTGCTGGTGGCCCTGGAGGAGGAGTCCTGGAGAACCAAAGCAGGTCAGAGTCATACCACAAACATAAGTGTTACTTCTGTAATGTATGACACTCATGCATTTTATTTGTTTTCTACATAGCATTTACAGTAACTGTTATTATATTGTTATATTTCACCAGTGTTCCTGCTTAAAGATGATGTGAAACAGAATATTTAACTTGTTTAAATTAGTATATTTTATTAATGTTTAAATTAGCAAATAAAGTAAGGTGACACTTGTGTTGTCATTGATTTAAATTGTTGAAAACTTTCAGTGCACAATATTCTTGGTTAATATTTTCTGCACAGCCTTGGTTATGTTGTCAGAAAATTGATGCAGCGAAAGTTTAGAAGTAAAACTTTGATTTGAATGTTTTTTTTTTAATTAAATAATAGGCTCTTATGTATGATGCAGAAAAGAAAAGAAACCGTTTTGTGAATGTGAGCAGGCTTGTTTTTATGATATTGACAATAAGCTCTTTCCTCTGTCTGCAGGCTCTGTGGAGTTATTGGGTGCGATGGCTTTCTGTGCCCCTAAGCAACTGTCCTCATGTCTGCCCAACATCGTGCCCAAACTCACTGAGGTTCTGACGGACTCTCACGTGAAGGTCCAAAAGGCAGGACAACAGGCCCTACGCCAGATCGGCTCCGTCATCCGCAATCCTGAGATCTTGGGTACGAAATGACTCTGCCCACTCTGCCAGTGTGCTGTACGTATTCTGTTGTTTCAATGACACTGAACTGATGTTGTTTTTTTGTTTTTTTTTTTTGAAGCGATCACCCCCATCCTGCTGGATGCATTGACCGACCCTTCTCATAAAACTCAGCACTGCCTGCAGACACTACTGGACACAAAGTTTGTTCACTTCATCGACGCTCCATCTCTGGCTCTCATCATGCCCATCGTTCAGAGAGCGTTTCAAGACCGTTCCACAGACACACGCAAGATGGCTGCGCAGATCATAGGAAACATGTACTCACTCACTGACCAGAAGGTGATTCAGAAGAACTTAAAATAATTAAATGTATTGTTGATTTTGCTAGCCAGTGCAACAATGTTGCAAATACATGCAGCGCGACCAGTTTTTGTCACCCAAAGTTTTATGAAGTCAGTGTTTGAATATATAAATGTTAATAACTATGTTTATGTGTGTTTTATTCCAGGATTTGTCTCCATATCTTCCAAGTGTGGTTCCAGGGCTGAAAACATCTCTGCTGGATCCTGTGCCTGAGGTCTTTAACACACCACTGAACTGTATTTTTACACTGTATTTACCACACTTGCCAAAAATTGTAATTTACTTTATTGTGACTCTTTGACACTTAGAATTAAACGGACAGTTTTTGCTGCTGTACCTTTAAGAATTCTGTAATAAATGACCTCTGTTATGATTGGCTAATCTCTGTGCATTAGTCTGTTTTAGTTCATAAGAGCTTAAAGCATGTTTTAAATATGAGTCTTTAATCTGCAGTATGTAAAACCCCATTTGTCTCTGATCTGCAGGTACGAACAGTCTCAGCAAAAGCTCTGGGTGCTATGGTGAAAGGCATGGGAGAATCCTGCTTTGACGATCTTCTGCCCTGGCTCATGGAGACACTGGCTTCAGAGCAGAGCTCTGTGGATCGCTCTGGTGCTGCTCAAGGTGAGAGCAGATCTGTCCAGCTGTACTGGACCAGTAGAGGGCAGCAGAAAGCTGTAGCTTAATCATTAATCTAACACATTCCATATTCTGCAGCGGTTAACATTCATGATTTCATTGTAAACCCTCCTGCTAATTTATATTCTTCTCAGACATTTCTGCAATTAATTTACCTCCAACTTACAGAGCCCATTCAAACTCATGATTGTTTTTTATACACTTTATACTTCAATCATAATTCATAAAAAAAAATTGCCTAATTATAAGGCCACAGCGCTGAGATTCTATGTACGTCCTCTGTGTGTGTCAATGCTGTATAAACTGAAATGTGTAAAGTGGATCCTGTGACTTTGACGATGAAGACAGCAATATTACTTACACCTAAAATCTGTTGATTATACACTTAAATGTTAATTGTTATCTGTTCACTGCATTTCCTTACAGAAATGCTTCTATTTTTATGTATATTTTTAACACGTTTTCCTCTTCATGCTGGGCTTTGTGTGCGTGTGTCTATCTGTGTGTGTTTGCCTGTTTGTGTCTCTGTGTATCTGTGTGTGTGTCTCAGGTCTGGCTGAGGTGATGGCTGCTCTGGGTGTGGAGAAGCTTGATAAACTCATGCCTGATGTGGTGCAGACAGCCAGTAAGACTGACATCGCCTCTCACGTCAGAGACGGATACATCATGATGTTTATTTATCTCCCCCTCACATTTGGAGAAAAATTCACCCCGTATGTGGGTCCAATCATCCCCTGTATCCTGAAGGTAAGAACATCTCATATTGTGTTCATCAGCGATTATGAATTAACTCTCTCTCTCTCTCTCTCCAAAGTATAGGAAAAGGTTCTCTTTTGAACTTTAAATTCAGACAAACCAATGTGAAAGTTCTTTACATTTATGATAGAATGCCATTTTTATCCACTTTCAATTTCCTAAATACGAGCTTGTGTGTGTAGGCTCTGGCAGATGAGAACGAGTATGTCAGAGACACAGCCCTGCGTGCAGGCCAGCGCATCATCAGCATGTATGCTGAGACTGCCATTGCTCTCCTGCTGCCCGAGCTGGAGCAGGGTCTGTTTGATGACCTCTGGAGGATCAGGTATTTTACACGCACTCCATCTATCCCTCCATCAGTTCAGAAGTTAAGACCCTTTAGCTACGGTTGTCATAGTGATGCATGCTGATGCTGAGTGTTCGTCTTCTCTTAGATTCAGCTCAGTGCAGTTGCTAGGAGACCTGCTGTTCCACATCTCCGGGGTAACGGGGAAGATGACAACAGAAACGGCATCAGAGGATGACAATTTTGGCACAGCCCAGTCCAACAAGGTAACTTGTAATGAGCTTCTGGAACAAACCACAGAAACCTCTTTCATCCCAGTGTCAGTGCCATCAAAACAGGGTCTGACACCAGTGCTTTCTTTAGAATAAGAATTGTCCCTCACTTCCTGTTGTGTCCATGTTCTAGGAGAGTCGTGAACTGAACAATTTTGTGTAAATATGTTTTGATGAATTTCTTTAGGCCATCATTGGCGCTCTGGGTGCAGAGAGGAGAAACCGTGTACTTTCTGGCCTCTATATGGGCCGTTCTGACACACAGCTGGTGGTGAGACAGGCGTCTCTCCACGTGTGGAAGATTGTGGTGTCAAACACGCCCCGCACACTGCGAGAAATCCTCCCCACCCTGTTCACACTTCTGCTGGGCTTCCTTGCCTCCACCTGCCCAGACAAACGAACGGTACACAAACACACAAGACATTAAATCTCTTGAATCTCTTTAGATTCATCGGAAGTATATCAAGTGTAAACAAGCGTTTATGTATGTGAAAAAGTGAATTCTCTGGTTTCTGTCTCCAGATCGCGGCTCGAACTTTGGGTGATCTGGTCAGAAAGCTGGGGGAGAAGATACTGCCTGAAATTATTCCTATCCTGGAGGAAGGTCTGCGCTCAGACAAGAGCGATGAGAGGCAGGGCGTGTGCATCGGCCTCAGTGAGATCATGAAGTCTACCAGCAAGGATGCAGTGAGTCTTGTGGTCATACGGTGGATTGAATAATGTTCAGGTGCTTTGTGGTGGTGTTGATCTGACAGAGTGTGTGTGTGTCAGGTGCTGGTGTTCTCTGAGTCTCTGGTCCCCACTGTGCGGAAGGCGCTGTGTGATCCTCTGGAGGAAGTTCGGGAAGCGGCTGCTAAAACCTTCGAGCAGCTTCACGCAACCATCGGTCACCAGGCGCTTGATGACATCTTGCCCGCG
This sequence comes from Chromobotia macracanthus, assembly GCA_036877525.1. NCBI lineage: Eukaryota > Metazoa > Chordata > Actinopteri > Cypriniformes > Botiidae > Chromobotia > Chromobotia macracanthus. Next base: position 5,545,795 of record JAZGTH010000004.1, on the reverse strand, counting down.
CTGCTCAAACAACTTGTACGGTCTTATTCCTATAACCAAAATACATGTTCCACATTCTTTCTGAGAAAAAGCATCATTACCACTTATAAAAATGTTCATGTTTACTTACCTGTATGGGTTAAATGCGGAGGATGCATTTCAGTCTGTTTTCATCCACCTGTGATGGTGTTAACATCAGAAATGTGTTTTGGTTACAGGAGGATGAAGAGACGTCAGAGTTTGCGTTGGATGGGTTGAAGCAAGTCATGGCTGTGAAGAGTCGCTCAGTGCTGCCTTATCTGGTGCCAAAGGTGAGTTCAGCCTCAATCAGCAGATATCCGCATGAGTCTGAAGAGTCTGTGTTTGAAATGGCTCTCTGTACCCTTATGCACTATTCCCTACATTAATTCACTAATATAGTCCTCTTAAAGGACCGAATTTGGACACTTGAGCGCGCCAAAAGGTTTGCATCATCTTCTGCACACTCGGTATTGTGGTGCATTGTGGGATTGATTGAGTGCACTTGATTATGGACACCACTACAAAATGGCTGTCCCCTCAAATAGTGCAATATTTAAAGATAGGGGGCTATTTGAGACACAGACCTTGTCTTACATAAACAGACTTTAGACCATTGGCATGGAGTCTGGTGAGCATTGCATTGGAGTCTGTTGTAAAGAGTCTGTGTATGTGATAATGTTTGTTCTCTGCAGCTTACGGCTCCTCCGGTAAACACACGTGTCCTGGCCTTCTTGTCGGCAGTGGCAGGAGATGCCCTGACACGTCATCTCGGCGTGATTCTTCCTGCGCTGCTGTCCTCCCTCAGAGACAAGCTGGGTACAGAAGAAGGCCTGCAGGTAAGACAACACCTTAAATCTGGACTCTGTACTCTCAAACACAAAGCCTGTTACTGAACGTGTGAGGATAGAGTTTAGAATACGGAAGACTCTGTTTTTTTCCACAGGAGCTGAGCAACTGTCAGACCGTCATTCTGTCTGTGGAGGATGAAGTAGGTCAGAGAATCATCATTGAAGACCTTCTGGAGGCCACACGAGGAACAGACGCAGGGCTGAGGCAGGCGGCCGTCACCCTACTTAACGCATACTTCTCTCGAACACGCTTGGACTACAGCGCGCACACACGCACGCTGTTGTCTGGCCTTATGAGGCTCATGAACGACACAAATCCAGAGGTGCTCAGCCAGAGCTGGGACACCATCAACTCCATCACCAAGGTTGGAGATCCATCACATAAGCTCTATTAAAACTATAATGTGATAATATAGTATGGACAATAAAGACTTTGCTTCGTTTGGTTGCTGTGCATGTGTGAGTATTATGCTTGTTTCTGTGGTTGTGTAGAAACTGGATGCCGGCAGCCAGCTGGCACTGATCGATGACCTACACAGAGACATCCGCTCTGCTGCTGCAGAGGTCAAAGGCCAACACTTACCTGGCTTCTGTCTGCCTAAGAAGGTGAGCATCACAGGTCAGGGGTCAACACATCTGTCTTATCCAGGACTTAATCATCATGGATCAAAATAGCCTTACCATAGCTTCGTATGCATTAAGTACCCAGATGATCTCTGGGTACACAGCACAGGTCAGATGAACAGCAAACATAATCTCTGTCAACTCAGTGTGATTGGGCTGACAATAGACAGAAAAGATTACAAAATAATTATATTTTTTCAGAGATTATAATTGGCTGATTTAAACATTTAACGTGATGTCTGTTGCTCAGGGCGTGACGTGTATTCTACCTGTGCTGAGAGAAGGCGTCTTGACAGGAAGTCCAGAGCAGAAGGAGGAGGCGGCCCGTGCATTGGGCGGAGTCATTAAGCTGACATCAGCTGAGGCGCTCCGTCCCTCTGTGGTCAACATCACTGGACCACTCATCCGTATCCTAGGAGATCGTTTTGCCTGGACTGTGAAAACTGCTTTGCTTGAAACGCTAACTCTGCTGTTGGCCAAGGTAACTGATGATGTCACAGTTTTATTCTGTTGTTTTCACCAAACTTAATATTCAGAATACATACATCATGATTCAATGCACAGCAATGCATTAGAATATCATAATTGGATGTGGCAAATTAAGTCTCAAAATCTATATGTATCATTATAACAGAATTAGCAAAATGCTGTTTTAGGTAGTTTGAAATGCTTACACACAGTGGAGCTCACACAGGGGTGGGATTTTCACACAGGACGGCGTCTTCAGTAGAGATGAATGCTTAAATTTCTCTGTGTTTCGCCTGTGTTTGATGTGCAGGTGGGCATTGCTCTGAAGCCCTTCCTGCCTCAGCTCCAGACCACCTTCCTGAAGGCCCTGCAGGACTCCAGTCGTGCGGTGCGGCTCCGGGCAGCCGAGGCCCTGGGTCAGCTGGTCTCCATACATACTAAAGTAGATCCACTGTTCACCGAACAACTGTCGGCCATACGCAACGCAGAGGACTCGGGTGTCAGGTACCACACAAGCCGCAGTAGTGTGGTTCAAATGCAGATATTTGCATTGACCTGACCTCATACTGTGAAACCTGTTAAGAGTTCTTTTTGTTTATTTCTACTGGAAATAATTTTCCGGTAAAGCTGTGTTGGGAAAGCACCATAGAAATAATAATCTTGCCGTTTAAACATGTCATTAAAAAGATTAAGGACAAATGTGTTTTAGAGGATATTTTAAAGGAAAGACATTTCAAGTTTTTATGCATGTTTTTATGAAGTATAAAATAATTTATCATAAATCATTGTTTTTGATTTATATAGTTTACAATCTATGAAGAGTGGATGAAACATTCCCACCAGTGTTAAAAATTGACTTTATAACTTTATTAAGACTTTAACTCTTCTACATTAGCACATACATTTACAGTGCTTGTGTTTGTGCTGCAGGGAGACCATGTTACAAGCCCTGCGGTTTGTCATCCAGGGTGCTGGGTCAAAGGTCGACCCCACCATCAAGAAAAACATCATCACCACACTGTTAGGCATGCTGGGACATGATGAGGTACTGCTGCATGGTGTTAGTACAATTAGTTTACCTAAAGTTTGTATTCTGTTAGCTGATTCAGTATTAATAGTCATAGAAATACTTAAAAAGTCTGAGTGCTTTTTGTTTTTTTAAACAGTGATGTAGCACAGGATGTGGTCATATACGTGTCAGTGTAGCCTCACCTGATCTCTCTCTCTGTCTCTCTCTCTGTGTGTGTGTGTAGGATGCTACACGAATGGCCTCTGCAGGGTGTGTTGGTGAACTTTGCGCGTTTCTTTCAGAAGAGGAACTCAAGAGCATTTTACAGCAGCATGTTCTTGGTGAGATCCCCCATGTGGTTTCAAGCTATATACAGATAATGTAATGACTTCACATGTTGGATTTAGCATTACAAGATGAAAGCTCAGATGTTCTTCTCTAAATAGTTCACATCCTCTGAATTATTTGTTTCTATGACAACACTCAAAAACAGGTCCACCTCACATTAAAAATATTTCTGTCTTTTCTGTGCAGCGGATGTGTCTGGTGTGGACTGGATGGTGCGTCATGGGCGGAGTTTAGCTCTGGCTATTGCAGTGAAGTCAGCTCCCGGCCAGCTGTGTTCAGAGGAATACAGATCTTCTGTGCTGGAGGCAGTTTTATCCAGTGCTACTGCAGATCGAGTAAGAACCTGATCCGTGTTGAGAAAAAAAGTTTATTATTATCTGATCTTGACCGTCTTCTCCATACTGTACCGCTCAAGAACAACAGTTAATGGTTTTTATGTGGTATTTGTATATTAAGTAGCTTCTGCTGTTTAGTTCTTTGTGTTGTTCTTGTTCTCAATAATCCATGTTCTGCATGATCTCCGCTGTAGATCCCCATCGCCTGCAGTGGCATCAGGGCCATGGGTTACCTGATGAAGCACCAGCTCTGCTCAGGAGGACAGGAGGCTGTATCATCCCGAATCATCACACAGTTTGTGAAGGTGACTTTTAATCCAGTTCATCCACAGACTCCAAAAACTCTGAAAACATCTGTCTGTAACAGTTAAAATAGTAAAAACTGTCTACATCAGTTGTGTTTATGTGGTTGATCTGTGAATGACTGCTGTGTTGCTCCTCCCACAGTGTCTGCAGAACCAATCGAGTGATATTCGTTTGGTGACGGAGCGTGTGCTCTGGTGGGTGTGTAAGGAGGCGGAGACTCCTGCTCTAGAACCCAGTCTGATAAAACCCATCATCAAAGCTCTGCTGGACAACACCAAAGACAAGAACACCAGTGTCCGAGCCCAGAGCGAACACACACTCGTCAGCTTACTGCGTCTGCGCCAGGGAGACGAGGGCATGCAGGTGCCAATTCAAATCACATACACAGAACTCAGAATTTTTGTGTTAGTCTTGCATTTTCTATTTTGGCAATTTGGCATTATTCACACATTGGTTTTGCTATTAATCATAGATTTTTCTTTCATTTTTAAATTGTTTTTTGTGTATATATTTGCCAGATTTTCTTGAAGGAATAGATCAAAGTTCAAAAGTCACAATTGTCCTACCCTTATGTTTTTACAAATCTACATGCTCCTAACTTTTCTCTTGGACACACAAAAGAGAATTTAAGAAGATTCAGGCTGTATTTTTATGTACAAAAAAGTAAATGAGAACTGTGCTGTGCTCTCAGACTCCAAAACGATATCTATAAATGTAGCTTTTTGTGAGAAACGGATCAAAATTGAATAGTTTATTTAACAATGTGGTAATGATCATTCTGGGATATTAACACCTGTGTTTAAACTCATTTCAGAGCATCAGCGCAATCCTGGACTCGGCCAGTAATGAGCTTCTGTCAGAATGTTACAGAAGATCTCTGAAGAAGATCTCTGGCCTTCCTGACTCCAATGAAGAGATCGATGACACAATCCTCACATGATTGACAGCTTCAGCCCTCTGGATCTAGAAATTTCAGTCCCTGATGTTCTCAAAGGACATGCAATTCTACTTAATATATTAGAGACCTGCATCTCTCAGTCACACACACACACACACTCCCCTTACTCAAGCTTTGACTGTCATATCATTTACGCCATGAGAAAATTTGGGGAATGTATTTGTGCTGAATCCCTAAAATTATCTAAAATCGACATTTTCTTTCTTTGACTGGTAATTTGTTCAAATGTATCCGTTTTGATTTATTCTAAAATATGAAGTTTTAATTTGTGCCAATTCTTTGCAGACACTGACGTCATTTGAAAGCCCTTATGATTTAGTATTGATGCTGAGCTGTTTTCCACCGCATTTGGCTGTTGTAATTCATTTCTCAGTTTGAGAGAAAAGCGTGAGCCATTAATGACCCAAAGAATGTTTCGCTGGTGTTTCTTCAGTTAGTGCCCTGCCCACTTATAATGGTATGAATAAAATAAAAAATAAACTGATTAATAAACGGTTTGACTTAACAACGTGATATTTCTGTCTTGATTTTTGGCAGAATGAATCCTCTCTTGTTCTCTAAAAGATCATTATCAAAATAAACGGAGATGATGACAGAACCATAAATATTATCTGTGGTTTGAAGTAAAAGTAACAAACATCATTTATTCTCTGTGATGTCAAAAATGTGAACAAACAAATCTGACATTGTAGTTTTCATGGTGCTTTCTGAAGTGAATGTTAATTTACAACAGAATCAGTTTTAAGATTTTCAGTTTAGTTTGCCAAGTGTGAACCAAAGAATTTGATGTAGTTTCTAGGAACTTACATAACACGAATAGAAATAATTTAAGATGTATAGAAATAAACAACCAGTCCAAAGTCTGGACACATTTAATCATCCTTAAAATGTTTTTACTTTTGACTAATGTGCTTAAAAGTAAATTAAATGAAGACAAACACCTAGAAGATAATCAGATTAAAGGATCATCAGTACTCGGTATTGCTGAGTATATTGATCAGGAGAGATCTGACAAACATCTTGTATCACAAAACTGTTACTGTTGTGGATCCTGATTTGTTGTTACTATGTTTAGTTAAAACCGTGGTAGTGTCAGTAAAAACTGTACCAAAAAGTTGCAGAGTTGTGTAGTTCTCATTGAGAAATCGGAGCAAATAATGTATTTTACCACCTCACCCTGTTGTAAAGTCTATAATAAGGGCTCGTCAGCTCAGCATTATAGGCTTTGTGCTAAAGGATCTGCGGTTTCATATATGTATAAATACATTTTTCAAATTTTACTGATATTTTATAACTGTTTAACTATGAATTATTTTACACCAATTTATCCTCGTCAATTATGCCACGGCTTTTATCTCAAGACACGATGTCTTCACGAAAAGCCTTTCCCTTACCTGCGATTCGTACAGCTGCACTATCAACGTTACGTATTCATCTTTCATGTATTCATAAGAAGAGTAATGTTCATAAAGAAACGTAACGCATGTTATATAGAAGATCAGCGCGTATTGCCTCCATTTTGCGTATAAATTGTATTATATTTGCCCAGAAATGAACAAGTCGGGACACGGTAACGAGTGACGTCACTGACCCACTTACGCGCGATAATAACTCGTCCTCTGATACTTTGTATCGCGGGTCGCTGTTACATTGTATCGCGTTAGCGGCGCGCTCTGATTGGCCAGCAGCGGCGCTGGGTGCAGCACAGGAGGAAGCGCCGTTTCCGGCTGTGAGCGACCGACTGACTGAGAGCCGCTGACACCGCCGATCCACTACGAGAAATCCGCTGCTTTTTGGGATCTACCGGGTGATTTTTTTACCGGGTGATCTACCGGGACGTCAGGCGGGTTCTCAGCCAAGCGTTGGGCTGGAGTGAGGCTTGAAGTTGCAGCGAGCGTGCAGGGTTTGAGCCACCGACGACCGGCATGGCCCGGGACTACGATCACCTCTTCAAGCTGCTGATCATCGGTGACAGCGGTAAGCGAAGCCGCGGATGTGCGACGGGAAGAGGGCCCGGGCGAGGCTGTGGTCTGGAGTTACGGCGTTTGGGTGTCTGGTTTTAACGCTGAGGTGCCGGTAAATGATCGTAGGTGTTATTTAACGGAAAGGCGATCGCTGTTTCCGCCATTGGGCGGCTTGTTTACGGGCTGGTTGGGCTGGGCTGCTCTGAACTGACAGGCCGGAGATCCAGTGTCTGATCTGCTGTACCGAAGTCCGACCTTATATAGCACGGCCATTGATTTAATATTGGAAAAGAAGTGAATTGCTCACATTATATGGAAATGCATGCATTTAATCGCCGTTACATACAGATACGCACAGTGGCCTCGAAAAGTATTTGAACACAAAATAAAATATCATCACACCGACTGGGATTTAAAAATAAAGACTAATTTTTTAATAAAATATTAGCCTTTAAACATCAAATATTATCTGTGACATGTTTAATTGTGCAGGTTTTTGGGAAGCCATGTACTTGAATGAATTTGTACCTGTAAAACGGAACAAAAACTGAAGTCCTTTATTATTAACTTTCTTGCGGTGAGTTGTGTGGTGTTGCCAGTCAGTTTATAAAAGCACAAATCTTACGTCTGTCAAACAACATGAGCACATTAAACGATATCAATAATTATTATGCAAAAGTTAGGATTGTGAATACCAGTTAAATGTTGACGGTGAATGGCAGTATTTGACTTCATTGGCTGTTAAAGTTCGTGGCTCTTGAGGTTTGTGTTTTTGTACCTTGTCGTGTAAAGCAGGACGGTGTGAACTCTTAACATTATGTGTAGATGGGCTGTGTGAAATGTGAATAGCACACATTTTTTGCATTCTCAATCACTTGTTTTACAGTTTTGTAAGATTATATCTATATTTTAGCGCCCAGACGTCTGAAACCAGTAACGAAAATTATTTTGTTTTGCATTTTCTAATGTAATGCTGCATTTTTCATTGCAAATTCAATTTTGACCTGCTGAATGCCTTAATCAGCAATGCATTTGTTATTTTTGCATGGACGAGACTACATGATCCATGTTATTTATCATGGATTTAATATTGTGGAAATGTGATCTTTTGTACAAAGCTGTTAACATAATTCATGTCCATAATTAGCACATATTTGATTATTGACAGAAATAGATCAGAACCTGAAGTATTTCTTATTCATTTGACTCATCTAAGTCATTTACTGACTGCTGACTATTTATTGACATTTATTGACAATTTGCATTATTAATTGCAATATTGATAGTGTTTTTGCTATAGTACTGATATGATGGGATATGATGGGATTTACAGCAGAAGGCACACACTGTACTGTGTGTCTCATCTCTGTACTGTGAGCCCCAATTGTCCAATGTCACTCGCCTGTGGTTGAGTTAGATGCAAAGGATACGTTTAACGTGGACAGAAGACAGTGAATGCTGAAAGAAAATGGCTTCGGAAACTGAATATGGCTTTAAAAGTTTTGCTATGAGCGCGTTGTTATGAGAATAGCAGTTTATGGGAAGAGTTACACTTTCTGGATAGCATATATATATATATATATATATATAATGTATATATGTATGTATGTATGTATATATATATATATATATATATATATATGTATGTATAGGTGTTTGTAGATATTATGATTATATGCAATGTCCTGGAGTCAGGGTTACATCAGTATCGTCCTTTTTACTGTGTATCAGGTTGATGCATTGAGCACTTCTAAGCAAGATTTAAATTAGTTCTTCCTAGACTAGTCACAGGTTTATGTCAGTGACTCTTTAAAGACAATCAGATCTTATTTTAGACACTTTGTAGATGAGATATGCTTGATGACGCCTGTGGATTTCCCTGCATTCTCTCATTCTGGTTTCAGTTACCTACCCATAAATATAATGCAAGCAAGATTGTAATTCCTGTCTGATCTGATCCTTCTTGGTCTGAATAATCTGCAAAAAATGGCCACAATCCAGCCACCAAAATAATGGCGATTTATTGCTAATACAACTTAAAGACGACAATTGAAATGCACTCTAAACTTACTTAAATCACTGAGAACCAACGACGTGGATTGATGTTTTTGTTAATGCATTATTTTAGCCAATAGCAGTTGTTTTAAAACAAATGTCTGCTCTTTAATGAGTGAGTCTGAACACTGAATGTTAATTAGAGTGATCAGAACCCAGGAGGAAGTTTCTGGGGCTCGGTATGCTGAGGTTTTATCTCATCAGGTCAAATCAGTTTTCCTCATTCTTTCATGTTGCAGGTGTTGGGAAGAGCAGTCTCCTCCTGCGTTTTGCAGACAACACTTTCTCAGGTGAGATGTTTCATGTGTCAGTGTCGGCTGTGAGAAGAGGCCTGATTCTTTCTCAGTTTTTGTGAATTCATCTATGTCTAATAGAGCAGAAGATCTGTTGTATGTAGGTCATGCAGTGTGACGTTCCTAAAATAATCTCTAGAACAATGTTTGTTTAATCTAATAGTTGATATGAAAAAAGTCCAACCCATAAGAAATCCTGTATTTATTATGATTGTTCATATAGTGTTAAATAACACATACCATGAAGATCAAATCCCTTTGTCACTCAACCATATACACTAGGATTGTGTGGGTATTAGAGAAGATTGTGTAGGTATTAGAGAAGATTGTGTAGGTATTAGAGAACATATTATTATATATGGTAATTTGTTCAAATGTATCTGTTTTGATTTATTCTAAAATATTATATTTGGGTGTTGTTCAAGTTTATTGTTTGTTTGGTTGTAGGTAGTTACATCACCACCATAGGTGTGGACTTCAAGATCCGGACAGTGGAGATCAATGGAGAGAAGGTGAAGCTGCAGATTTGGGACACAGCAGGACAAGAGCGATTCAGAACCATCACGTCTACGTGAGTTAAACATCTTCACAGTGAGCTTCAGACTTAGAAAAACATCAGTCTGATTTTCTTCAATGGTCAAGAATGAAATGCTCTGATAATAAGTTCAGATCTGCTTGGATGTTTAGAGATGGAGATGTTTAACAAGTTTTAAGACTCTGTTTGATCTGATAGAGGATCTCAATAATCAGTTGGACTCAATCACAGTAGATTATATCAGGTGATCAGATTAAACTGTATTTGATGTTTTACTCTGTCCTGAATACAAGAAGTGTTTTAGCTCTGCCTTCACAAGCACCTGGGATTGGTTTGAAATGTGTAGAGCACATGCTTGTGTCACTCTTAGCTTTAAAAATAAAATTGATTTTACCTGAAGACGCTGAACGTTATATTTCAACATTTCATTATTTCTGGTTATCAGTCAAGTCATAATGTGTCTAACCAATAACAAACAAGCAAACCTTTGTTTCTTTAAAACACTGAATAATATGTGAAGAAATGGTTTAAATTCTCTGTACAGTTAATCATAAGAAGAGTGTTGTGTGTTTGGTCTGGTTGCGAGGCTGGACTGCTCACTAACACAGCGCTCCAGGGAATCTTTTTGAAGTTTCTAATTAGTGCTGTTTTAATGCTGAAACTCCTCCAGCGTCTGTTCTGACACAGAAGCTTTTCATTGGCTGTTAGTTTCCGGTTTCTGTGATGCTTCTGGTACAACAGGAAATGTTGAATATGTCTTACAGACTACAAAAATACACAACATAAAAAGCATCTTAAAACACTAGATGTAAATATATTAATCAAAAGCTGACTTTTTAAAAATGTAAATGCTTAAAGCTTGTCTCTTTTTTGTTAGTAAAAGTCCAGAGTTTGGGGCACAAGGTCTAAAAGCTAAATGCATTTCCTGATTTCTTAAATTACAGTACCAGGCAAAAACTGTTCAAATGAATTATTGGACGCTACACAGTGATTTTTGTACTGCAGTTTGGATTTGTCTTAGTTAATGTGTCAACAGTTATATGTGTGCTGGTCTGAGGCCAGATGATCATTATGTAGCTAACAAGGGAATGTACACCACTTCATTACTGTGTGTTTATATGTGTGTACACATGCCAATGCATGTTTATGTGATTTTGGCTGCATTATTGAGGCAGAATGGTGACAGGCTCAACCAATGACAGAGGAGCTTGGTCACTACAAGCCTCTCAAAGAGCTCTTTGTGTATCTCTGTGTGTGGCTTGTGGTTTTAAATCTGAGAACTGTTGCTCTGTTCACTTTCAACAAGAGGCATCAGGTTTTTCTGCTCCTCCTGGTGGAGAGAAATCTTGTTGATGCTAAGGTTGCAGCTGGGAAATTTAGGAAAAATTCTAAGTTAGAATATAATGGGAATTAAAGGGAATTAATTGGAAATTGTAAAGAATTTTTCACAAACTGTATCATAGACATACATAATTGCTTTCTTGTCATGACTCGTCTTCATCTGTGTCCCATATATTCCCATAAATTCCTGTTAAGGTTCCAAAATTCCCAGAATTTTTCAATCCTGGTTGATGCTCATTAACCGATTAACATGCTTTATTTCCACTGTCAGATATTACAGAGGAACTCATGGGGTTATTGTAGTGTATGATGTCACCAGTGCTGAATCCTTCGTTAACGTCAAACGATGGTTACATGAAATCAACCAGAACTGTGATGATGTGTGTCGAATATTAGGTGAGTTAAATGCTGTCTTTACATTTCTAAGCATTTTATTAGTCTACTTATAGAGTTTCTTGCACCAAAACCATTTTTATTAAATAATATGCCGTCTTTTTTAATTGGTGTGTTTTTAAGACTTCTATATGTATCTCCTTTTTTGATTGGCTAACCTCTGGTTCACACTGTCAGTTACCAGAGAGGTGACTTTGATGTAGTTTATCTTTACATGAATCATTTTGTTTCTTCAGTGGGCAATAAAAATGATGACCCCAACTCTAAGGTTGTGGAGACAAATGATGCGCAGAAGTTTGCTGAACAGATGGGCATCAGACTGTTTGAGACGAGTGCTAAAGAGAACCTCAATGTGGAAGAGGTGAGTTTCTCCAGGGCTGGCCAGTGGACCAGTCAGATTGGCCTGTGAAATGCCTAAAACATCATAACTCCAGTAATTGTTTAATGACTGTATGTAATGATCTTTTTGGAGATTTTATTGGAATTATGGTTTTAAAGTTGTAATACTTTGAGTTTGCCATGAAAACAGCTATTGATGCTGACATGGTGTGAATGAATGAGTGGCTGAATTAGTAAGTGAATGAACAAATAAATTAATCTTAACTGCAGTAAAATCACTGTAATACACAGCTTTGTATGTCTTGTATGATTCCCACAGTCATGAAGGGCCTGAAAATGTCCTTAAATTATTTTTAGTTTATTTCTGCTGTAAAATCCGATCAGATTTCAGAGCTAAAACTCTTACTGTTGGAATCGGTGTTGTGGATGGTGCAGTCATTTTTTCTTTGTGTTTTTTTCTGTAGATGTTTAACTGCATCACAGAACTGGTGCTTCGAGCGAAAAAAGAATCTGTGGCCAAGCAGCAGCAACAGCAGCAAAACGATGTTATTAAACTCGGCAAGAACAGCAAACGAAAGAAAAAGTGCTGCTAGTGGATCTCCAGCGCTTCCTCTCCAGCAGTCTTCACATGCTAATGAACTGTGATCATCTAAACATCAGACCACAGAAAGATCTCACACACACATCCAGTGCAGACAGCCAGAGCAGCAGTCCTGCCTGGACCCATACAAACCACAAAGACTTTTTAACAGAAAATGTACAGATTTTATTAGATTTAAGGAGTTTTACGTGAAATTCGTGATATTTAATAAAAGATCCTCCTTCTTTCTTGAAGGATAAACAAGCTGACGTCGCCAAACCGTGCAGATCTCTGCTTTCACAGTTCTTATACAGCCGTATATTACATACATCTCTACACCATCTCAGGAGTGAATTGTTTTCATTTTTTTTTATTTTTGCTTCTCTTTTTCTCTTTTGGAATGTCAGTGTTTTCTTCAAGAAAATTTTTTTCATCGTACGCCACGCATTCATTCACTGTGGACTGTGTGAGTGAAACAGATGCCAACAGCTGTACAGGTTCTTTCAGTGTCTTTTGAGTATCTTTCAGTATAGTTAAAAACAGTATGAATCAGTCAGAATCTATAATACAGTCTTTGTGTTTTGATTTCTTTTTATTGATCTCTTAAGCCTGTTCCTTTCTTTCATTGGGTGAATCTCATGAAACCTGCCGAGAGCATGTCAGGGTCACATTTCACCCCAAAATCACAAGTAAGAAATTATACTTTTCCAGAAAGAACATGAATTTCAGACGTAATAGTCTTAACATTAATGTACAAATTCTTAATGGTCTTAAAACAGGCTTTGTTTTCTTTATGCAAAATATTGTTTTATTTGTTCCTTTGCCTTTGGGATAAGATATGACCTGGACATGTTTGTGTGAGATGCATTGAAGATTGAGGCTGAAAACAACAGCAGAGCTCCTGTGACATTCACAAAAGTCTTACAGGCGTCACAAAAGGCTTCAGGCGTCTGTATCTCTGCTTTGTTTTTCCTGTAAATATGAAATGAAAGTGGACAGTAACACTGCCATAATTTCATAACAGAACAGCTTTTCTTTCAGTTTTGCTCTTGAATTTGTGCTTAGGGTTTAGAAGCTGTTTTGTCTGAGAGAAGCTGGTTTTAAGAGCATGATCTCCTGTATCTCATGCAACTGAATGATTTGATGTTTTTTGATATTTTGTGTGCACATTGTTATAATGTATGAAGCACAGTAATCCCTCAGTGTTCCCAGGACTGTCATAAAGTTACAGTCAAAAATATTATGCTTATAGACAGTTTTTAAAATTTAAATTGCTAATATCAAATGTAACAGATTATAAAATGTGCAAGGAAGGAAATTATGGTCGTGTTTAAGCCAAACAGGGTGACTTAGATTTATCCATAAACAGAATTTTTTAATGGATGCCATAACTGAACAGATACAGTTCTCAGAATGTGTTATGTTTGGAAAAGCCACACTGTCTTTACCTTTCAGAGACCCTCAGCATCTGTCACCTCTCCATGTAATCTCACGAAAACACAACTGTGCCCTGGATGTGATCTTGAGAGGGTTCATCTGATTTACTAGTTTAACATTTTTCTCAGAAAACTCTTTTGATTGGTCAGTTCTGTGGCCCAGTATAAATTTGTTCATTGATTAAACCACAATAAGCCAAAACTCATCCTGGCAATGTTTTAAGCCAAATTCAGTAAAGTCATGTGACTCTTGTTCATGAAATATGCGCATATTAATACACAAACAGCCTATTAGTGCGTTCATGCAAACTGTGCTGGTTGAAATACTTTCAGCTGTGGTTATATTATACACTGGAGTAAAGAATTGTATGTCGGGCCTTCCCTTTATGAATTAAATCATTAATAAATATTTTAAAAGAATTAATATTTGACACAAACGTTTTTGTCCTTGTCTTTATTAAGCATTATCAGGGAAAATGTTAAGCATCTCAATTTACAATATTTTGTTTATTTTATTGCAGACCTGCTAAGCTCTCTCCTTTGTTTATTATTACAGAAAGAATGAATGGTTGAGAAAATTTAGCATTTTATTTTTTGAATATTGATGCGTCACAGTGCGTTCCACGTCAACACATTGGAAGCTTTTTAACATGGACATACGTTTGGTTGCATTTGTATATATATATATGTATCCATTGGAAAAATAATAATTTGATCATTATAAATATTTATACTTGCTCATACTCATTGGTAAGTATAAATAGCATTTATTCTGAAAACAAAGATAGAAAATCTGGCATATTTACATAATTGTGTATGATGACATTACTTATAAATGTACATATAAACAAACTTTTGTCTGCAGTCTTTGACTGGAAGTGAAAAATATTACAAAAGGCTAAAGATGACCTGTATATAATTTACTTCAAATTGAGAAATTTAACTTTTTAACGTTTTGTTTTACTGTTTTGTAAACATTTTATTTAAAGTTCTGACCAGCATGAATAAACATGACTAACTTTTAACAAGGTTCACATTGATCTTACGAAGTTGTCATTTTGCAACCATTTTTAGAGATGAATAATTGTTTACATGTTAATATTGCAGTGTTGGCTGTCGTCATAGAAAGTGCATGTGAGGGTGAAACCGTGGCACTGATAAAAGGCTGGTAAGAACCATATTTGCTTTACACAATATTATTTACTGACATCACTGTCATAATCTCATCTTGCTTTAAAAATTGCTTTTTCTCATTTTTAATTTAAAAAGTAGAGTCTCTGTTAGTATGGGCAAAATTGTTGGTTCTTGATATTTCTAGTAAAACAGTTGATACTGAACTGGTTTAGCTGTGTTTATAGCTGTCATGAGAATGAATCACAAAGACAAACATATACTCACACACATGCAGACATTCATGCTGTGTTGGCGAAACAAAGTGTCGCTTATTTGAGCCAAGGGCGGCGCTTTAGACACTCGCTACATTCCAGTTCACATGCTGTCCAACCTAAATAGTGTCAGATCAGAAGTAGTGCCCTAAATTTGAATGAAATTTTAAATTTAAGACCCTTTAAAGAATTGAACGCAGCCTTGGTAAATGTATGAAATATGATTAAAAAAATTCACACAGATTTATCACGACGGTAGGTCAGACAGATTCAAAAGACACAGACTGAGAGAATCTTGCAAAAACAGTTTACATGGCAAAAGGACAGAAAGTACAAAGTCAATGTAACGAGTTTACAGAACAACGTGTTTGAAATACAAGAAAAGAATCTAAAGAGACGGCAGAGAAAACGTGATTTTACATACAGAACAGAAAAGACAGTTAATACTCCAGACATGGAGAGATTGAGGCTGTCTGATTCTAGAAGAATTAAACCACACCTGTGATTTAAATGTGATAAACTTTAATAACAGAAGATGTGATTGTGATTTCACAGATATTCCATAAGGGAGGTACTACAGGACTCAATGTTGATTTGTGTTGGATTTGAAAATGTTTCATTATGATTGTTTTAGCACTTTTGCAGTTGCCTAATGCTAATTGGTTCAGCATCTACCGACAACCATTTTCTAAATAGTAAATATGTTGTTTTATAACAGCTACAGACCCCTAATGTTAGATTTTGCTTATTACTGGTAATTGTCAGAGGGTTTGTTTTTCAATCTTTTTATCTTAAGCATGCTTCTTGCCCTTTGTTAGATAAATAACATTAACCTAAGGGTTGACAATTGCTAATCACATTAAACAGACTAGTACTCATGTTCCAATATGCAAATATACACATATTAAATATTAATTTGCAGGTAAAGTCAGAATGTTTTTATATTGCAAGGTATGGCAAAGTTTTTCTTTTATAAAAGAAAAGATAATTTGTAACATTTACCTGTAGTACATCCCCCACAAACTAGAATAATCTGTTTCTTATATTGATCATGATTCTGATTAAAGCAGCATTATAAATTCATGGGTGTTTATCTGCTGCAGCTACATAATTAGACAGCAGAAAAAAATCAGACTCCAGCCAATCCCTCCAAAAACATCAGATACACTCACTGATCCGACCACAGCGACAAACAAATGCTTACATGAAGATTGTTCTAAAAAATGTAATTTCTCGTTCAAAAGTTATACATTTACAAATATAATCATTCCTTTTTTCCAAACCTATTTGTGTCTTTGTATGTATAAAAAAATCATTCTTTGGGTTTCTCCAAACCGAAAATCACATGGTGACAAAGCAGACAGCTGCATAGCTTTGCTCAAAATCTTCCTGACTTTTACTGAACCAGAGACACACACACACACACACCCAGACACACACAGACACACAACACATTTGAGAGACAGTAAACATTCACTTGCAGCTCAGGAGTGGGACACGAGCTCTCCATTCTGAGAGGCAGGAGTCTCCACATCCAATCTAACAGGATCAGGGTGCACCACACCCTATAATGACTTGGGCTGTGTTCAGAATACCATACTAGCATACTACCCATACTATTTCTGCAGTGTCTATACTTGGCACAGTATCCACATTCTCTGTATGCATAAAAGTACCTGGATGACCATTTGCAAAACTGTGCAGTATAAAGTATGTAGTGTGCAGTATGCTAGTATTCCATTTCATGCATTGCCACTGTTTTAGTGCATCTCTGTGGCCTGAAGTGTCTAGTGGTTTACAGTATGGGCTGTTGTCAGGTTTCTCTGTGTTCTTACTGCGTGTGTGTGACACTGACACAACACTAAACTCTTCTGCTCTTTGGTTTATTCACATCAAAGGGTGACACATCAGGTCTGAAGTTTTATGTCATTAAAGCAGTCAAACAGCATTTCAGACAGAAAATAGACATAATACTGTCACTACTGTTTCTTACGAACATGTAGTAAATAAAGAATACGCTGCTGATGTAACAGAAGGAAAAATGAATAACCTGTCTGAGTTGTACTATTACAATATGTTGTTGCTTGTTTTAATAATGACAATTAAGTAACTCAACAGGCAATTGTTTTAGTTTTTGGATTTTTTGTAAACAGGTGCAGAAAATCAGGAATTTCTTTTGTTTTCTTGTGATTTACCTTATTAATGTGTGTCTGTCTGTTTATGTTAAACATGCCCCGACGCTCAGCACTTTGTGAATTTGTGAATGAACCGAAGAGCAGACTGTCTGCAGCTGGTATCTGTTTCTATGGCTCTCTTTCTAAGGATCACACACAGAACTCCAGAGGAAATGCTGCAGATATCCACAGAACTGGAGAACCATCAGGTGATACATCCCCCTCACTCATAAATGTGTTTATTAGATATTTTAGCTAATTATTTGAGTCTAAACCTTTCAGTCGTTTAACATTTTACCATGTTTACATCTCTTCCACAGATTTCTGAATTTAGCATGGTAACGTTCACAGATACTGTGTGGACCTACAACTTACAGCCTTGTGATAATTAATCTCTAGTCTAAACCCTTTTAAATCTAGTTCAGCCTGAGTTTTAGCCTTTAATCTTGTGGTTATTTTTTTATGTACGTGCCTCTGTGTTGAATCTCTGGCAGTGAGGTGAGGTGATGCTTTCTGAGGCACTCGCAGGGGAAGCAGACCTCTGATAGGCCTGGAGAATTCTGGGAACCCTGTTAAACGGACCCTGAATCAGAGCTTTATCCTATCAGAGCAGAGAATTTCGGAATGCTGTCTTTTCATTGGAGGGTTTTACTTAGACTCTCCTAAAACTTTCTGAGGATTATGAGTACAGATAAAGTGCAAAATGGCTCGCAGCCATCAAAGGACTGATTTATAGTGATGCAGTCTTTCTCTCCTTCTTAATCTTTTCACATTCCTTCCGTCTTCTCACACAATCTCAGTTCTTCTTGAAGAATGAAAAGAGGCGCTTGTCTCCGTCTGAGAGGTGATGAGAGCTTTTGGAAGGTCCTCCCCCTCCTCGTGATCCACTGAAGGAATATGGAGAATCTTTCCACTCCTCCTGGTGTTTATCCATCAGCTGTTGATCGATAACTCTGTGCATATCATCCTAACAGAAAGCAAGAGAGAGACAGATGGGCTTTATTGTATCATTTTTTTACAGGACAGAAGATCAACAGAAAAGATGAAACAGACAGACGGTTTTGGGATGGAGTGAGAATGTATGAAGGTGAGGAAATGAAGGTTGTTTTCACACTTGATTTGATTGTTTGGCTGATTATTAAAAACTACATTTGCAGGCACCTGTGTCTGTACAGCATGAAAGACTTATTTATGTCATATTTTTGTATTATACTAAACACACTGGAAAGTTACACTACTTGCTTAAACCATGTCTATTGTCAATGGTATTGTTTCAAATCACAATGAGACCATAATAAGTGTACAGTAATGCACTTTACAATATAATAGTCAAATTATATGCTATCAACAGTGACTCTGCTGCAAATTTGGATTTCTTTGGTACAGATTACAAAGCATATTGTCTTCAATAATCACTACTTCTAATCAAGCAAACATACGTGCAGCTCTTTGGTGCATATTCATGTATATTAAAAGCTTTCATCCCAAGCAAACAACCCCAGACTATACTCTAAAAATACTCTAGTGTGAAAACACTCTTAAAAGCAGGTAAACCCAGTAACAATGGAGTAGCATCCTCATGTTAAAGAATGACACCAGTGTGAACATGGAGACAGTAAGACGGTGAACCCGAGCTCACCTCTAAGGCAGGAGGGGGTTACCAGAGGGGATAAGGGGTCTGTACGGAAGCTGAGAAAGGCCACTAGATCAGAAACCACAAGAGCCACACAGTAAACAGCCCTGAGGAAGCAAACTGCAGGCAGGGAGAGAAAGAGAGAGACACAGGAAAGCTAAAGAGTTATACAGGGAGCGACAGACTCAAATACACCCACTCACATTCAGGGGTAAAATAAGAATGAAGGTTAAATGTTACTCTGTTTTAAAAACAAGAAACACTGAACTGAGAGGAGCACAGTAGAACACACACACACTCTTTCATACCAAGTGACACAGAGAGACAGGCCAGGAAATACAAATATAAAGACCAGAGAGAGAGACAGAGAGAGAGAGAAATAGAGGCAGGCTGACAGTGGTGTCATTCCACATAAAAAGTGTTCAAAAGAACAGTCAGTGGTAGATGACTAGATTATTGCAACAGATTATTTTCTGAAGACAAAAGTGGCCCCTGCAAAACTCACCCACCATGATGCCAGGGGTGTGTCTTATGGTTTTGAGCACACTGTTCAAACCTCTCAACCTCTTTGACTTTACATCTCCTCCATTGTCCACAACAGTATTTGAAGACTCCCCACTCACAATATCTACTCAATAAAATATTCTAGAGTTTGGCATGACTACGAAGATGTACAGTATATCCATTATAAAAACAACCTAACATATTTTGTTCTTTTGGCTTATTTACCTTTCTTTAGTGTTAACTTATTTAATTGTTATAGATTATATAGTTGTTTTAACTTGTTTTGTCTCATTTTAAATCATTTTAAGTCATCTTGAGGCCCCCCAGGAAGTTTGTTGAGGCTTCTTAATGGGCCCAGTCGACCCCCTGGTTGAGAGACACTGTTTTAGCTGACTTAGAGCATATTAAACTAGAACAGGAAAAAGGTTCACAACATCAGAGAGGTCGGAACTGTGTGTTCTGTGCAGGGCTGTGTGTGTGTGACTCACCTGCCAGGCTTCTAACTGCTGAGACAGGTTGAGTTTTTGCTGAATGGCGTCCAGCAGCTGACTGTTCAATGACATGATGTCTATCTTACACTTTGCCAGCTCCATTTCAACTGCTTTCTTCCTGTCACAGCAAGAGAAATGTAGAGAGAATTAGAAGTGCATTTTATTTAGTGTCATTATGGGGTTACAGGCTGCAGTAGCTATGCTTAAATCAAGATTATTGCTGCAGTAATATCACAGCTCTCCTTAACAAATGCCCTAGTTTTAGTCTGTAGCAAAACAAGCAGGATAGGTTTAATACTTTTGGGTCGGTAAGTTTATGAAATAAAAACAGTGATACTCGTGTATCCATGGGTGCTTGTGTCGTACTTGGCAATGGCTTCATCTCTGTCTCGTATGGCGTTTTGCAACTGTTCATTGGGTTCGTGTACTTCCACCATCGCCCTTAATCTCTCACTCTCTTCTCTTGAAGAAGCAGCTTCCACAGAGAGCAGCGCCACCTACAGTATCCAGAGTAGAACCACAGGGCAGCTGAATTAGCCCTGCATATCACTTTCATTGTGGGGGAAAAAAACAGCAGGACATTCTCCTTTTGTCATCCCCAGAAGAAAAAAGTAAGTCATTCAGTTCTGAAATCATCGTCATGAGAGGGCATAACTGATGACAGATTCATTTTTGTATTTAAAGGCAGGGTAGATGATTCATATATATAAACCTTTTGTGTATCCAAATGCAGTGAAAGGATGTCCTACTTGCCTGTCAAACTATGTATCTGCATATCTTCATGCACCCTGCTAAGGTAGACAATCTTTTGTTATCAGCATGCTCATGTGTTATGAAGGAGGCGTAGCTTTGGAAAGTGCTCTGAATAGAAGAAGGGATCTTATGCTTTTAAAGCTAGCTTGTTATTGCTAGCCTTTCTAAAATGTCTACCCTACCTTTAAGTTGCAAATAACCCTTTAAAATATGTGCATGTGTGTACCTGATTGTGAAGCTGCAGCGCCTCCTCCTGGCTGCTTCGTGTTTTTTCTTGTTCCTGTTCATATAGTTCTCTGAGTTCTCGAACTTCTTCTCCGAGTTTACGAACCTGCTCCTCAAGAACCTCCTCATCACTGCGCCGAGAACCCTGAGTGCACAAACACATGGAGTGAGAGCAATGTCAATGTCTGGGTTATGCCACTGGATTTATCTGGTAAAACAACATTGTTTTAAAGCTGCAATCCACAGCTCTTGCCTCTCTATCACTATCCCTGTTTAAAACATAAAAATGCAGGATACTTTATGTACTTTCCATTAAATACAATGAAGTCAAATGAAGCAAAACTGAAAATCTCTTCAAAATTGGATCTGACAGTTCAAATTATAAATCATTATCATAAACTTACCATTGCAAATCAAGGTAAGGAGACCGTTCTAAACACTGATCTGTCATGTACAGATTTTTTTTATTTTCAACCAAAAAAAGTTACAGAAAGTTGCAGCTTTAATGACACTTCCTGTGATAAACTGTACCGTAGATTCGTTGCCATCCAGCAGGTTTTGCGTGAGTCTGCGCAGCTCCAGCAGACTCGCTTGCAAACTACCTGTGGGAACGTCTTTAGCCGACAATGTCTCGGAAGACTCATCCATGGATGAGTCTGTGGACAAGGCGGAGTCTGTGATGTCATTTCCTCTCAGGTGTGAACAGATGGAGCGCACCTGGCAGTAAGCTTCCCACAACTGTAGCCGTAGCTGAAATAAAGAGACAGATTCAATGAACTGACCATCTACAGGAGATATGAGACCAACTCTAACAACTTGACAAAGTATTTGTGTTGATTTAAGTGTGTGTATGTTATACATAGTGTGTTTGGTATACACTGGCCCCAAAAGTATTTACAAAATCACTCAAATCAAATTAAGTCAAACTAAAAATGCCTGAACTCAGTCAAATCTATTTCTTACTTAAATGCACCCACAATATTAACCCATTTCTTTCAAAAAATCATTTTGATATTGTGTATTAATTCCTCTAAACGCTACTAATTTTCACACATGCCTTCAGTTTTATGTGCATCATGCTTCATACGGTGAGCCTGTGGGCGTTCCATTGGCATACTTTCTGAGACTAATGTGGACCAGACTTCATGCTGGTAGTCAAAAGTCTGCCTGTGTGAGTTGAGTGGCTCTGTGACTCAGTGTTTGTGAGTGATGTTTTAACCTGTTCTCTCTCCTGTTCGAGCTCCTCCTGCTCCATGCTCTGCTCTATCTCACAGAGAAGGCTGTGTGGGTTGGAGGTGAAGCTGTGTAGACTCCGTTCCTCCGTCATTTCCTCCAGACGAGAGCTCAACTGTCTGTGAGATGCACGTACTTCCTGTAGCTCCAGCTGACTCTGCTGCAGCTGGGTGGGAACACATGAGAGTTACATACAGCAACACACCTGAGACGCAGGTAGACACAAGCGAGCTTTCTCACACAGTTGATGTTTTCTACGATGAAGTCAAAGAGACACAGGGGAATTATGGGTACCAAGAAACAAAACCTTTTCTTGGAAAATCAAGTGGATAAGGACATTTAACTTCAAAAATAAACAGCAAAACATGCTTTAATCTCAAAATTCTTTATGAATCTGTATGAAAATCTATGACATGAATTTAAGACAATTAAAGTGAGCAATATCAGTGGGTCATGTGATCTCCACATGGTGGCTACCATTAGGGGTGAGGTTTCGGGTGGTTAGCATTGTCCAAGATGCCCCAGCTGACATGTCATAGCTGTAGGCAACACCTTCTCATCTGACAGGCATTCAAAACTATTTGTAATACATATTTTGTAAATAATTCATTATTTTGAGGGCCCTTAAAACGTGACACGGTCTTGTTTCTGTCTGCTGCCTTTGACGTCACAGCTCAGAATAGTCTCTTGTGAAAGGCTTTGGGCCATCAGCCAATCAATGTTGTCAGGATGTAATTTTCCTGTGGCCCCAGAAACATTAGTCACACAGCATTTATAGCTAAGGTGTCTGGCTTCAAAAACTTGTTTTCAGAACCGAATGCATATGAGTAAGATGGCTTCTATTAAATTCCACTGAGATGAATGAGAAAACATACAGTTTAGTAGCTCTCTTCAGTTATTATTGACATTGAAAGAGGACTTTTAAAAGTACAATATGCTCTCTTAATCTTCTACCGACTGTAAGAGCTGATAATAAACTCTGGTTCCAGTAAAGTCTAACAGTAAATAAAACTATCAAACCTTTTCCACAGTTTATCTGGAGAAACAATGAGCTGTTAATCTTTAATAAAACGAAACGAAACTGTTGAAATTATAAAAGAAGGAATTTTTTCAGTTTTAAAGTCTGTTAAGTTAAAAATCAAGCTTCTGTGATTTCCTGTGGCTCAGAAAGAATCTTTTCAACGTCTTATTGATTATTCTGCATTAAGTTATGTTTTACAAACAGAAAATTAAGCATGTTTTTAGAACTGTTTAGAGTAAGTTTTCCATTGTGACATTGCTTTCTTGACTTTTATTCATGCTGTCTGAATAATAATAATAATAATATTATATTTTCATTACTGTATTACAGGATATGAATGCTATTTTTATACAGTATTACAGTAACAATGTATTTCTTCTGTTTTTAAAGTGACTTATGACGCAAACATTTCTTCACCCACAGAGTTCAGTCTTGTCAGCTGTATAAAGGTGTAAATGTCACACACAGGTATTGACGCTCACTCACCTGCAGGTCCTTCTCATGACACTGTCTCTCCATCATCAGTACTCTCTCTCTCAGCTCATCCACAGTGTGCTGCAGCTGCTCGTTTTCCTGCAGGACCACGTTCACACGCTGCTCCAGTTCCTGCTTACGTTCCGACAACATCTTTATCTGCCCCACGAAACCAGGGAGAAACTCCAGGTTACGAGCGTCGCCAGACATTTTGCAATCATTACAATCTTTTTCACAAGTAACCCCTCCTGAAATTACTCACATTAAAAAACAAATGCAAACTACAAACTTTGTCCTCAAACTTTACCAGACTGAATCACAAACAACTCTGTGCCCTTGTTTGGGAAAAAATGTAAACACGGTTGAGTGGATTAGGACAAACGCTCCCACAGTTCTCGGTATGCTGTGTTGCCAGGAGTAAATGAACACCTCCTCCAAAGTTTGGAATGTAGAGTTGATAACTGTGATATGTCTGTTCAAAACATATCGTTACGCAGGTTTGCTCTTTCAAACCTCAGCGCTCTTCATGAAAGTCTCAGTTATGTTTCATTTTATTATTACTCCGAACTTAAGTTCGGAGAAATAAAAATAAACACAAATGTTTGACGAGTTTATAGCTATAAAATGAATGCATTTCATATAGCTCTGATAATTTCCCAGGTAGCATATCTGGGGTGTAAGAACATTTCCCTAATGTTTTTCTGTTAAGTTACAAAAATGTACAAAACGTTATTTTGACAGTTATTAAAATGTTGAAAACATCCAGTTTATATGCTGTATTAACCTTATTGCTTGGTTATAAGAACATTATTCAAACATTTTTAATTTTGTAACTTTTTAAAATGTTTGATACAGACACATAACAATAAAAATGTTCTACTAATGTTACTGAGAACTTATACAGAAGGTTCTGAGAATGTTCCCTATTAGCTGGTTTGATTTTGGAAGGATCTGATGTTAAATGATTGAACTGAGACAGGGAATCATTGCAGTCTAGGAGAAACTGAGATATTCAAGAGATTTGATTTGTACTTTCTTTGTCTTTCTGTTGGCAAGGAAAAAACTGATCTGGAAAAATCTGAACTGACCCTGTTATAAGCACAATGAAATCATTGATGTTAAAAACGTTTTTACTTTTGACACTGGCTTGCATGTGAAGAGCATGAAACGAACATGAGCTGAAATTGTGGTCTCGCTCCCTCATGTTATGACCTCAATCTGCTAACCTATTTCACAAGCACTTACTTCTGCTCTGAAACTGTATGCTGTTCTGCACCGAAATACCTGCTTTTTGGCTAACCTTTACAATTAGCAAAACATGCGGAATACAGGCAGAACATGCTGTGCGGAACATTCTATCCCACAATGCAATGTTCCAAATAACAAATAATCCATAATTAATATCAGCTGTGATTTAAAACATATTTGACTTGACTTGATTAAAAATTCAAATTATGTTTAATAAATCTGGAACATAATGCATGGTTTACAGTATATACTGCGCAGTATGCTGTAAGTAATATGCTTGTTATCTATCTGAACACTGTCAAAAACACCATAGAGAGTAAATAATGGTGTCTTGTGTCCCAGCAGAATGAGGAATGAATAGGAGAAAATTCCCGTCTCACTGTCTGCCAGTGACTGCAGCTTCAGGAAGACCCAGACACTGCTGCATTCAGCCTTAAAATAGCACAGAAGATTCCCTGATCTGCTGCTGCTCAAGTACACAGCCTCCACTGAGGAGCGTCTGAACAGACAAACAGAACAGATAAAGCCAAAGTGCAGTTGATCCCCGTAAATCAGCTCAAATCTGCAGGACAGCCCATTTCTGTATCGACAACCAATCAGACGGCCAGTATGGTTAATTCCCCTCAATCTGTGAGTACACCTTAAAACTGCAACCTCAAGAGACATGCCTCAGTATTGTGTTCCAGACGTATTTGGTGTGTATGGTGAGTATGGTTTTGAGAATAAAGGCAGCCATGTTAGTAATTTATCACGTATTATACTGGTTGAAAGCTGCAATCTATGACTTTTCGGTTAAAATGGAAAATCAGTTACTAAGCCTCTACATAACTGATCAGTCTCCTTATCTTACCCCAATTCGTTTTCAATAATGATTTATTTTTTAAGCTGCCGGGTCCAATTTCCCAGGAAATGTCAGATGGCTTCATTTGACTTGAAAGTATGTAAAGTAACCTGCAATTTTAGGCTTTTTGTGGCTTTTAGTCCATGTGTATTTGTTTTAATCAGACATCATATGTTTACAACATGTACGTATACATACTCAAGCAGTCAGTGCAGTGACAATATAAGAGCATTCTTCCACAGAGGGTGGATTTATGCTTCAAACAAAGGGAATCAGAGAGGATTATGGGAAGGCTCAGGAAACACAGTATTAAACTGTGTGTTTCGACCACCTGCTTCATCTCATTTAAAATATGTGAGATTTCAGTCTAGTCGGGTTAATGCTACAGTGTTTGTGTTGCTATGGTAACAGATTGTTGTGAGCTCAGGTCAAGTTTACTATTAAAACTCCTGCTGAGCTTTGACTAAATCTGTTCACAGTTCAGCTTTACAAGAGGCATAAATCCACCCTCACAGCTGCCTATTTTACTAGACAAAAACACAGCTGATGTGTGTCGAACACACACTTTACACAAGCGAAACGAACACACATCTGTTACACATGCAGTAGAAGTGTATGAGTTTTTATTGTCTCCTGAGAATGATTGATTGACCACTTTAAAATGGTATCGTTTACAATCAGTATGTAACTCTGTTGAGCACTCTGATAAACCCTTTGTTTCTGTCTACTGTCTACATAGGTAGCAAGCTTCTAAGGCAGCATCTTATCTTATCTGGAACTCAGTAAGTGGTGGATTTTAAGTGCTCTACATAGGAAACAACTCTGTCTATCATTCAAGCCTCACTCCTCATGTAAAGTGAACACTAGACCCACAGATAATTCCAGTGCAGTTTAGGGTTGCTAAGGTAACAATGTGATACTCTATTTAGCATAAAAAAAACAAATATAGAGTAAAACTATTCTAGAGTAAATCTGTTTTATTTAGACGGAGCTAATTTTGTTATGGCTTTGTGAAATAAATACAATTATATTATTTATATGATCGTATAAACTCATATAATATATATTAATAAATGATTTTATTATATTAAAATATAATATGTGTATTTCCAACATTTCCCTCAATTAGTCTGACATTATAATTAATTTTCTTTTGTGAGTTTGTCACAGTGTAATGCGTGTAGACAGCTCACTTGATTTCGAACCAGAGCGAATATCTACAGATCTCTTGAGTCCTCCTAATACAATTTCTGCAAAATCTTATTAAAACAGTTGTGTACAACACAACACGTAACAAAGCTTTTATCTAAGATTTTGGCTCCTAATCGACCTGTGATGTGATTGTAACCCTGAATCACACACTTTCAAAAAGTCCAGGAGCCAATCACACGACAGTCTTTCACCGATGAGTTTCTGAGACTCTTAACATTTTCTCAGCTGCTTTGATGCTTAAGTAAGAGAGAATTAGGAAACGAAATTAAAAACAATAAAATGAAATGAGATGATAGACACACTGAGCATGAAATACATGCAGAGAGAGGACTTGCTGAGCACTTACTTCAAGGCCTTGCTGTTTAATGCAGATTATAAAATCATAATCAGAAGGAGGAAAACAGAGGAAATCAGATATAAAATAGATTTTGTCATACATGAAGGTTTTTTGTTGTGAATCCCAAAGAACCGTTTTATTTCTCAGCTGTTGCTCTTTCAGAGCTCACAAGACAGCTTTAGAGACGTAAGAATTTTACAAATGCAAATGACACAATTGTTCACAATAAAATAAACATGGGTATCATAGTTCAGATAATATGATCTTGAAGAAGAAGAAATGAAAAAATGTCATTTTGTAAAAAGTTTACAAAAATCTTTTATCTCATTTAATCTGGTTGCTTTCTAGGAGAAACAACTGAGGTAATAAAGAGATCTTATTTGTGTTTTTTCTTATTAGGATCACATAAAAAACAGAACTCCCATTATGCCTCACCTCGGCCTGCAGGGTCTCAAGGCGCGTCATGTGCTGGTTGGTAGAGATGCTTTTTTCTCTGAAATCATCCCGTAAAGAGTGAACCTGAGTAGATAACTGCTTCTCCACCTCAGCAGCCTGTGGACACACATTCATCTTCATGTTATGGATCCAGATTTTCACAAACACATTTGCTCATATGTTATCTGAGGGTGACACTTTTATTAGCTCTGCTTTGCCTATACTATACAATATTTCCTAGACCAGATTAGACCAATGCGAGTTTCTGCTCTAGCTATAGGATGCTGGTTGAAAGTTTATGTTTTGCTGATTACAATAGTTCAGTAAATTGATAAACAACTTAATTTAGGTCTTTTAAATGTGTTCCTTTAACAGGATAGTTCACCCAAAAATTTTGAATGGATTTTTTTCCATCATTTGCTCACCCTCATGTCATTCCAAACCTGTATGACTTTTTGTCTGTATGATAGAAACCAGTGGACAATGAATGGACACAAAACCACTGAGATATTTCTCAAAATGTGTTCTTTTTTGTTCCACAGAAGATAAAAGGCATATAGGTTTGGAATGACATGAGTTAGAAAATGATGGTAAAATGTTCACTTTTGGGTGGAGTGTCCCTTTAAGAAGCCTGATATAAATCATTGCAAACTAGCATCTACAGCACAACATATGTTGGTGAGCAACTATACTGAGGTTTTAGGTTTAGATGTTAGGTTTAGATGTCAAACTTTAATTAGGCGGTTGCATGCATGTTATTTTTCTCACTATCCCCAAAATGTCAGTACAAACTTTCTTAGTGTTAGAACACAAAGCTAGCACGCCATCTCAGCTCAGTCCTGCACTAGATCTATTTCATGTTAGTTTTAAAGGTATATTTCACCAAAAAATGAAAATGCGAAAAGAAAAATTATAGTTTAAAATGACATGAGGATTCATTTTAACTTTTGGGTAAACTGTTTCTTTAAAAGAGAAACAAAGCCTTTGGTGCCCCAATAATGTATGAGCGTGAGTCATATCACAGAACGACAAAGAGAAACTTCACCCACACACTGACACACACATACACCCCCAAACTCCCACTCTCACACACATATACACACACCCAACCTCCCACTCTCTCTCTCTCACACACACACACACACACACAAACACACACACACGCATGCACAAACTCCCACTCACACACAGATAGTCCCACAACACACGCTGATCACATTTTGCATTTCAGAATATCTTTAAAACATTCCAGTATGGACCCTTGTGTTTCCTGAGCCAATTGGCCGGTTGTGAACAGCCCACTGCAGCTGTGACACACACACAAACACACACACATTACCATCATCAGTAAGACTGCAGTCGCTAAAATGACTCACATCATCTACTGTCACCATGGCAACCCCTAAGTCTTGACTATTTCTTTTCAAGTTCACTGTGACTGAAACTTGTACCCTTTAACACCTTACTGTTAACTCTAGTACAATTTCTAGGTTAAATCCGATATTTATATAGTTTATATCAGGGTCTCATGCCTCCTCAGAAAACACTGAAATCATTTCTGAAAGTACAAGGCAGTTATAATGGTGATTTAACCCTTTCAGATTGTCTTTGTATATATGTGCACATTCTTGCATATATTCTGATATTCTTATATGCCAAACTTCAGTAAACATAGAAATGCCATGTTAGAAAATTAAATGACAGAACTTGAAGAGCCCCAGCACAGAAAAGTATCCATCTGTAATGTTCTAGAAACATTGTAAGAATAATGTTTTTGATATATGATGTATAACATTAAACATGATCTACTAACGCTACTGCAAGAACGTTTTTGATCACTTTGAGATTAGAGAACATTAGCCAATGTTCTGAGAATGTTCCTGTTAGCTGGGATGTTTTGGTATGTGAATATAAGCAGAAGTAAATCCTTAAGGGTTGAGACATATCAAGCTTTGTGTTTGGTTTCTTGCCTCTCTGAGAACTCAAACTTTTAAAGACATTAGAGGGGAAAGTTTTAAAGCAGTTTGCTAGAGCCTAAAATCTTGTTAGCACTGCTGTTATATTTTGTAACTCAACTTGTGACCAAGATCATTTTGGAAACATTCCAGTGGAAATTTGTTTTGCTCAGAGACTGCTCTTTCACAGCTCATGAGATTTAATAGAGTTCTCATTTGTGTTCCATTTAACTGGATTGTTGACTTTAGTATCTTGTCCTGTCCAAGCTCAGTTAGATACAGGATTTACATTTATGCATGTGGCAGACTCTTTTATCTAAAGTACATTCAAGTTAAACATTTTATTAGTACAAGTGCTCCCTTGGAATCGAACCTACAACCTTTGCGCTGCTAACGCAATGCTCTACCAACTGAGCTACAGGAACACTTTAGAGGATCTAACATCATTCACAATAGCATTTTGAACTTAAATCTAATGAAGTTCCAACTCAAAACCCCATTTGTTATTTTGGAGCATTTGAATTCAACAGTTTAATTTGAGTGTAAATCGTGTCTGATGAACCGTTAATGAATGTGGGTGGAATTGATAAAGAGAGACTGACAGCTCAATGCGACCAGCGGCACATGACACACGCACGCGTCTCACATGATGATCGTTTTAATTGAGCTGCAGGCGAATCACGTGGCACCAAGCACTCCTGTGTTTAAAATCTCTTATTCGTTCATCTGTGCTTCATTTGCATAATTATAAGTGCCTATTAGAATTCTGCAAAATACACAATTGTTTTATTTGACCTACATTCAGAATGTCCTATAAATGGGTTGAGTTTTTTGATAACACTAACTTTGTTTTTTGAGTTGTATCTGATGGTGATTATTGTTGCCTTAAGGTTCCACTGCAGAACAGGGTGGGTGGGGGGGTTTGGGAGGAGGGGATATCATGTTCCCATGGTAACTCGTGCAATTGAACATGACACTTGGGGTTGCCATAGCGATACGTGGGAACATTGATTGGTGGAGTTGAGATATCCCTTAGTCATACTTTCAGCAGAGGAGACCTGTGACATCTCTGCAAAATAAACGGCATTTACTCCAAACAGACTGTTTTACTAATCAATGAAGATCCTGAAAACTGCGAATCATAAAATAAAGCCTGTGGTTGCGATTTTACAATATTTAAGAGGGTTTTTGGGGGGAGGGGTGGTAAAATCACAGGGGATCTTCTAGATTACCTAGCAGAAGGATGCCAAAAAATGCAGAATACTGTTTTTATCAAATTGATGTTCTCAATTTGTTTATTATACATTTTTTAAAGCAACGGGATTTGTGCTTTATTGGGAATATAGTCACTCCATGACATATTTAACATCACCCTTTAGCCATGACTATATATTTACAAACAGCACAACATCTCAATAATACATTATAAATGGATGTTTTAAAATAGCTTTCTTTAAGAAATAGTTATATTGTCAATTAGATTTTCTGCCCATAGAGACTGTCTGATCCATGTCATGTATTTTAGTGAGTCATCATGACCTTTCACATGGATATCGCTGTATGGACCTGATGTTCAGCCCATTGACTGTTTCAAATTACGTCAGAGTGGCCCAAGCAGGTGCACAAACACACAGCACTGATTTCACACTCTCTATCCAAAGCAGTTTACAGTGTATTTAAGGTATGCATGTTTTATTTAGTATGTGTGTTCCCTGGGAATGAATCCCATGACCTTGGGGTTACTGGTTTCATGTACCTGTTAAGACACAGGAATAGCACTAATGTTCTTTTTAGCATGATTAAGCTCAGAGGTTTTCTTCTTTTAAATGCGGTAGTCAGCGGTTCTGCTGTCTAGCCACAACAACCACAAGCTCAGTTCATTACGTCCCAAAAGCTATTGTGAGGTTACCAGTGAACATACAATCAATGGGATCAAATATTTTATAAAAGAACAAATCACTCCACTTTAATAATGAAATGTGGGTGTATTTAGTTCTGAACCCACCCCCATCATCCCCTCCTCTCTCTCTCTCTCTCTCTCTCTCTAAATCTTTGTAATGTAATTAGTAAAATGCTGTTCTCTGATCAGATTAGGCCGCTGGGGTTTTGGCTTTTTTGACAACCTCCTGCTCTCAGGACTGGCAGGCAGCAGACACGTGTGTGTGTGTGTGTGTGTGTGTACCTGTGTATGTGAAAGCATCTGGCCAACACTAAGCACAATATGTTCAGTACATTATGTAAACATTTATGCTGTCTGTATCGGATAGTTTATATTAGTTACCTGCATGCTGAACTGTTTTGTTTTATTATAACGATTATACTGTCACTCTCCTCCTGCTGCCGCACCTGCTGGTCTCTTTTGAGATTGTACATTTGCGTCATTAATCTCAGTAAGTATATACTACAGTGCTATCAAACAATTGTGGATAGCATAGGTGAGATCATTTGTTTTTTTTATATAAGAATTTGATGAGATTTCTTCTGAACCTCTGGAACGGGCACATGTGAGATTGCTGAGGTCTGTTTATACGAGATTCAAGAAACAATTGTGATCTTTTCTTCTGGCTGGTTTGGCTCTGTCTCTCAGCTGTATGTAATGCTGTTGGTCACATGTGAAAAGAGGATCTAGATTAAATTCTAATCCCACCTGTGACACACACTTCATCTGTGTGTGTCATTCTGACCTTCCTTATGTCACTGCCTGTTGTCCTGTAGAACTGAGGTCATCTGAGTCTTCCCAACAAGACTTATTAGTATATATGTCAAGTATTTCTTAGTTATCGTATTATCTTCTTATTTGACTTATTAGCCACTTATTAGCCAATAAGCAAAACCCTACTGTAGCAATAATCCAGCTACCACCTAGTTCATGCTAGCAGCTGTAAAGCAACACACTAAAAACTACCTAGAACACCTTAGCAATGACATAGGAATGTGTTATCACTCATCCACACCTACTGTTCTCTCACTGGACTCTTATTTTGTTTTAAGATATCTAGCTTAGTGGCTGAGAAGGTGTTTTGGTGGTCTTCTAGCCCCTCTGCTCTCAGTCTTCTTTAGTTATCATCATCATCTGTGTTTTTTTCTGCCATGTGTGGATTTTAACAGCAGCACGTGATAATGACTGAATGTGTGTTAGACACTCACTCACTGTGTGTGTGTGTAAGTGAAGGAGGTTAAACTGGATTGCCAGTGTTACATTATTAAGAGGCAGGAGTCTTTGTGACATGGACGGCTAAGGTGAACTGGAACAGTAATGATTTTAACATCACGGCTGAAATGAGTCTGCGTTGAGGAAGCTGGTTTACATACAGGAAGAGATTGTGATCTGACCTCAGTTGTGTCAATACTGCATCACTATCAGTGTCCTGGAGCAAAATCAATAGGACTCTGTTAGAATTCAGATGAGGATGGGAGAAGATCACAGAACCTGCCAATACTGAAGCACAAACTCAAATGTGCCATATAAGAAGTCAAACTTCAGGTCTCCTACAGTAAACCTGAAAAGCCCATCATTAGTGAGAAGTTCTGGTTACTCATTGTTAATCAGTAACTCAGTAAGAACATTACAAAGTATATTTAGAAATGACCTGAGCTGCCAGCCTGATGCAAATCTGGTATGAGATACTTTAAGCGCTGTTAACTAAAACGGAAAGCTATTCACATAATGAATTATAGCCATAAAGAAGGCTGTAAATTTGTAGTTTTTGTAATATTGTATTCTACAGCCAGCTGCATGAGAAAATGCTGGTAATTCTTTATTAAAAACTGAATTTAGAATAATAAGTTGCTCCTGGTTAATGTTTCTTCTTGAGCACCTGCTTATAATCTTAAAAAAACCTCATCCTCATTAGTGCAAAGATCATCATAAAAGCATAAAAGTCATAATTTAACTCGCATATCACTTGTCATTTTCACTGTAATGATTGGGCCCTAAAGTCTGTTCATACGACACCATTCTGCCAGTGAACCTGTAATCATGTATTAGATCATAATCATGTTGTCTCACTTTTCTAGCGCTCTGGCTGTCTGAATAAAGCGCTTCCTGTTGCTGTTTTCACAATATCCTGCTGAACTGACTGATGTATGAGCTGTATGAACTAGATCAGAGCTTCTAAACTGGGTTTGCATCAGTCCCAGATTTTAAACCTGACCTAACCCCCCCCAACTGCGTAGCTTACTAAAATGTCCTTAAAATCAATCATTGAAATTGATAAATGTTACATAAACTACATCGACCCAACAATGGTTTGTTACTGGCTCACTGCAACCTGTTTTTCTTCCACTATCAGTCACGCCTGTAATACCAGTCTTTCCTCAAATCTCATGCAGGTCTCATCCAGAGGTCTCATCACTCACTCACCCTGCTGAGTTGCTCCAGTAGTCGATGGTTCTGTTCAGACAGCTCGCCGATGACGCGGCTCTTGTCACGGTCAGTCTCACGCAGCTGCACCTGGTGTCTCTCCAGCTCCCCCTGCAGGTGTTGCACATCTGTTTCCAGTTCGGCCACTCGACTCTCCCACTCACCCTCACGGCTCTCCAAACGACGTCTCAGCTCATGTTTTTCCTGCTCCAGGAGCTGAAACAGAGGCAATGAGTCACTGATAAACCACTAGAAATGACGAGGTATGTAACACCTGGAGTGGAGTTATCTAGTATCTCAGCATACAGCCCCACAGGTGCACAAGTGTTGCTCATGGACACTTTATTTTGAAAGCATTTTTGAGTTAAAGCTGCAATCCGTAACTTTCTTGGGTTAAAAATGAATATAAAGTAGTCATTGAACAAGTACATAACAGATCAGTCTCCTTACCTTACCCTGATTCGCAACAGTAAGATTATAATAACGATTTATAGTCTGAGCTGTCGGTCTGATTTATCAGGAAATGCCAGTTTGGTGTCATGTGACTTCAACATACATATGCAAAGTACGTAAAAATTAGCCTGCAATTTTGTCAAACAGAGATGGTGGTAGAGAGGTGAAAGTTACGGATTGCAGTTGATATTACCCGAGATGATTTTAAATTCCACTTACTGAACCATCAGCTATGATGTAATGTTTTTTTTTTGTGATTTGTATGTTCTTTACAAACAATTTATTTGTTTATTGCTGAAGTGATTTTTCGCAGCACTGATACTTTTAGACTTTTAGACTGTGGTTTGAGAATATAAAGTCTGTTATTATATAGGCTTTATCCAGGCACCCTTGAGTGTTGCCATAACCGCAGATAATTAAATCTGACACTAATTTAGGCCTGTGAACGGCACTGCAATGGCTATCAAACCAATTAACTGTTAAAAGACATTTCCATGCTAATTACATGCTTTTGCTAGTAGGTTTGATATGAAGAAAGGGTTCCTTACAGAAAAAAATCATCAAAAACAAACCAGAAATATAATTAAAACCATTAGATAAAATGTATTAGGACAAAAATTAAAACAAGATATTTTTAATGTCAAAGATGTGAACTGGGCAAGAGGTACAATCACATGCAGAACTGCCAGAAATCTGTAGAGTGCCTGGCCCTCAGTTGGCTGAAGGAAGCCAAAGAACATTAGCTTTGTCTGCAGCTTCACTCAGAAGATCATCAGAGCCTATACAGTCCTGAATGAGATTCAACTGAGTCAAAGTCTCTGTTTAGTACAAAGCACAATCCACAGTCATCATCAGACTAGATCTGTTCCACAGCATGTATAAATGCAGCCGGCCTTGGAATACTGCAGGACATTAAACGAGTTTCTCTTACTGTGGACCATGTGTTCAATTAGAAAAGAAGAAGAACTACTATTTACCCACTGAAAGAGAATTGTCTAGGTTTTCTGTTGGTTTAAAGGCAGGGTATGTGATTTTTTTCCAGAGACATTTTTTTGTTATGCTGGTTGAAAGTCTTTTCACATCCTGAAGTGAAGAGACACTAAGTGGTCTAAATATTGTTATATAAATATATATATTTTGTGGAAGGTGTAGAACCATAAAATGTTTGTCCAATCATTGCATTCGGTCCGAATGTGTGCGTTCATGTGTTTTGGAGGAGGCGTGGCTTTAGAGAGCACTCACAAGGGAGCTAGGTTCAGAGCTTGTATGTTATTGCTAGCCTCCCTGAAATGTTTTTGTAATACGCTCTGTTGTAGAAACCTTGGTTTTATAACTGTATGATTAAAGTAATATCTATATAAGATTTATATGTATACAAATCTAAAATTGATATTATAAGATTTAGGAAGTGTTGATTTATAGTAATGAAACAGTGCTGTTAAAAATATTTTTGATGTTAAGAACAGCCAAAGTTTGAGACTCTCAGGAATTTTCAACATGGGAATCATTTTGCATATCAGCACTGGGGCCTAACAGTATGAGATTACGTGTTTAAATCATTCAGTGCATCATGCTTTAAGATATATCCTGATAAATAATATTGAAGCAATTTTGAATATAGAAGCACCTTTGGCTGCACTTTAAAGATTTCTGAAATCAATTTCCAAAGCCAGTCATTTCTGTTCACATTCTCCATGTTTGATTCCTAGAAGTTACAGAGCTACTTCAAAATGCCTCACCTCTAATTTGTCATTCAAATCCTTGGTCATGTTCTCATATTGCTTTGTGAGGTCTTGGTTTCTTTCAAGTAGAGCTTTGCCTAGTTTAGCAGCGAGAACCAAGTCTTTCTCTTTCTGTCGGAACAGCGACAGTAAATCAGAGTCCTGTCCGCTCACAGGTGTCTCTGAGGCGGATACCGCCACATCGTCCTCCCGTTCCCCGGTAAGCATGGCTAGCTCTTCCTCCAGGGCCATGCCGAGCCCCCCGGGCGCGGTGTGTAGCAGCGTGTGGCTCTTATATTCCCCGGCGGTGACTGAGGTTTGCGGCTGGGGGTCGAAGGTTCGTTCCATGCGGTCGCTGTCCAGCTGCGATGGTGCTGAAATCGCGCCGTGCAGGTCGAGGCAGGACGCGGACATCGCCGGAAAAACGGCAGTAATCTGTCGTTTAAACCCCGTATGCCCGCTTCGGTTCTGGGTCCAGGTGACTTGTTCGGATCGATGATAACGCCATGGAAGTGGATCGGTGATGGATTGAATAGTATCTACTAGTTGACGTCCTGCGGCGGATATCTTGACCCACGGCGTCTCCAATGGCAATCAGTTTCCCCCAATCCGATTCATCAAGCCTTTCAGATCGGTTGAAAACAGTCGCGTTAACCGCCCTGGCGATCACCATCCAGTCGTTGTGTCCACCTCAGGTCTCCGGGGTCCCGTTTATTCCCCATTATCATCGCCCTTCGCTCACACCGGAGGCATTTTGCGGCGCTGTGGCCTGTACGGTACCCAAATACACGGACGGCTGCCGCGCACGAGCCGCCTCCCAAGCGCGCTCCCGCGTCCGTGACGTCAGCTAATCCACCTGTTCCTCGTAGTTGCCCATTGGTCGCTTGTGATAACGCCATATGTTACAGCCGAGCTGCTGTGGATTGTCAATGTTGGGCATTGTCGGATGTTACAGTCAATAAGGTCAAGATTGCATGTTAAAATCTCATGATAATGTTCAGTTTTCACATGCCAGCAGCCTGCTGTGATTGTTTTTAATGAGAATATATTGCTTTTTTTAACCAAGCACATATAAATAAGTCAATACGTATATATATACATATATATATATGTATATATATATATATTTGGAGAGATGATCCTGTACTGTACAGTACAGTAATGTACAGTATCTCTGGGACCTTTTCGGTGTGTTTGCAAAGACTTTAGTTTTGTTGTAATTTATTTGATTACATTTGGTTGTGATAAATTTGATTCTGGTCAGTTAATTCAACTTGTTTCACCAGTGTAGACAATATGATAAATAACAGGAATGTGATTATGATGACAGCTGTACTCAAACACACACACACTATAATATGTTTATGTCTTTGTTTTGTAGGGCCTAACCTCATTATCTCACAGCTGGGTTTCTGCCTGAACATACAAACAGGATTATAAATTCATGTTTCTGGTGATTCCATAACAGCATGTCCAGCATCAGTAACCACACGGATTCCCCTCCACCTCCTTTTGTTTTCAGTTTGGTCAGCTTAGATGTTACGTACACATCTCATTTATTTAATAGCAGAGTGTTGACTGCAGGTATACCCCTGTGCTTTAAAGTAAACCATTCATTTTCTCGTTGTTCAGGCCGTCCTGCAGCGTTTGTTGTGTTTGTGTTTCAGAGTATTGTAAACGTTCCGGAAAGCAAAAGGGAAACAACTTCTCTTGTGAACCGTTGTGTGTTACACACAGAAAAGTGGGTCACTGTCTGTCCAATCACTGAAGTGTCATTTACTGAAGACTGAAAGACAGGAAGGGTGAAGCTCCAGCTTCAGGGGATTGTGGCCCTTTAATCCCTGTGATTAAAACTCAATCACTCTCCAACAAATATAACAGAGAGAGAGAGAGAGAGAGAGAGAGAGAGAGAGAGAGAGAGAGAGAGAGAGATCAATCTGCTAAGCTTTTGGTAGTGTTTTTGCACTCTGCATCTTTCGCCTCTCTACCGCCATCTCTGTTTAAAACATAAAATTGCAGGTTGTTAACATTCGTTTCATTATGCTGAAGTCAACTTTCCCGGGAAATCGGACCCGACACTTTATTGACACAATTAAAAATCATTTTATAAATCAGCTTACCATTGCAAATCGGGCTAAGGTAAGGAGTGTTGAACACTGATCTGTCCTGTACTTGCTCAATAACTGATTTTTATTTTTTTTAACCCCAAAATATTACGGATTGCAGCTTTAATGCACACCAAAAAACGTGCCATCCAAAAAGTTGGATGTGCACAAATATTATGTAAAATCAAATAATTCATATGAATGTATAACACTTTCTGTAATTTTAAGGAATAAAACGAAAGCTAAATTAAATTAAAAGTTTTGTAAAATAAATGAACCGTAAGTTTTGACAGATCGTGCGTGGAAAAAAGATGAAAAAGAAATAGACACTTACCAGATTCAAATAGAGTTATATTGCCCTCTGGTGGGCAAAATGCGGAAATACTGAACTGATTTTATATGCTGCCCTAGAATTGTACAAATGTGTACATATGTACATACGTGCATTCATGTATATAGTTATGCATGTAGATAAGTCAACTAATATTAGCTTAAATATTTGCCCCTGTATTTAAGGCAATATCTGTAGATGAAGTTGCTTTAGAATGTAAATATTTTGTACTGCATGACATATCTTTATTATGAAACGCTCATTGATAATTTAATTTAAATTACCTGTGAGATTTTGAATCAGCTTGCATAATTCAACAGAAAGTTTATTTTATGTCATTTCATT
Source organism: Chromobotia macracanthus (assembly GCA_036877525.1). Classification (NCBI taxonomy): domain Eukaryota; kingdom Metazoa; phylum Chordata; class Actinopteri; order Cypriniformes; family Botiidae; genus Chromobotia; species Chromobotia macracanthus. Next base: position 5,506,724 of record JAZGTH010000004.1, on the reverse strand, counting down.
TCATTGTTTTAATGCTTGCGGTCCGTTTCTTGTGCCTGGACACTAAGAGCTAATTATTCTAATGATGTTTATTCCATTTGAATGTATTTGCAGGGCTTTTGCTGAAGCTCTTTGCTGAATACATTAACGTTTATATAACGCTCTGAGTCATAGTGCTAAACTAGTGGCTATTCCACGGCTCTTCTCTTCCAGTCCAAAGAGAAAATGCAAAAACTTTTTATAGTGTTACACAATCCACACTTTTAACTGATGCTGTGTTGTTATGCCAACGGTCCTCCTCATCCGCACAGCACTTTTGTAAGAATCTCATCTTTGCTGTGTACTTCCCTTCCAGCCCATGGGATGGCGCTGTGATCTAGCTCACCTGAACATGTTCCTCTACAGTCATTCTGGGCACTAAGTTACTGTTGTGAAATGAAAGTGCCCAGTCAAGTGGAACAAAGTCAATATAATTTATTATGTAATTAATCATAAAGTTCAGAATCCTGATGATTTTAATGCTGCGAAGTGAAGAAATGTTTCAAGATGAATTGCATTTGTAAATCGCTTCGGATAAAAGCATATGCTAAATGAAAAACTGTAAATCTTTTATTGTTTGTCTTTTATCAAATTTGGTTTGTTTTATGTTTTATTATAACAGTTCCAGTCCTCTTTTCTGACTGGATGAGCAGTAGCAGTATAAGAGTGCTACAATTTTTACATGCAGTCTTGCAATTGTATTGAATATTATAATGTATTATAAATCTCATGTGTTGGTACCATAGACATTGAGTGCAAGAGCACTCTTGCCTATATGTTATTGTTTAAAGTTCTCCCAAACATTAAAATATCTTACATCATTTACTTAACCTCATGTTGTTTCAACCCTGTTTGTATTCAGTGGAATTTGGAACGAATGTTAGGTACTGACCATCTCCATCTTTATTAATTTTTATATGATAAATATGGAAATGGAAGATGCAATGAAAGTGACTAATGATTGAGGCTTTTGGTCTATATTTTACCTATATTGGTTTAGGAAAGTCATACAGAATTAGGAAAACAGTAAATAATGACAGAATTCTCATTTTGGGGTGAACTATCCCTTTAAAATATCAAGGAATGTGTTAAATGAACATGCTTAAACTCAGAACATGAAATAAATAAACTCTCATAGCCCATAATTCCACAGTGCCCTACTTTAGCAATGGAGGAGAGATGGGGAGAGATGTTTGAATGCTCCATCTACCCCCACACAAACTTCAGAGAGCAATTAATCAGCAGGGGATCCTCCTCCATCCCCCGTCCAATCTACACATCCTTTATTTCACAGGAAAATACACCAGGTGTGAGTAAATGACGACACCATGGCTTTTTTTTGGATGAACTATGTTTTAAAGGTTATCGATAAAATATCGTCATTTACCACCTGTATGGCAAGTTATGATCATGAATATATGACATGAAATATATTCATATCACTCAATGACATGAACATTTGTGTCAGTACATACTATGTATTATATATATATATATATATATATATATATATATATATATATATATATATATATATATATATATATATATATATATATATATATATATATGCATATGTATGACATACTATGACGTAAATGGACAATTATGTCAATTTTTCATTTTAAAATATCTATCCTTAAACATAGAATACAGATACCACCTGCGATCACAGAATCTGCAACATTTCCCACTGTCCACCATTTCCTTTATAAATGCTCATCTGCCATTGGCTCAGATAACATGCAATAGCCTGTTGCCTGGTAACATCACTGGAATGGTTGCGTTTGAGAGAGAAAACCTGCTTTTGTGTGTCTGTTATTTTTCTTTACTTTGCTAACAATAATGTTGTTTATATAATACAAGCATCTGAATTTCTAACAGCACGCCCACAAACACTGATCTTTATATGAAGAGAGCATTATTTTGCAATCTGTTATTAGTGGAATTATTTAGCAGCTTGAAATGAAACAATGACACTCTCAGCAACAGCATGAAGCCGTGTGCCAAAACTTTGACATTTATATTGCACTTTCCTGGCCATTTAGAGACCCCCCCCACCCCCAGTCAAAAGTCAGGAAAGCATATAATGTAAACTACTTTTTTATTAGGAAGCTGCTTGGGTCTTTAGACATAAAATTGAACCGGGTAACTGCAGCTTTAATGAGCTTTGCCTGGAAATGAATTCATAACAGAGTCCTGATGGCAGTGCCAACAGAAGCTAATGAAGATGTTAATTTGCACAGTCGAGTTTGTCATAAATGAAAATCATTCAGATCTAACTGAACAAATACCAGAAAGGCAGTTTTCCTCAGATGGTGGTTTAATGAACAATTTTTTAGTTTTTGTGTTAGAGGGATGGAATTTGATGAATGATTTGATGGAACAGATCATTTAAAAGTTTTTTGGATGACTTGGAAACCTTTTAGATAGACAGGTAGATAGGCAGACAGACAGACAAACAGCTAGATAGATAGATGGACAGATAGATAGATAGACAGACAAACAGAGACAGACAGATAGAAAGATCACAATCGGATATAGAGAGCACAGATACATATCGTGAGTGAGTGAGTGAGTGAGTGAGAGAGTGAGAGAGTGTGCTGAGTTTCCACAGTGAGTCAGTCTGCTTGTATTACTGTGGTTATAAAGAGCTTCTGCAGTGGAGAGAGAGAGAGAGTTATGCACGATTTGCTGTCTTCTCTCCTCATCTCACTGTTTCTTTCTCTTCCCACTCACTGAATCTCATCTGTCTCTCCCTCACAACTCTCTCTGTCTCAAGAACTATCTATGCTGAGGATGACTCCCCCAGATACCTCCAGCCACAGATGCCTGTTTCCACGCTCATGGCTGCCCAGGAAGACTCAACACTCTTGGGCTTCCCTCGTGCGGACCTGCCCTCTCTAAAGTGGATCCACATCAGAAAAGCTGCTCACTCTGGTCACGTTTAAGTGAGTATGTCAACAGCAGCCTTACGTGTTTACTGTGCCGCAAGAGAGAGATTATACATTTTTGTTTGGTTACGAGCTAAATATAATCTGTGCAAAATAGAAAAATAGAGAAGGTACCTGTTTATGTGCATATAATAGCTTTGCTGTCAGTGTTTGGTTAATAGGTTTAATTATACAACTCCTTGTTACATATTGTCACGAGTGATCTTCTGAAAGCTGAGAATGCATCCAGGTGGCATCTCAGATGGGTGCAGTTGAGGCTGATGGTGCCAACACAGATGCCAACACTGTCAGTGTGTGAACTCTCAGTGTGTGTCACGACACCGGCTCTGTGCTGAACATCACCACTGCGCAGTTTATTAGTAATCTCAGTACAACAGAATCTCTTCAGTTCTGACAGCTTCCTCATTCTCTAGTTTTTTGTGGTGGAATTCATTTAAATGTATGATTTATTCCTTTTATTAGTAAGTGTGCTCCCGAATCAAACCCATAGTCTTGGTGTTGCAAGCACCATGTTCTACCAGCTGAGCTACAGGAACATTCAATGGAGTAAGATAGTATAGACCATTAGAAGTGTTTACTGACTGTAAAACCCCACATTGTTCAGCTTGTTGAGAATAGATGTGATATTACTTATTTTAAACTGACTATTATAAATCTGACTTTCAGTTGTTGACTGTTGGGAGGAAAAATCATATAGACTTACACAGAAGGAGAGATGAAACTGTTATTGGCCAGTAAACAAGCACCAAGAAACACCCTAGCAACCATACAGCAATGCTCTAAAAACACTCGAAACACCATAGCAACTGCATAGTAACACCCTGGAAGCATGGCAGTGAGTTTGCACAGGCGAGCACCACTCAGGTGTTCTTCAGTAAAAAGATGTAATATTTATTGGATTGCGGGCTGCATGCTTTAGGTGAGAGTGTCAGTGAGGCGCTCAGAGATGGAAAAATACAGTATGTGGGTGTAGAGCTGGTGAAATAGAAATGTATTAGAAAAAGAGCAGCAAGAAGGTGACACAATGGACTTATTTCTATGGAAACAGCATATCCCTCTCTCTCTCTCTCTCTTTCTCACTCCCCTTCTCTCGCTTTCACTCTCTCTCTCTCTTTCACTTTCTCTCTCTCTCTGTCCTCCCATCGCCCCCTATCCCCACTGATGTATCTTTTTGATATTGTTGCATTTTTATATTCTCCTTCACTCTGCTCAGCAACAAAACTAAAATGTGTTTGAAATGAAATGAGTAAAAAATGTAGATCATTTGTGACACATTTTAAATGACTTCTGAAATCTAAAGCTGCATGGAAACAAATACAAAAGTTACTAAGCAGAGGAAAGCTGTTGGTTGAACTCACACAAAACTCATCACTTCCTGTGTTGTGTTTCAGGAAGGTTTGCTTTTACTTGTGACAAACTTTTTAATTCTTGTGTTTGGAATTGTGTTTCTTATGCTGTTATTAAGCCACCTACTCTGGCTGCATGTAACAAATGCGTGTTACAAACTCTCTCTGTCTCCCTACACTCGTATTGTGAGGAATAATTGATATGTAAATGGTACTTTGAGTAAGATGAACTGATAGCATTATTTATCATGAATATATGAAATGAAACTCTGATGCCATCACAGCCCTAATGCACCATGAACACAAACCTACTAATATTCCATTCACCAATCATCTATCCTCCATCTTTCCATCCACCCATCCATCCATCTGTCCATCCATCTATTCATCCATCCCTCCATTCATTCATTCATTCATTCATTCATTCATTCATTTATTCATTCATTCATTCATTCATTCATTCATTCATTCATTCATTCTTTCTTTCTTTCTTTCTTTCTTTCTTTCTTTCAGAGACATAATTTATTGAACTATTGAAGAACTAGACAGACAGACAGACAGACATGGATAGATATGCATTAATTATATAAAGTTCTCTTACAAGTGTCCATGATCCTCATTAATATTTGTGCAGAACTGTCTTTGATGGTGCCTTGAGTTTGACAGTGAGATGATTTCGTATGGCAGCCTGCTGTGTATTGTGATGTGCTCAAAAATCCTCTGATCCCCACGACCCCACACACCCACAGCTACACACACACACACACACACACACACACACACACACTGAATATTGTTATTGGGAAATAATACGATTGCTGCGAGCACATACACACAAGAGCTGATCAGGTATATGGATCAGTGAGGTCGTGACTGAAACCGTGATGAGTGAAAATCGTAAGCAATCATTCTGCGCTTATGAATGTCTGCAGCAAATACACAGTAATTTATGTGTTTGAACTCAATCTGCGATCTTAAGAATTTACCCACGAGCCATCATGACCATGTTCCGACTTATTGTGTATAATTCATTACTGTTATTTATTGCTTTAGTCACAGTCAGGCAGGATTGGCAGTCAAGTGACAGAGACTGATTGTTTTCAGACTGGAGATGTCATCTTAGTGACCTAATCTGTCAGTCATCGCCAGCTCATGTTCACAGACATGATGGTAAACAATCAATATTTTTTTTAAATTCTTTCTCTTTTTAAAAGTAGGACTTGTTATGAGTTTTACCCCCCTCAAACTTTCTGATTTATTTCTCTCATCTTTCCATCTGAAGTGTAATATGAAGTTTCATAATTAAAGCTTTCTCTTGAAACACTGCGTTGATTTGCTGCATTACTAAATTATGCATCCAGCTGGCTTCAGAAATGTAATCATATTTTCATCTGCATGTTCATCTGCAAGCACAATATAATATCCTGCAGTTTATTATGAAGTGGATTTCCATGCAGAGAGTAATGCCATTTCTTACATTTGATCATAGTTCATCATTTTTTTTGTTGTAAAAAAGGATTTGGTTGCATATTGTTAATTTTTATTATTTGCAGTAACTTTTGTTGGTAAAGTTTCAGAGCCCTTCAGACACAAATTAACATTATCATAAGAACTTTAATATTAATTTATGGTTTACATGGTGATAATTTGCGGGTATATTTATATTTCAGATCCTGTGAAGTGACATCATCTCATAAACAATGTCTGAACATGAGCATGTTAAATCCATTCAGCTGACACATGCAATGTGTGTATGTAATGCTTCCTGTCACTGGTCTGAGTCTGTCATTTGCACGTCTGCAAAGCAGATGTTCATGTGTTGTGTGTGTTGAATGTTTGTTTGTGTGTTCCTGCAGACTGCATGTTTCTCTCAATGTGAACATGAGTTTAAACCTGCTCTGTGCTTAAAAACTGATTCCATAAGCATGTTTTGGATTTTGTGTGTGTGTATCTGTGTGTGTTTTGTAATCTGTAAGCCTCCTAATGCTGCGCGAGGAGTGAATTGTAAAGCCTCGGGCTACTTAGAGAAAGAGAGAGAGAGGGGAAAGAAACAAAGAGAGAGGGAGAGAGAAAGGGAGGGATGGGGAGAGGGAGGGATTGATGTGGAGGAGTGCAAGAGAAGCTTGTTCTTTTATTAGAAGATATTTTCTTCTGTCGTTCATTTCTTCTCCCCATCTCTGAGGATGCCAAGTGGAGACCAGCAGTTAGAAACAGTCTGTGCATATCTAATATGATTGGGGCTGCTAAAAATAGACTATGCACTATACACTCTCTGCTCGTTTGCATGTATTGAACACAGCGCTGTTTTGTAAGATTCAAAGAGCAGTAATGATTTTTACTAGAGCAGTAATACATGTGAGGTGCATTTGTGACTCTATAATAATACGTTGTTTGTTCCTCTAGTTCAGCTGATGGAGCCAATGCTAGCAATGTCAGCATGATAAAGCACACAAGCTGATAAATTGCACACCTTAAATTCACTCTGAGTTGTTTTGCATAAAAGCCTCTCCCAATGCGTAAATGCAAAGACAAGCATTACTATTAATAGTGCTCATTCTTAGAGTTAGAGATTTGAACAAACGTCATAGCATCTTTGTAACATGTTTTGCACAGAGAAACAACCCTCATATTGCCTCAAAAATATATGTTAAATCTAGTTTGATAATAAAACTCATGTGAATAAAATACGTTGTGCACTATTTTCTGATGTCTTTAGGTCTTTCTTCTTTTGCAAGCAATACATGCTCAGAAAACAATTTTAGGTTGTAAGAATGTTCCCTAATGTTTCCATTAAGTAACAAAAACGTTTTAGAGAACACTTTACAATGTTCTAAGAATGTTCCCTTTTAGATGGTTGTGCAGCATTTATTTATTTGTTGTTTTACTCATGTTGTGTTGAGCTCACGTCTTTTCTGAGTTTTATGTAAATGCGGTTTCTCTTCTTCTGGAAAGGTCAAGTTGATTCAGATCACATCTGTCAGTCCACGAGGGCGCGCAGACAGCAAGACCTTCAGATCTGAGAGCTACAGGAAATATAGACATATATATTGAGGTATGCCTGCAGCTAGACACAGCAAGTATATAGTGAAGTCTCTTATTATTTTATTACAGTCTGTTTATAGTGTGTTGATGTTTCACAAACTCCATGAGGTGCTGGGAAACACATCTCAAATATATTGTTCTCTGTTTTGTTTTAGAAGATGGAGCAGGAAATCTCAAAAGTTCAGCGTAAGATGTCTGACCTGGAATCAGTTCTGCAGCAGAAAGATGTGGAGCTCAAGGCTTCAGAGACCCAAAGATCCATCTTAGAACAAGACCTGGCCACCTACATCACAGAATGCAGTGTGGGTAGTGCATACTGTGTGTGTTATAGACGTGTGGACATGGTTTACTCAGTTTTAACTTCTTTTTGCTTGTGTATTTGTGTTTCAGAGTCTAAAGCGCAGTTTGGAGCAGGCCCGCATGGAGGTCTCGCAGGAAGATGACAAAGCTCTTCAGCTACTGCATGACATACGAGAGCAGAGCAACAAACTGCAGGAAATTAAAGAACAGGTATTCTATGCAGTTCTTCAATTCAGTTCATTTGTTTGATCTTTTGATCTTTTGTTGTTAAAAAAAGCAGCCAGTGAGCCAGTCAAAGACAAGGAGAAACTAATACAAAGATAGTTTTCTCTTTATTTTTGTCTTGTTTTCCAGTGAAAACCTGTAAACATTCTGTAAACTTAAAACATTTACATAAGGGATGTTAAGACCTGTTTTCAGAGAATACATCATGAATATCATGATTGTCTATTTTCTCACATTATTGGCAAATAATTTTCAGAAACTGAATTGTTTGCTCAGGTTTAGAAGATACAGTGGTATATTTCCTATGTTATTTTCTGTGCAGTTGTTGTATAGCTTTGCCTGACAATAAATTGTTCACATAAATTGTTCATAACATACACAGCAGGTTGAAAAAGCTCCAGTTTGTGTGCATACGTTGAGTTTCATTAAATTATGAGTAGATATTTGACCCACAAGCATTTTGTGACATTATTAACACTGGGGTGTGAGTGAGCATTTTTCCATCTGAACTTTACTTGAAATATCATCACAGACTGCCTAGGCGTCTACTAATAAGAGCTCTGAGGATAGAGTCCCTGGTACGAGTGCAAATGAAATGGTCTCTCACCGCTGCGAACCATCTCAACCTTTGAAAGAGTTTTTGAGGTGATGGCCATTTAGAGTACAAAGAGAACAGATAGAATAAAGCGTGAGATGTGAAAGACAGATTCTAATGGAAAAACAGGCTGCTCATTGCCGGTTCTTGTGTGTCTCCTCCAGCCCAGAGCCAGGCTCCATCGCACTGCATGGTTGCCATGGAGACAAAAATTGGTACCTAGGAGTGAAGGGTGTTGCAGATGCCTGGAAATGCTGTTCGTGACGAGCAAGCAAAGGCTCGAATTAGCAGCATTCAGACTAAAAATGAACCGTTTACTTTTTCGATTTATTTTATAAACTCTGTCGGATTGTTTCTCGGTTCAGTTCCACAGGATTGAGGCACATCTCAAAAACACATTCTACTTTAATTGTGAATTTCTGTCATATTCTGTTGCCATTCAAAAATGTTTTGTGATTTTTATAAAAATTTAAAAGGATTAAAGCATTAATGTAGTATGAGAAAGTAACAGCAACACATAAGTAAAACTGAAGAGTTCACCAGGACAACATTCGGAGTCTGTTTACTGACATCTTGCTTTGAGTTTTGTTGCCCTTGTGGATGGATACATAGAATATTCTCTAAAATAAGATTTAATGTTAGTTTCTAGGAGTTGTAAACTGAAACAGCTTTAATCATAGTCCAACTTCAGCTTCATTGTCGCTGTAATTGTGTTGTTATTGGAACAGTTGCGCAGGTGTGTGCTCTGCTTACAGGAGACTTATTGAAGATTTTTATTTAGTTTTATTTGTTTTAATTGTCAATTGTCTCAAATGTTGTTTCTATAAATTCCTTTGAAAAAAGACATACAGTAAGAGAGTATTGAGCGGTAATATTTATGTTAAAAGAACAAAATTCATAAAGAATTTAATGACAAATCTCAAAATAATGTGATTAAACTGGTGTTGTTGGTTTCATGGAATATCTGAACAGTAAAATTCCTTTTTATTTTTTACTGGTTGACTTACATAGTTGTTTAATGTCCAGTGCTGCTATCTTGAGAGCAGGGTGGCCAGTGATTATAATAAATAAAATGGCAATATATGCATAATAAAATTAAAAAACATGCAAAAGAGATGAGAACGAAACTAAATTAAAGCTGCCATCCGTAACTTTTTAAAACAATTATTGAACAAGTATATCAGTGTTTGAAACTGTGTGCGTACTTACCACGGTTTGTAACAGTAAGTTTATAATAATGATTTATAATTTGAGCTGTCAGGTACGATTTCACGGGAATCGTCCGTCTGTAAACAAAAGAAGATCCAGCTACTATATTACATCTCAGTTTACATTTTTTGTAAGAACATTTCCCTAATGTTTCTATTAAGTAACAAAAATGTTGTTATAATAACATGTTAAAAATGTCATTATGAAAGTTTTAGGAACTTTCAAGGAGTTTTTTTAAACATTGTATACATAGAACTAGGAACTTATAGATAAACTAGATAAACTTTTAGAGAATGTTAGCCAACGTTTTGAGAATGTTCCCTGTTAGCTGGGATGTCCAGGTACTGTAGATGGCAATTAACCTGCAATTTTATGTTTGAAACAGAGATGGCGATATAGAGGCAAAAGATACATACATTTACATTTAGTCATTTAGCAGACGCTTTTATCCAAAGCGACTTACAAAGGACGAGAGCATTGAACATTTGTCTTGTACGCCAACGAGCCAAGTCTACAAAGCTACATTTACAAGGGGACATTGTATTCTGTTACTAGAGAGAAAGATGGACTAGAGACAGATTTTTTTTTTTTTTTGGAAGGATAGAAGGATAGGATAGAGGGATAGGATAGAAGAGCATTAGGGTTCAGACAGGTGTTTGCAAAACAGGTTGTGTGTTTCGCAGATACAGATTGGAGCTTTAAAAATACACCACATCAGCTGTTCGTATCTTCAGAAACAACCCCTAAAGGAAGTGAATGCTTCAGTAATCTTGTCTAGATACACACTTTAATTGCCCTATGGTGATAAATTCAACATGGTCAAATATTCACCTGGTCAATATCACAAATCTTTTCTCAGAAGACAAATCCAAATAAAAAAACTATTTTTTTCCTATGGATGAACCTTCATCGTCGATTTTCACAGTATTTTGGTAACTATGGCAGATTGTTTACTTTATGCCCAGTTTTCAGCGTAACATCATTTTCAGGACTGACGTTATTTGCACAGAGAGCAATTATCTTGCTATTGATAATTAACCAGCCACATTAGAGTGATTATTGACATAAGAAAGCTGTGTTGACTCACCGTGAGTTGAGTTTTCCACAGTATTTTTTCCATTCAGGAGGTAATTTCATAAAATGTCAAGCACCTCTTTTTGTCATTTCTGTTGATTGTAATTATAGTTTAGATAACGACAATGTTAAATAAAAATACTACTATTCTGTTCATTATTTGTGCTTGCTCTGTGCATTTGATTGTGCAAACAATTAACTGTTTTTAACTGTTTTTGACTGTTTTACATTTACTAGTACATTCTTAGCAGTGAGGTGTAAAAGGCTGGACCTGGTGTTGCCTGCAGTTTCTCTAGGAAAATATAATAGCCTCAGGTGTCCTACTGTTAAAATGGTTTATTAGTTACTAATGGTTAAATCATTATTTTGTTCCTGCAAAATAAATTATGAAGCACTTGCATTAGAGCTTTAGTCCCTGTAAACAGAGTTTAACAGATAGTCCCTATGGGCTGCGCCACTGTGATATACACAGTAGCTGTTGAGCAGGTATAGTATATTTTTAGCAAGACTGCAACACTGTGTTGACAAGTTAGTCCAATATGATTTTATGTTAATTTTAATTATGCTGCTTGGCAACAGTACACAGGCTAATAAACTGCTAAAATATGATTGTTAACATTAATAAATGTATTTCTTTATAACATTGGTGCTTTTTGCCATTTTGCTATTACCTCATTTTTATAAAAGCAGCGATCTGTTTGTATTCTTCAAATTAGCCAATTTGCACAGGAGCTTGTCCGACATGCTATACAACAAGTGTTAATAAACAGAGACAGTCACTGATTCTGTTTTCTATGCTTGTCCTGGTGAATTACCTTGTACCCGCAAGTGTAGCCTCAGGATGCTGTTTTATGATTAAGCACTGGAAGACGTTTTGTTAGGCAGCTGCAGCCTCGTCAGACGTGAAGTGGTTGAGATTTGTGAGCTGTAGCTAATGGCTCATGAAAAGACCAGGGCAGATTTGGACTCTGGCTGGTTCTGCTCACTCCATCCACCCACTCAGTAACCTTTCACCCACGCAGCACACATATTCCTCCACTTCTCCTCTCCGCTCTTCATCTGCTGCTCTCTCTTTCCTCTAGACTGATCATCTCCTCTGCTCTCCTCTCACAGACTCATAACGTCTTCTGATATGTTTCAGTCTCAAGTGATTTGACCAACTTGTGTATAATTTTTTGCTTGAGTTATGTTCATCTCGTCTCTTTATTTTTTTTATCCTTTTCACCAATATTGGTGGAGTACAGAGAGTAATTTAGCCTAAGGTGAAATTTCTCTCATCATTTGCTCACCCTGATATTGTTTCTAACCCATGTGAATGTCTTCAGTCATACGGAAGAACCCAAAAAAGGTGTAAACTTCTGTACTCTGTATTTTGTAGAACATTTACACTTTTCAATACCATGACAAATTTCCTCACAAAAGGACAAAGAAACATCATAAAACCATAAAAGTAGCTCATATGACTCATTTGCATAGTCAGACTTAGCCCATTGTAATCCATTATGACACATTCAAGAACCAATAACTTTTGGCATAATTGACATTATTAAGTACTTCTATGGTTATTTTTGGAGCTTGACAGTCTCCATTCACTGTCACTGAATGGAAAGAGCTGAACTTCTAAACATCTCCTTCAGTTTTTCATTGGACTAACATGATAGTGGGTAAATGAGGGTGGAGTTTTGGGTAAAGTCAGACACAAGTAAACTTGATGGTTTCTCTGTAGGAGTATCATGCTCAGCTGGAGGAAATGCGGGTGTCTATTCGTCAGCTGGAGGAGAACCTGTCTGCTGCTCGTCGCCGTAGTGACCTGTATGAGTCCGAGCTGAAAGAGTCCCGTCAGACCAGTGAGGAGCTCAAACGGAAAGCTGCAGAATACCAGCAGAAGATCCAGAAGGTCTGTTCAGTAGTCCAGGCTCAGAGTTGTTGCATATACTGGTCACTGTTTTCATGACACACTGGATGTGGTTTGATCAATCTACATCTTATTTTTCAGGCTAAAGAACAGGGCAAAGCAGAGATGGAAGAACTTCTGAACAAACTACAGAAGGTACATCCAATCTCTGACTATCACATGATTTCCATTCACAGACACAATGATATTGCTTGTTACAGACTGGGTCAGCCCTGTTGAAAAGACCAGCATTGTCAGCATATGTTATATTTGGATGCTGGTGATCTGGCTTAGACCTTTTCATTTGCTATGTCAATCACTAATATAAATCAAACTGAACCAGCAAAAGGAAACATATCAAACAAACTAATAATACTTGTTCATCTGAAATGTTTTTTTGTGAATGTTACAGACCAATGCAGAGCAGCAAACAAAGACTGAAGAACTCCAGGAGAAGCTTGTGAAGGTGCTCTACACATTAACACATTAAATTACTTAATTACTAAAAATCAGGGCTGCCACTTCAACTTCTTTTAACTAATAAATAGTTTAAAGGAATTGTTCACATAAAAATAAAAAACAGCAGATAATTTACTCACTGTCAAGGCATCCTAGTTGTATATGACTTTCTTCTTTCAGCCGAGCACAATCAGGGTTATATTAAATAACTTCGGCTTTATAATAGCAATGAATAGTGCCCAAGATTTTGAATTTTGGATGAGCTATTCCTTTAAGGTTTATTATCAAACAAATACAACACAAATACCTTGTACAACACAAGACAATAATCCTCTCATTGACAGACCTGTGTGAAGCACTGAAACATATATTTTACATTTGTAATATTTTATTCTATATGTTATGGGTCACACTTTGGCTGACACAGATGCAGTTGCCTCAGACAGGCATTAGTGACCTTTGACCCCGGCTTCATTTCTTTCAGGCCGTGAAGGCGAGTACAGAAGCCACTGATCTACTGCAGAGCGTTCGTCAGGCTAAAGAACGGCTGGAGAAGGACCTGGAGCGTCTGCAGACCAAAGAAGACTCTACAGATAGTCTGCGCAGACGCTTACGAGAGACAGAGGTCACATACAATTTACTTTAATAATAGTCTACATGATGGTCTAACTAATTAGCTTCAATACAATTGTTATTTATTGCTCCAGTCAACTCAGACAGCATGTCCCTACATTTTGAATAGCTTATATATCTTCTGTTTTATATGTCTAAATTAGTGATTGCAATCTTTAGAGTCTAATGATCACATAAACCAGCCTGAACCTGCTTAGATCTTTATGCTGGTCTAAGCTGCTCTTTTCAGTAGACCCGCAAATCAAGACTGACTTGTTTTTTTTATGTGGGTTGCAACAGGATGGTAAGAAATCGCTGGAGAATCAGGTGAAGAGGCTGGAGATGGTGGAACGACGAGAGACGAAACTGAAAGAAGATATTCAGACCAAGTCACAGCAGATCCAACAGATGGCCGACAAAATCATGGTACGACTGAGACATGAGTGAACATAGAACCCCTGCTGAGCAACACATACTGTATGTAGAACACAACCACACACACATACACAAACAAATAGGTAAATACTGCGGCTAGCAAGACTGCTGTTCATTTCAACATAACGTGTCAAAAATGCAATTGCCAAAAAACAAAACATCTGCAGAAACTGCCACACACAGTGGTTCTACTCGATTAAGACAAGTAACGCATATTAGTCACACGCGATATACCTCCTCAAACACTCACGATTACATTAAACACACACTTTGTGTCTTCATTTGACTTTCTTGGATCTGCCTAGCTTGGCAGTTGTATTCTTTCCTTTACTAAGCTCCCAGCATGCTCCCTGGCCTGTCATGACTCCAAAAATGACAGATTGTAAGAGCAGATCATCTCTTTCTGGCCACAAACTTCTGTCACAGTGACTGTGTTTTAATTAGATGATTTATTTTTTATTGATATTTTATTAATGTCGGTTAATATTAATTTTTATAGCTTTTTTATTAACTACTTAAAACAGAAAGGCCCCATTTGAGTTTATAGAGAGCGAGTGATCATATTGAGCTGACCTGGAGACCCATAGCAAATAAAATCACAAGATCACAAAAAGCATGACAATTGTGTTATTCTTATATCTGTAAAATCTGTCCTAGCCATTAATTAGCTAAATCAAAGCAAATGCTTTACAGATGAAAACTGAGCAAAACACCCCTCATGTGTCTTTTTCGAATAAAATAACTAAAATTGGAATGAATTATTTTAGCCATCAAAATAAAGAAATTTAGAAATTACCATTTGCGTGATGTGTGCAGTTGTAAATGGTTTTGTTTGTGTGACTTATGAATGAAATTTTAGGTGAATTACATCTGAGATATGAAAGAGTAACCAAAGTTTTACAGTTTTCCTCTGGGAGGGTTTTGGAATTTGGACAGAGAATTTATTGATTTGGTTTTTTTGGTCTGTTTGCAGGAACTAGAGGAAAACTTACGTGAAACGCAGGCCACAGCCCAGCGGTTGGAAACACACTTGGAACAAAAGGAAAAGCTTTATGAAGACAAAATCAAGGTCAAACGCAAAACCAAAAGAGTTTACCTATATCCAGCACTGTACTGCCAGGAGTTAATGTAGTCTTATTTACTGTTCATTATTAATTATACAGTGACTGAATAAAAGATCCTGACTACATTTATCTTCTAATTTAGATCAAAACAATTTTTAAAGGGTTCATTCTGAAAGTGGTGTCTGTTGGTTTGTCATTATTAATAATTCTGTTTGTGTTTAATAGGTGTTAGAGACGCAGATGAAGGCTGATTTGGCAGAGAAGGAACTGCTGGAGTCCAAGCAGAGCACATATGAGGAAGAATCTCGTGAGCGAGGCAAAGTCATCAGTGACCAGGCTGCGGTGCGAGACCTTTATGAAAAACACAAAAGGGACAATTCACCCAAAAATATACATTCTGTCATCATTTCCTCTAAACCTGTATGACCTTATTCTCCTGTGCAATACATAAGGAGGTGTTAGACAGAATAAAAGCATGCAGTGATCAAGGGCTGTGGAGTTCCAAAAGGACAAACTAATGTTTTTACTTTAGTTAAAAAGCATCTGCCATTTAACAAATAACCATGTCAGTGATAATTAAAGGTCTGCTGTGAACAATCTCGTTTGATTTGCTCTTTCATGTAGACCATTAATGCCATGGAGTCTAAAATGACGAATCTAGAGCAGAGAATTGCAGAGCTGTCCGAGGCAAACAAACTAGCAGCCAACAGCAGCATTTACACGCAGAAAAACATGTGAGTTACACACATGAACATAAACTGTGGGGTCCGTGTGATGTCACTCAGTTGTTATAAAACGATTGGTTATTATTTGCATATTCATTAGCATGATTTTTGGACATTGTATTAGACATTGTGCTTTTTGTAAGTGTCTTGTGTCTTATTGCTTTATTCTTCAACAGTGCTGTTATTTTTCACCTGACATGAAATTCTCATCTTGATTATTTTTAAGTCTATCTGGTGCAGTTCACATGAATGAGTCGTGGATATCAGGATGACATGAACGGTAATTTAAGGCTAATGTGCCATGAAGGGATTTTTTATGGTTAAGCACAAGATTAATGAAAGATGACCTGGTCTATGCACATTATATTTAAAAACTTTTACAACAGGCGCATAATATCACTGTTGAAAAGACCAGTATTGTATCTCAGACACTCATAATTCATAATTAGCTTAACTAGCAAGACAACCTTGGTTAACTAGTCTTAGTCCATGCTGGTTAACCTTCCTGATAAAGAGATTAATCTATGTATATATAACGGTTTATCTCCTAGACAAACACCAAACCAGCATGAATCAACCTAGAAGAGCATGGAAATGCATGCTTGTCTAAACTGCTTCTTCCATCAGGAAGTATGGTTGTTATAACATACATTTAACACATATATATGTATATAAGTATGTGGAAGTTTGTAGGTAAGTGGATTGTTAACAGGTGTATCTTTGTGAGTGAACACAAACACAGTGGGTGTGGAATCAGACATTTAGGACATAAAATAAACATAAATGTTCAAACTGGGGACTCTGTGCAAGTGCACAGTCATGTTGTACATACCTCATCTGTTCTGGTGTTATGGTTGTGGTGTCTTTAAACCAGTTGACCTGAAAGAAACTCTCATGAGCTTGTTTCTATTCTTCAGGAAAGCTCAAGAGGAGATGATCTCGGAACTGAGACAGCAAAAGTTTTATCTGGAATCTCAGGCTGGCAAACTGGAGGCCCAGAATGCAAAGTTGGAGGAACATCTGGAGAAGCTGACACAGCAGGAGCAGACTAACAAGAGCAGGATTCTGGAACTAGAGGCCAGACTCAGAGAGGTGAGAGCGCTGTAGACCAGGAGGATGATGGCGTTGATGTAGTCAACGAATGTTATTATCACAAATACAGAAGGCATGATGAAAAAGAAATGTAGCGCAATTGGAATTTAGCAGCACAAAGGTTGTGGGCTTGATTTCAGGAGAATACACATACTGATGAAGATGGATGCACTGTAGGTCACTTTGGATAAAAGCATCTGCCAAATGCATGAATCTAAAAGTGATTTCATTAAGAAATATTTACATTGAAGAGCATTTGTGTTATGAGCCACATTATGAAAGATTTTCTTTTTTTTGAAAGATCTGGATTTTGATGCACTGTGTAGACATACATGACTAAACAATAACTTGTTCAGAAATCTTGTGCTTAATTTTCCTAAATATAATGTTTTTTGGGGTAACATGGACAGTAGCTCGGCACCTGTGGTTCATATGCGACCGGTTCCTCCACAGATTGGTCTAGAACATGAGGAGCAGAAGCTGGAGATCAAGAGGCAAGTGTCTGAGCTAACGCTGTCCCTGCAGGAGAGAGAGTCTCAGATCAGCAGCCTGCAGGCAGCACGTCACGCACTGGAGAGTCAACTACAGCAGGCCAAGACTGAACTGGAGGAGACCACAGCAGAGGCTGAGGAAGAGATCACAGTTCTCCGGGTGAGGAGGACAGTGTTGGGGAGTAAATAACTAAAACTAGTCCCATCACTAACTTAACTAAATTTTTTCTATAGCATGACATTAGCTATACTGTTTATCTTCACTGACAAGCTGTTTTTATGTAAATAATACGTAGAAATAAATGATTGAGCAAGTATATGACAGATCAGTGTTCAACACAGTCTCCTTACCTTACCCCGATTCACAACGGGAAATGTCAGTTTGGCTTCATTTGACTAAAATATGTAAAGAAAAGTATGTAAAGTAATCTGCACTTTTATGTTTTAAACAGAGATGGCGATAGAGAGGCAAAAGTTACAGACTGCAGCTTTAACTATACAATCTAATTTGTGTAAAAAACTAGATAAATTAAACTAAAAAAAACATATTGGCCTCATTAATAGGTGTAATGCATGGAGCTTAAGATTGCCAGTAGTATTTTTTTTTGTAAAGAGAAGTCTGACTGTAGTTTAACTGCTTTAATGATGTTCAATATGACAACAAGTACAGCAGTTGATATATCTGTATCATTTCCTGTCACCATTTTGCAGACACTTCTCATCACGCTCATGTCCTTCAATCATAATAAATAATCATGAGTTTCTCTATAATCTCTCCATGGACCATTGTGTTCATCATCTCCACAGTGCAGTAAACATCTTCCCACGTTTCACTGAGAACTGCAGTTTCAATGCATTTTCAGCCCCAGCTCCTCTCATGTATGACATCACACCTGTCAAAACACTTGAGTTCTGTTCAGAAATGCTCTGCTATCTGCTGAAACGCTCTTCACTTTTCTGCACTGCTCTGGCAGAGTGCATGCGTTTTGCAAATATGGCAATTTTCACACTTATTTCTTTTTTCAAGGCCCATCGGGATGAAATCCAGCGGAAGTTTGATGCCCTGCGAGACAGCTGTGCGGTACGAAACCAGATTCTCTCTATTTTTAAACATCATCTTACTGATACCAGTTTCACCTGTGCAGTTAAAAATATTTACATGTGGGTGGTGCTGTTTCCATAACTAGTGTCTGTTTGTATCACAGTCATCTAAGTCAAACCGTGGTACATGGTACATGGATCAGATTGTAGGACTAAGTTTGGGGTCAATGTTAGACTTAGGTTTAGGACTGGGTTAGGGGGTTGTATACTACTCCGTATCAACCTACTATTTCCCTCTTTTTAGTTTAAGTTATGTTTATGGTTTGCATTATGAGTAGGGTTGTAGTTTATGACTGTATTTATAACTGTATTTGTTTCAGAACCAGCAAAAGACATTGAAACACAACATACTTAGCAAAATCATGGTGACCAGACAGACGTATTTACCCCAATACTTAATGTTTACCATATTCATAAAGCACATATTTATTTATTTTTTTGTTAGTGAAAGATAATGCCTTCCATCATTTTGTCCAGCTATGCACACATTTAAAAGCATCTGTTTCTGAGCTGCTGAAATGAGTTCACTCAGCAATGATTTCAGGAAGGGAACTAGACGCATTTTAAGTGCTTTTGTTTGCTTTGCCTCTGGAGTGTGTTTCATTATTATCAAGCACAGTGCATCTCTGCCCTACTTTCACTGTTCACCCACACTCAAGCTGCTTGTGCGCTCCGACTCAACCCATGCAGTATTCTCACCCGGCTCCAGAAGGCTGTCTTTTGATTGGATGACAGCATTGATTTATGCGTTTTGAAGAAATGAAATACTGATGAATAATGAAATGATAATTAGATAGAAGCTCATGTTGTAAATGATGTATTAAATTGAGTTTGCCAAGGCTAACATCACTCTTAATGTTGCATATTGTGTGGTTTGTTGAGGAGAGGTGTGCTTTTATTTTTTAAGCAATTGATTTACAATATTTGCCTGGCAGACTTTGTTTGCCTGCATTTACATTAAAGACCTGGTCCATATCTATGGACTGGAGTAGCACAGAGAGCCCTTAGGAAAATGAAACTAATAGTTCAATTATAGTGTTTGTGGTAAAACTACAGCAACCACAAATTTACCCTCATCTTACTGTAGTAAACATAGTTTAACATGTTATTTATATTTATAGGACTTTGGTAACAAAAATGGTGATCAATCCATCAAACAACATAGTAAAACCATGGTTTATTTTCAGAAGATGTAAAATTAAATTTGGTTAAGTGTAACTTTCTGGGAGCACAATCCTGTTTTATACACTACATAAATACAGCTCAAAAATTTAGAAGACCAAAGCGTGTTTAGTAGAGAGAAGCGTCAACCAGGGGCACAGATTATAAAGCTTACCCAGACTCAGACCTTCAGCAGAACTCACAGAGTGACAGTAAGAGGCCTGATTCACACCGAGTGAGTGACGCATATTCACTTCACCGTGAGCCAACCAGAAATTGTATTTGAAAATGTCATTTTAAATATTCAAGGTTTAGGTTTAATCTGTCATAAAACTAATAATTCTAAAGACAGACGGGCAAACTGATAGACAGCTGAGTCTGCTTCCTCTCACTCTTTTTCTTCCTCCACTACTCAAACTTCTTAAGGAGTTTCTTTCTTGCCACAGGCACCTTTGGTTGCTCATTTGGGGCTTTAAAACAATGGCCTGGTTTCACAGACAGGGCTTAGATTAAACCAGGACTCAGCATTAGTTAAATTAGGTCCTTTAAAAAGCTTTTTAAAACTTTCCTTAAAAAACATTACTGTGTGACTCTTAAGACAAAACAATGGCACTAATATATTTTAAGATGTGTCTGTGCAAGTGTAAACATGCATTTTAGTCTGGGACTAGGCTTAAGCCTTGTCCATGAAACCAGGCTAAAATGTGTTGCAAAAAGTGACTTGACAGATGACAGTGACTTGGTCGTGCAAACAAATTAAATAAATGGATTAAATGTTTACATTAAAAACAACAGGAGTCAGTCTGGATGTGTTTGCCAGATGCATCAAATATAAGTAATGTTGGGTGGTATGAAGTGGGTTTCAGTGTTTGTGTCACTGTGTCTTTAACAGTAATAACAATAATAATGATGGCGGAAACCTCCTCCGCACCAGAGGAGCGCTTGGCACCACTGAGCCTCTTGGCACATGCCAAAGCGACCAGCAATTTCAGCCGCAACTGCGTCTTTTCTGTTTGTCAGATGGAAGATTTCTGAAGCTTTGCAAATGTGTGAGATGAAATGAGAAATCATTTCTAAAAAAGGTTTTAGTCAAAGCATTGACTTAGAATATTGTTGCTTTCTGCTCTCTTTTGAAAGCTTTTGAAACAGGCCATTTGGAAAAGAAAACCTCTTTAATATTGAAATATTTTCTTTATTCAGATTAAAAAGAGAGCAAATGAAGATGTTTGCTTACATCTGCTTGTCACGTTTCTCCAGAAAAAGATTCCAGTTATCTCACATGCGTCATCAGTTTCAGAAGAGATCTCAAAAATGTTAGAGATTTCAGTATGAACTCGTTTTATCAAAATTTCCAAAGAACAAATCTGTGCACATCTGCTATGCAAATACATTTTCTAGCTCTGTATTTTTATTAAATATCATCTCAATTCTTTGTCATTTTATTTCCCCAAAGGAAGTTTATGAGAAACATAGTTAAAACATAACTGAGATCTTCATTTAGCTAAGAAAGAGGAACCAGTAGTAAAGTTCCTTTTGTGCCAGTTGTTTAATTATAATGTTATGTTTAATCTTTATTATGTTTTTCACATCACTTCCAAAAATGTGCTTAAAATATTATTCACCATATTTTTTGTACATGTACCATGATTATGGTATTTTTGAAAGTACCTTGGAGTACCATGCCCATATCAAAGTCCATAAATTGCATTAATTTAAATGGTAAATTTAAGTACCATAACATTCCCATCACATACCATCACTGTTTCACTGTTCCATGGTGCCTTCACAGCACTCTGTGATAAGGGTGATGATGTTTAGTGTTTCTCTTTGACCTGCATCAGGTGATCACAGACCTGGAGGAGCAGTTAACTCAGCTCACACAGGAGAATGCTGAGCTGAACCGACAGAACTTCTATCTGTCCAAACAACTAGACGAGGCCACAGATGAGAATGAGGAAAGAGTCCAGCTCAAAGAAGACGTGGAGCGCCTGCGCAGAGAGGTCGCAGACAGAGAGATGCACCTCAACAATCAGAAACAGGTAACAGAAGAAACCTAATGAGATATCTTTTATAGCTCAATCATTTTGATTGGACAGCACTGAGATTGTCATGGAATGAATTCAGACTTTTGGATTTTACTCTTGAGAAAAAGACTCCAGTAATAACCAAAGATCTTAACAATGTCTCAACAATGTCTGGCATCAGAAGAGAAATTTCACTACGAATGTTTCTCATCAAGTAGTTCTGAGACCAAATGACCTAAGACGCGACATTCACATTACGTGTGTCAATAACTGATACGTCTGTGGCTTGTTTTGGAGTATTAGGAGTCTTGTTACCTAAATTTAGCTGTAAAGTCTCCTGAACTATGAAATCTCAACATCCTGAGCAATAGAAGTGTACTCTGGGAACACACACACACTCTCCCATCACCAAGTATCTGAGTCACACACACATGTAGATGCTGCAGAAGTGATGTGGGCTGACTTTAAGAGCTCCTCACAGGTCATAAACATCAGATAAACAGATTCTCCTCACAGTTAGCTGATGTTTTAGCATCTAAAAGGTGGCAAGAGACACATAACAGAAGAATTTTCATACATTAAAGGTTTAAATCATCCATCATTTTGATCTTTCGAGAAACAGTATGTACAGTAAAGTCAGCACTTATTATAGTACTGCTAATACACTAGAATTGAACTTTTATGAAACTTAACAATGTAGCTTTCATGATGACAAACTTACCATCCAGCCCAATCTGAGCACCCAGCTAACAGTTGTAAGTTGTAAGAACATTTCTCTAACGTTTCCATTAAGTAACAAAAATATAAAAATAAGTTCTACTAACATTACTGCAAGAATGTTTCTGATAACTTTGAGAGAACTTTTTAGCCAGTGTTCAAAGAGCATTCCCTGATAGCTGGCCATTTATTAAAGCTGCAGTGTTAAATTGACTCATATGAAATATTCTGATGTCGACTATCAAACCATGAGCACATTTACAAGTAAACATCTGTTGGATGTCTGTAAATTTTAATTTTTTTAATACGATCTCTGATCTCATTTCAGCACTGATTGTTTAATGAATCTGTCACAAGAGTCTGTTTTACAGGTCAGATTTGATTAATTGTTTTGGACTAGGGAGAAAGTTTCGGGTTCTAAAAGTCACAGTATGTTTTCATAGTACAGTAAACCCAATCTCAGGAGATCAAGGGGAATGTGATTTCTCATGATATAACCTCTTTAAGGTTTGAAAAGTGATGATACAACAAATACAAAAGAAAATCACAGCTTTCCTTTTCAGTGCCGAAACAAAGCTGTTTAATAAACTGGAAAATTATGCTTGCAGGGTCTATTTTTTTGCGTGGTGGTGCAGAGAAACAGGAGATATGAGGGGAGGTGTGTGTGTACAGTGATGTGTGCGTGTGGGTTGCTGCGTGTGGGTGTGCAGTCCTCACTGTTGTATAACAGCAGCGAATGGTAATCATAGACACTGGTAGGAGGCAGAAATGTGTCATATTCACTCTCAGGCCCCTCTGCCCCCCCAGCGTTGGACTTCACAGGGGCAGAAGCATATGGGCTATATTTGGAGACTCTCCCTTTCACACTGTACTGTCTTTTTGAAATGTGGTGTTATCTAGTTCTGTCACTAGGATGCACATTTACACTAACATCTGCCAGGTACAAGACCCCCTCCGGCCCCCTGATGGCTCTCAGAGAATGAATGCTAATTGGCAGTGAGTCTGAATCCAGACTTGCTAATGAAAGTCAAAAGAAACAAAATCTGTGGCTTCCTCTTGATCATCTATCAGCATATTTGTAGCTTCTGTGCTGTGCGCTCTTGGAAAGTAATCAGGATGTTATCCCTGATGTGGTGGTTTTTATTAGGTTTGTGATTTTCTGGCCTGGAAAAATCTGACAAAATCCTGATAAATAATTTAAATTTCTATATTAAATAAATGATTCTAGTGCTTTATAAAATAAACTTTTTAGAGACTGGAAAAATCACTAAAAGTCAATCAGTGTGGGAGCTCTTGTTTATGTGTTGATTGGAGAAAACAGATTCCAAAAAAATTATTTTCCTTTTAGATAATTGAGAAACATGTTGGTGCTTGAACAGTGTTTTATACAACAGCTTCTGACACTTCAAACTGTCTTTCAGTTTGTTCACAATGAATAAATAAATAGCTTTTCAAGGGCTCATATCATGGAAACCTAGCTGTTTCTTGCACTTTTGTAATTTAAAAACTGCAAAAGGACTCGTTCAAAAATCTTTATGGTATGACATCACAGCCATAAGCTCATCTTATGAACAAACACATTCAGTATTGAGCAACACTGCAATATTCCATAAAAAGTAAGATTAGTATTTTTTGATTTCATGGTGACTTTAAAGGGACAATATCAAACGCAGCCTGAGGGTGAAACACAGAGAATTGAAAATGGGCATGACAAATGAAGTTATGGCTGTTTTTGACTTTAGAAGTTAAATAATGAGGTTTGTGTGTGTGTGTGCGTTGTAGAACATTGAGACCCTGAAGACAACATGTACAATGTTGGAGGAGCAGGTGCTGGAGCTGGAGACTCTCAATGACGAGCTGATGGAGAAGGAAAGACAGTGGGAAAACTGGAGATCTGCTCTGGACGAGGAGAAGAACCAGGCGGAGCGCCGGGCACGAGACTTACAGAGACAACTAGACAACGAGAAACAGAACCGGTACAGGAAACACACACACATTTACACTGTTATCAGGCTGAGTGTGCTGCTGGAGAACTGGATCACAATCGGACAATATCAGGGTCATGGCCTAACAGTGAGTGCATGTGCTCTGACATATTGAGCCTTGGTGCTCATGTGGGTGACATGAGTTCAAGTTCAAACAAAAAGATAATTGATGGTAGAATAGGGGCTTGTTTAGAAAGACTTATGAAAATAGTAATTATTTTTGCAGTTGCATTTGTTAATGGGCAAAAATAACAAACCGGGTATTGAATTTGGGTATTGAGTAGCCATGTAATTAAACCTAAAGGCACGAAGATATTTAAAATGACTATAGGCAGAGTATTAGTATTAATGAATGTATGTATAATTCCAGGTGAGTATTGATCTCTCTCTCTTCAGCCTCCGGGCAGAGCAGAGGAATTCAGAGTCTCGTCAGGCGGTTGAACTTGCTGTTAAGGAACACAAGGCTGAAATCCTGGTCCTGCAACAGGCTCTTAAAGACCAGAAACTCAAAGCTGAAGGTCTTTCTGATACAGTAAGTGTGTGTGTTTTTGTGTGTGTGCACATATGTATGGATGCTTTGCACAGCCATTATCTATGCTCTCAGGTATGATGTATTTAAAGGTAGGGTGGGCAATTTTGAGAGGCTAGCACTAGCAAGCATAAGATTGCACCCTCCCTTCAGAGTGCTCGCCAAAGCCATGCCTCCAAAACGCATAAACATACTGATGACAGAGGTATGCAAATACATAGTTTGACAGGCAAGTAGGACATCATATCATTACATTCGGACTGACATTTTACGGTCCTGTGCCTTTCACAGAAGATAAATATATAAATAAATATATTTAGACCATGTCACTTAGTGATTGCTATGTGATGTGAAGAGATTTTCAACCAGTGTAATAAAAAATGCTTCTGGAAAAATCACCTACCCTGCCTGTAAGTGGTTTAAGACCTGGGCTTTCTTTAAAGGTTGGAGGATTGATCCTCAAGAAGCTATCAGTGAGCCATCAGCATTGTGTTCCTGATCAGGTGACCTCAGAGGGACTGAATCTGTCATGGCTGTACTGAAAGATATGTTATATAACATTGTGACTAACATGACTAACATTTGTTATTCTCAGCTGAGCGATCTGGAGAAGAAACATGCCATGCTGGAGATGAACGCTCGGAGCCTTCAGCAGAAGCTTGAGACGGAGCGAGAACATAAACAGACACTCATGGACGAGGTTCTTCACTTTACTAGCACTCATAACATCACATTCCTCCATTTAGGCGTTGTTCCTGGTGAACAGAACGAGAAAAAGAGGTTCAGTTTGTTGTTATCGATCGCTCTTTCGCAAATGTCAGTCTGCTGCTGATACTAATATTAAAGCAGAACCATTCAGAGAATAAACCCAATAAACCCTGAAGTTCTGCTGGAAACATCAGACCAGTGCAGATAATTGAATCTTATACAATCGAATATATTGACCAATGCTGATATGGTCACAGATATATTGTGCGTCCTCAGAACCCATGAGTCTGTGTGAGTGTGTGAGACATTGTGACTTGCTTCTTTCAGCAAGGAAAACTGCAACAGCAGTTGGACATGCAGAAAAGTCACATCTTCAGGCTGACTCAAGGACTTCAGGATGCCCTGGACCAGACAGACCTTCTAAAGACAGAGAGAACCGACCTGGAGTATCAGCTAGAAAACATACAGGTGCAGAATGAGTACAGCTAAGCACACTTCTCTTCAGTACTGTATCCCACAATGCAGTGCTCTCAGGTTGTCAACCTCAATCTTAACAACCAATTTGTGCCTCCAAAAGTTAGGCGAACATTTATTTCTCACTGCATGCTGTTTCACATACTTAGGAAATATCATATCTGCGACTATTGATATTTGTGATCTGCCAAAATTTGTGACCGCCAAAAATTAAGACACTTAATTGGTTTTAATTGATTGGATACCCTGTTTATTTCTGGGAAGTTGACTGGATGCCTCTTTTTGATGTAAACATCATAACTAGGTCACATGACAATGTAGCATTTTAGTTTATGTATAGACAATGTAGCATCATTTAAAACATTTTAGTTGCATGCTCCATACAGTACATACTGTAGTGTTTAGTTTGCTATTGCGAACACACCAAATGGCCAGTTGTATTCTAAGAGCAGTATGGCTCCCACTGCAGGCGGCGTACTCTCATGAGAAGGTCAAGATGGAGGGGACCATCACCCAGCAGACCAAGCTCATAGACTTTCTGCAGGCCAAGGTAGAGCACCCCTCTAAGAAGAAAAAGGTCAGAGTCATCGGCTATAAATTTACTTCCTTAACTAATCTGACTAACTGCTTGCTAAGCTGAGCATTAGGTGTCCCTAGAGCTACATAACCTAACAACAGCTAAGACTAATGATGCAGCGCGCCAACCAGTCAGAAGCCGCATATACATACGTACACAGATATTGTATACATATTTACACAATATATAACACAAACATGCACTACAAGTGAGGAATTTCACATGTGCCAGAGACACCCTGAGTTTGTAGAAAGCTGTGAAAAGGGACACCTAATTTAAATAATTGAATGTGCCAGGATCGACTAACAGGACAGAGGCCCCATCATACTTAAGTCCTGTAGCTGGACACATGGGTCTGGGCGATTCACTGTGTCTCTCTCTCTGGGCGCAGGGGATCTTCAGCGGCCGACGTCGGGAAGATCTGCTGGCAGCTCTTGCAGCTCAGGGGCAGACGCAGGTGCCCGCGGTGCCCCCCGTGGCCCCTGTGCCACTGCAATACAGTGACCTGAAGGCAGCACTGGAGAAGGAGCGAGCTCGCTGCTCAGAGCTGGAAGAAGCCCTGCAGAAAACACGCATGGAGCTCAGAGAGGGTGTGATGCTCATTTTCACAGCATTTGCAGACTCCAGCTTCATAACATCCTGACAGAAGTTCAGCTTTGAAACTGATAAATGAGCTTGCATTGCCAAGTATGCTTATGCACACAATGAATTTGTTTTGGTTACAAAACCTTCCAGAGCACAGAAGACAGACAAAATAAGATACATAACAAAGAACGGAATAATGAAAAGTGAATAAAATCTATACGAAAATACATATATTTACACAAAAACATATTTACACAATGGACCCAAAATGGCATATGTATATACAAGCACAGATACAAATGTAATATACACAAGATCTGTTGTTATTTTAGATGTTAAAATAATTGTTATTTGTTTGACTCAGCCAGTGATATGAGTTTGTATCTTCCCAGCTAACAGGGAATGTTCTCAGAACATTGGCTAATGTTCTCTAAACGTTCATGACATTCTATTAAAAATGTCCAAACATACTGGTTTCTTCTCTCTGCTCGTTCTTGTTTCTTTCTTGTTTCTTTCTTGTCTCATTGTATTCTGTCCTGTCAGCAGTTCAGTTTAATAAAGCTCTGGAGCATGCTAACACTCCAGCCACCCCGGGTCTGACCCGGCAGCAGCTCATGTCCACCAAGTCCAACAAGTCCCCCGAGCACCAGCCCAGCAGTGGCCTGATGTCCTCCAGCTCCAGTCGCCGGAAAGATGCTGCCAATCCTGAAGGTAAGAGTGGAGAAATATCCATGACATTCAAATAAAACGCAGTTGCGTTCCTTTTATTTGCCTCCCATAAGACTTTGATGCTGTTTCAATGTAAGATGAGAAGATATTTTTCTTCTGGGACCTCAGACTGGACGTACGTATCTGTAGCAAATGTTTTTGCTCATGTGTCCACACTCACTGTGCTCTCTGTTGTGCCTCCACAGAAATAAGGAGAGTCACTTCTGAAAGTAAGTTCTTGCATAACTTAGACTTAGGAAGCTCATTCTCAAGAAACCAGCCATTTGTGTCTGAACATGAACGTCTCAGTTGATAAACTTTCTGCTGAATTAGTGACAAATCATAATTTTGACATTTCTCTTTCAAAACCCTTTTACATTCAGAATGTTTGCTGAATTATTAATGGTGTGGAAATGGACAATAATTATCTTAATGAGCTATTATCATTGTATTACATTATTTATAGTCACTATTTTGTAATGTGTCCTAAAAATAATTGTAAATCTGTAAAACAGGTTTCACTGTAATTTCCTATGACAAAGAAATATTGAAATACTGAGTTTGACGAAACCAATGTAAGTGTAAACATAATGAAATATCGACGAAGAACAGAATGATATGCTGTTAAACCATGTGGTCAAAATAACAGAATCACTTTTATGTCTGAAAAATCAATTTCTAAAGGGGGAAATGTTACAGTGTAACAAGGAAAACCAACAGCCAGTGAAAATTTATGTGTAATACATTCTTTTCCCAATTAAATTGAAGTGGTGATGGAGGGCAGAGTAAATCTTTTCGGTTGAATCTTTTAGTAAATCTTTGTTTTGTTTCAGTATTTTTCAGTATTTGTGCTTTTTTCTTATTATTTATATTATATATAATTTAACAGGCTAATTTACAGAGACACAAATGGAAGAGTTTCCTGGCAGTGAGACAGACGGCTCTCCATTATTATTTATTTATTCATTATTCAGTTTTGAATCCGTGCAGAGATAAGCTCTCTGGCCACATCTGAGCATCTCGGATGGATCTGCTCTGCTTGAGTTAAAGCAGTTCTGATGAGACTCATGCACCCAATCAGAACGTCATTAAATTATAAATATCCAAACTCCTGATCAAGCACACATCTATCAGGCATTGAGCTTATCTCCAAATGCAGCTACGGGCATATCCAGTGTATATGACTGTTCTTCTGTTTGTTATGCGGAATGAGAGAACTCCAAAATCTTGCATGTATATATCTAAGCTGCCGGTAACAGCAGGGACAGAACCATGATGCTGGCCTTCTCTGAGCAAATGACTTGCTTTTGGTTGTTTGCATAAGAGCAATAGATAAATACCCAGCTAACAGGGAACTGGCTAACATTCTCCAAAAGTTCTTTCAAAGTTATCAAAACTGTTCTTACAGCAACATTAGTATAATGTTTTTCTAATGTTATATATCATAAATCAAAAACATTATTCTTAAGTAGTTAGTGGAATGTTACTTAATGCTGCTACGGAAACATTCTTACAGCCTAAAATTGTTAGCTGGGTATAAGTGACACAAGACTGTTATATAGTGATTTAAGGGAGTGTTTTTGTCTGTTTGATGTAGAGTACACCAGACGAGTGAAGGACAGGATTCATCACACGCCTCATCGTTTCACACAGGGGTTAAACATGCGGGCTGCACGCTGCACTGTGTGTCTGGACACTGTTCACTTCGGACGGCAGGCCGCTACCTGCATCGGTACAAGTTATGCATCTCCAAATAAAACATACACTCTCACTGCATTCACAAAACCATGGTATATAAATATGGCAATCAAACAATACCATGGTAAATATAGTATTACTATGTTTTAATAAAAAAATGTAAAACTGCAATCCGTAACTTTTTGGGTTAAAAATGAACAAAAATCAGTTATTAAGCAAACATAACAGATCAATGTTTAGAACTGTTCCCTTACTATACTTACTATATCCCTTACTATATAGTATTTGTCTTGCTACTGCCTATTTAACCATTTTCTCTCTCCTGTCTTAGAATGTCATGCTCTGTGTCACCCGAAATGCTCTCCGTACCTGCCGGCGACCTGCGGTGTGCCCACTGAGTACGCGCTGCATCTGTCCGAGGCTCTGTGCAGGGAGAAGGGCAACACGTCTGGTCTGAAAGATGCAGGAGGACACATGAGACTGGAGGGCTGGCTCAAACAGCCCAGGTGAGCCCGACCAACACAATTTTATGTACATCTAACTGCATGCTATAGCATACAGTGCATCAGTAATTCAATTGTTCTGTTGTCAGTACAGATAATAAAATAGAGTGGTTGGGTGGTGGTTGTTTCCTGCAGAAATGGGAAACGCGGTCAAGGCTGGGAGAGGAAGTATGTCGTGCTGGATGGATATAAAGTGATCACATACGAAGCAGAACCGAGAGACGGTCTGTAAACTTTTTCCCAGCATGCATCACTTCAGATCCTCCCCTGGGAGGCTGTTATAAGAACATGTTAACATGTGATTGGCTGGGCCAAGATGGTCTTTTAGGTGGATACCAAAAAACTCAGACTTGTTGTTTGCTTTTTTATTGGTAACAAAAGATCAGCTTGGACCAGCAGATTTTTTTCCAAAAGATCCGCTTGGACCAGCAGATTTTTTTCCAGCAGAGAGAAAGCCAAACTGTGGAATCATCTTGTTTTTGTCTTGTGTTGTAAGACTGATGTATAATGTTAATGAAGAGTACAATCTTGTGTTCAGAATCAGTGAAGCCACTGGATGAGTTTGATTTGTGCATATCTGATGGTGAGGTGACGGTCCATTCTGCTGTCGGAACATCTGAGCTGCCAAACACAGGAAAATCAGGTGACCTGCCTTCTGCTTGCTCTTTATTATACAGTACAAGTCATCAAAGTCAATAATGAAGTCATCAAAACAATGACATAACCAAATGTGAGTGCAGGAAAGATGTAGTGATCAAATAAATGTTTAATACTTGAGTTTCTTCAATGTAGCCACTCTAGATCTCAGCTCTGCACACTCTGGTCATTTTCTCAACCAGCTTTATGAGGTGCACAAAATTTTATTTGTATTGGAAATTTTACAGATCTGAGAATGATATGAGAAGCAAACACTCACAGTTTAATGTTCTGTTGTGTTAAACTGATGATAGATGTGTTTCTGTCTGTGTGCTCAGATGTGCCATTTGTGCTGAAGCTAGAGTCGTCTCCGCAGTCGACGTGCTGGCCCGGTCAGACTCTGTATCTCATGACCTCCAGCTTCTCAGAGAAGCAGCGCTGGGTGGCCGTGCTGGAAGCCATTGTGGCGAGCAGTCGAGGGGCGAGGGAGAAAGCTGAGGCTGATGCTGTGAGTGACAGAAGCTGAAATATTTAAACACTGGTGATAATCCCAGCTAACAGTTTTAGGTTGCACAAACATTTTGCTAATGTTTCCATTAAGTAACAAGTTAGCTAGGATGATACATATCTGCAAACCGAATAAAAATCTATCTCTTCTCAACAGCCCATCGCAAATCATACATTGCTCTTAATTCATCTTGTCTCTCAGTCACCTCTTGTCTGGTTGAAAACTGTTAAACAGATTGTGCCAAGCATTATTTACATGTGAGGCTCAGGTTTACATGTGCAAATGTCTCTATTGCTATAAGTGGACACAGATATGTAGAGACAATGTGAAAAGTTGGGGGACATAATATTTTCAGAACATTCTCTCAAAGTAATCAAATAATGTTCTTGCAGTAAAACTTTAGTATAACTTTAGTATAACCAAGCAATAACGTTGATGCAACATTTAAAAAACTGGATGTTTTGAATGTTCTTAGAACAATTTGAATGTTCTCAGAACATTCAAAATAACATTTTTAAATTTTGTCTGGAAACGTTAGGGAAACATTTTTACAACCTAAAATTGTTAGCTGGTTACAGCTCTGTTACATTCCTAATCTTATGAACTCATCAAGATAATTCAGTTTACATATTTATATGGGTAGCATAGTAGTTTATATGCTGTTTTTACCTTATTTTTAATTCAGTTCTATTTATTTCTATAGTACTTTTTACTTTTTATTGTTGCAAAGCAGCTTTATACAGAAGATAGTTTTTAGCACATGGTAATGATTGTGATTTTGGTCCTGTACAGAAATTGTTGGGAAACTCTCTGCTGAAGCTGGAGGGAGATGACAGGCTGGATATTAACTGCACCCTCCCACTGACTGATCAGGTAACGCATACATACAGAAACACTGCTTATCTTTTTAAAACTTCCTTTAATGGCTTTCTAAATTTTATGGCTGTCAATTGATTAATATGGGCCAATATGTATAGCAAATTCAATATGGCCAAATCTGATATGCTATCATTGGGTTATTTTGTTTCTGTGTGGTTAGATTGTGTTGGTGGGCTCTGAAGAGGGTCTTTATGCTCTGAACGTAATTAAAAACTCTCTCACTCACATCCCGGGTCTGGGGTCTGTGTTCCAAATCCACATCATCAAAGAACATGACAAGCTGCTCATGATTGTGGGTGAGTGAAGATTCATCAACAACTGTGTTCAGTAAAAACAGTGTAGAATGGTTACATTTATTGTATTTTCTGACATGTCATTCCAAACCTATATGACATTTTTGTTCTGTGGAGCACGAAATAAGCTATTTTGAAAAATGTCTCAGTGGTTTTGTGTCCATGTAATGGAGGTCAATGGGTGCCACTGTTGTTTGGTTACCAGCGTACTTCAGAGTATCTTCTTTGTTGTTCCTCAGAAGAAAAAAAAGTCATACAGGTTTGGAATGACATGAGGATCAGTAAATGATGGAAGAATTTTCATTTTTGGGTGTATGATCCTTTCAATTAACAGTGCTTGCATCACTAACAGAAAATCTACCAGTAGCATTACCGTGGTCTTGAAGACACGGTATAACAATACAATGTATTTTAAACATGTGCCATGGTAATAGGCCGTGGTATTCTTTGCAGTAGCAGTGTGACTGAGTGTGGTGTTTGTATGATGCAGGGGATGAGCGAGCGCTATGTCTGGTGGAGATTAAGAAAGTCAAACAGTCTCTCTCTCAGTCTCACCTCCCCACACTGCCTGAGATTGTGCCATATATCTTTGAGACTGTCAAGGGTTGTCACCTCTTCGCCGCAGGCAGGGTAAAGCTGCCCCCACCGTCTGTTTCACTGCATTTTAACTGCTTTGTATTGCGTTGCCCCCTCAAAAATTTACCACCAGCTTTTTTTGTACCCGTTTTTCCTTCAGATAGACAATGGGCCGTGCATTTGTGCAGCGATGCCCAATAAAGTCACAATTTTACGTTACAATGACAATCTCAACAAATTCTGTATACGGAAGGTAAGTAACATTTCACAAGGACAAAAGCATATGATTGTCCCTCAAAATAATTCAAGGGTGATATTAGAAATATACAGCTGTATTCTTTGGAAACTTTTGCATTGCTCAGTAATCATAATTAACAGAGGTTACGATTCCCCATTGTCTCTGTTTTAAAATCTACAGACAGCCAGTAAATAAATACACATTTGTGTTATTGAAAATCTTGGAATACTGTGCAGTATTCTCACAGTTTTGCGTATATCTCATTGACTATTCTTACATTTTATTAAGTATGTGTCAGTGTTTTTTGGTACCTTGTTCTCTACATTAATGCGGATAGGTCAGTTCTGTTCTGAACACAGGCAGCAGGTGACAGAAATGACTGTGTATTCAAATCATAACATTTGCATAAGCTGATAAAAACACTTATTGGTCATGTCTTTCAGGAGATTGAAACACTGGAGCCATGCAGCTGTATCCACTTCACCAGCTACAGCATCATTATTGGTACCAATAAGTTCTATGAGATTGAGATGAAGCAGTGCGTTCTGGATGGTATGTACATCACTGATGTCATGCGACCTCAGATGGATCAGATTGAACCCTTAGGTCAATCTGAATCACTGATTTATCCCTGATTGTTGTTTTTATTAGCACATTCCTCCTTGAGAATTTCAGTAGTCAAAAGAATGTTACTGTATGTCCAAAAGAAATGTATTTTTTTAAGTTTTAAAAGATTTTTTTATGTAGCTGCAAACCTTATGTGGCTGGCAAGTTTTGTAAAATCTAAAGGATTTTCATGTTAAAGCTGCAGTTCGTAACTTTTGCCTCTCTACTAAGTTTAAATTCTAAACAATTGCTGTAAGAACAATCTTCAAATGCTGCACCATCAACAGTACCCGGATCTGCAAAATATTAGCTAAATCTTCTTTCTGTTTACAGATGGACATTTCCCATGAAATTGTACCCGACAGCTCAAATTATAGTACAGCTCAAATTATATTACAGCTCAAATTATAAATCATTATAATAAATTTACCATTACTAATCAGGTTAAGGGAAGAAAATCGGGTTGAACACTGATCTGTCATGTACTTCCTCATTAACTGATTTTTGTTAGTTTTCTAACCTTCAAAAGTTACAGATTGCAGTTTTAAACAGGTACAAGTAGAATTAAACACACAGAACTTTTAAAACCTTTTTTTTTAGTCTTAACTTATTTCCCCTTCACCATCAAAGTGAATCAAGCACCGGTACTGCCACTGGTGCCTTATCAAAAAATCCTCATAACACCCCTGCTAGCAGATCTTGTTTGTCATAAGGGCTGTACACATGACGGATCAGTTATTGACAAGGGCTGAGCAACAGCACTGCAGTAATTTTTCCACATTTGCATATTTCTTTGCAGAGATTTCATTGGGACCGGCTGGCACACCATTTGTGAGGACATGATCAGGCACTTATCATATCTAATTGTGCATCATGTAAGCTGTGTTGTGTATGATTGGCTGTTTTTGGCAGAGTTCTTGGATAAGAATGACGTGTCGCTGGCGTCGGCTGTGTTCACTGGGTCCGCCCACAGTTTCCCCATCGCCATCGTCCAGGTGTCCAGCACCCCACAGAAGGAGGAATATCTGCTCTGCTTCCATGGTGAGATGCCATCTTCTGATTAAATGACAGCTCTGTCTGCATGACGATATCAATACAGCATAATTCATTAACTGCATGGGTATGTTGAAAGTGCACACAGATACTATTTACTATAAGAAATATATATTATATATTATACTTATTTACTATAAGAAAACATATTTTTTTTAAAAAATCTGCAGTATGCAAACGTATTTTTATCTAATATTATTGTGACAACAGAGATCGGAGTGTTTGTGGATGGGTACGGCCGAAGAAGTCGCCCTGAAGACCTTAATTGGTGTCGACTTCCTCTGACATTTGGTAGCCAATTCTCCTGTCCATAATGAATAATCTTATGAATCAAAACCTTCTGAATGTCTTACTAAAGCATCTGTCTGTTCCACAGCATTCAGAGAACCGTATCTGTTTGTGACCTACTTCAACTCACTGGATGTTATTGAGATTCAGGGTCATGCGGCTCTCGGGTACGAACTAAACATGCAACCTGAAATCATTTCAGCCATCAAATCAAACTAAATGAGAACTGAAGAGTAATTGAATCCTGTTTCAAACAGGCCTCCTGGTCTTGTACACCTGGACATTCCGAACCCACGTTACCTGGGCCCAGCCATATCATCAGGTGCCATTTATCTGGCCTCGTCCTATCAGAACAAACTGAGGGTGATCTGCTGTAAGGGCAGCCTGGTGCGTGAGTCTGGGGAACTACAGAGGACCGGCTCCAGCAGGAGGTGAACGTCATTTACGCTAATATACCAGATGAATAATTCTGGCTCTCAAATCTGATTGGTTGAGACACATTCAAAGATGATTTGTTGAGTACACCTGTGAACTGATTTCTAAACTCAGTTATGGTAATGAACTGTATTACTTGGATAAAGAATTGTTTGTTGACATATTATAAATAATACAGTTAACTATGTTTGTTTGACAAAGAGAGCAAAATTTAAAACATTATCTCCTAGAATTTACTGTACAAGCTACATCTACCAAACTTAACACAGTCCTTTATGTGGTTCTGGTTCGAGTCGCTTGTCTTTTCTGATTAACTGATTGTACTTCTGATTGTACTGATTGTAGACACACAGAGTACAGACACACAGAGAAGATTTGATCTTTAAAGCTTTTTAAACTTCCAAACCACTTTACTAGTTAAACGTTTGTGTATTTACAGCACATTGCTGTTGCCACTCAACACAACACAATAATGTGGCAACAGCAATAAGGCCACACGTCTCAATGATGTTTTACAGTACAGATGGTTCTTTCCATTGTGACACACTGGTGATAATTTACCCAAATCATTTAGTCGTAATTTTGACTTTCACAGCAGCCCGAACAAGCGCGGCCCCCCCACATATAACGAGCACATCTCCAAGCGTCTGGCCTCAGGCCCCGGGTCCCAGGAGGGGCCGCTGCACCGGGAGCCCAGCACTCCACATCGGTACCGTGAGGGCCGCACAGAGTTCCGGAGGGACAAATCTCCTGCTCGGCCTCTGGACCGAGAGAAATCGCCTGGTCGCGCTGTGCTAGACAGCCGCAGGGAGAGGTCGCCTGGGCGCTTTGAGAGCAGCGGGAGCGAGAGAGACCGAGAGCGCTCGCGCCTCCATACTAGCTCTGTGCGCACCCAGCTAACGCCCGTCAACAAGGTACGCATGCGACACTGCCACGTAAACTGTGTATCCTTCTAGGGATACAAACATCAGGTTTGGCGATGTTCATGCATGCACAAATACATGAACATCTGCAGCTCCGATGCCTTTTTTTAAAAATGTAATTCCTCTAGTTATGGCTTTCCATGGCGGATGCACAATTCAGGTTAATGTCCAGTCATT
Source organism: Chromobotia macracanthus (assembly GCA_036877525.1). Classification (NCBI taxonomy): domain Eukaryota; kingdom Metazoa; phylum Chordata; class Actinopteri; order Cypriniformes; family Botiidae; genus Chromobotia; species Chromobotia macracanthus. Next base: position 5,469,807 of record JAZGTH010000004.1, on the reverse strand, counting down.
AAAAATATCTCTGGGACATCAGGAGCCAAAACGCTGTTAAAATCTGGGTCCTTTGAAGCAGTAATGATGTATCTGAGCTGATCTACGTCAAACAGAAGTGTGTGACCTCTCTATCCTGGTGGTGGTGTAGGTTTGGGACCAGTCTTCAGTTTGAGAACGTCCAGGAGAGAAGACCTAAGAGCCATCGTCCACTTCCTGCGTGGATGGACGTGCCATTTTAACAGGCGCTTCATATAAGACTAAACTGAATCATCTCATGCCTGTAACAGTGAAAGAGCCATGTATTCACCTGCAGCCAGTATATTGTATCTAAGACATTTTGCTATTGTTTGTGAATGCTGTAACCATTTATGAAGCAGATTGTAAAAGAACACAATATCGATTATGGGAAAGTTTTTAACGAAATAGTGTTGGTTTAATATGTGCGCTCAACAGCATTTGTGGCATAATGTACATAACCATGGAAAGATGTGTCTTTATTTACCACAACAGAAACAACAGAAAAACAACAGAAATTGCACAAAATTGTCATACAGCTACAACAAATACTGTAAATACAATGCACCTACAATTAAAGAGGTAAATTGAGATAGCTGCTACAAGGGTATTGTGAAAAACTAGTTTTTCATGCTTTGTTGTCATGGCAGTTTAATTTTTTTTGTTCACAGACAAGATTAGTAAGCGGTTTCACCACACTAGTCTCGTATTGACGTTTCAACTTGTGATGATCGAAATTGTTGATCTTTTATTTACCAACGATGGGGATTGAGGGGTAATCAGCAGAATGCCACAAATGATATCGATTGAGCTTGTATTAAACCCAGAACGTTTCCTAAACCAAGAAACGATGAATATTGTAAATATGGTTACAAGTTTTTGTAGTTAAAAGGAACATGATTGATGAAGCTACGAAGTCTATTTTTTATGCTATTAAGCTGTTTGTATAGACTAATGGGTTTCCTATAGAGAAGTACAGACAAGGTTATAATTCATTGTTATATGCTCATGTGTTAAACAGTCAGTTCGGCTGATCGACGTTTTGCCCAATTTTCTATGATCTATATGACTGACAAACAATATCTTACTGCACATTGTATATTTTTATGCTAAAAGAGTCTGAGCTTGTAAATCTTTTTAAAGATATGTCATGTTCTAGCTACAAGTGTCCTTGTGATGGTCAAGTGAACTGTATTTTGTTCCTAATAACGAAGCTTTTGTTGACACTTGCAACAGCAGAAAGTCCACAGGGCTCTTCTGGTAATTTCTGCTGCTTATACGGACGTCCTGTTTAGCTGTAAAGTGAAATTATGTCCAGTAGCCCCTCAGGGTTTGTAGAACTTCTGTCGGTTTTTTTTGTGAAATATAAAACATCTCAATTAGAGGCTTGTTTGAAAATTATGACCATGGTTAATCGTAAAACCTGAGTGACAATATCAAACGCATGAGTTATTTCTGACTTGGTTTTGGGACGTCTGTCGTGTAATAATTACTAATAATTGATGTTTTTAAACTAACAAGGCTGCTTACCTTGAAATTTTTTTTGTAAAGAAATTATTGATCTATTTAACACTAATAAAGTATCAAGCCATATACATTAACTTTCATGTTAATTCTTTGTGTCAATTATTGAGGTGTAATTTCCAGAATTTTTCAAACTACGTGTATAAACACTGTGTACTGAAAACAATTATAAACATGATTAAAATCACTTGTGGTTAACTGCTAGCTTGTAGTAGCAGGCGAAAACGTTTCTTTTGGAAGTAATAATTACTAAACAAGCGCTGCTAAAATTATTGCTTTCTAGTCAACACGTTTAATATAATTTTTAATTAGCCTGTTCTTAACCTAAGCAAATCTATTCAGTTGAACAGTACCCACCAACAACCACCCACACAATAGCAACTCATAAATACCAACAGAACATTAAACAATAATTCTCCCCCTTTTTCATCTTGCCTAGAAAAATGGATAACGTCTGCATTTACTCTCACTATTCAGTCCCATGCAAAGCATGCTGGGAATTGGAAATCATCTGCTGAGTTTCAACACAGCGTTATAATGCCACAAAAAACATTGCACACTAAATTAAATAGGTTTTGACAAATTTTGTTATAAAAATATATTTTTAATACAAGTGTTTAATTTTAATGGTCACTGCATTTCATTGGTTATGTACTTGATGTACAATCACTAAGTAAATTGGATGAGCAAAAATATTTTTTGAGCGTTCTGAAAACTAATTTAAACTCTGGGGCTGTGGTATTTAACAGCTATAACTGTTTATGCCACCAGAAATATCTAAGATGAATGAATCAAGGAAATGATTTGATTGGAATTCCACTTTATTCTTTGAGAAGTCTGCAACAGTGTCTATTTATGATGGTTACCAATGTGCAAAATATAAACCATGACATTTCTCTTTCTGGAAAACAAAAAAAATTCACATTCATGGATTGGCATTAATGCGGAAGCCGTTCCGCTGAATCCACGACACTCTTACACTGACAAGAGGTGCAGATATGATCTGTTTTGGGAATTAATGCTTATCAACACGGCAGCGAATCCAAACCCTCAGGAATTTCACTCTAGTATCAGCAGGTGACGGATGTCGAAACTATTAACTCTGACAGCAAGTAAAAGTTACGGCTCAGGGAAAGTTCACCCAGTAAAAACTGTCATTATTTACTAGCGCTCATGTCGTTCTAAACTCGTGCTTTTTGCTTCAGTGGACCACAGATATTATTGAGAAAACTGAAGAATTTTTACAGAACACTTCATACAATAAAAACTTGTAGTTCATAGTGTTCACGCATCAAGCCGCAATTGTTTTAAGTACCATATTTTCCTTTTGATGCTCCATATTCTAAATCTTGTGAAGCCATGTGATCATTTATCATTGAATGATGACTTCTGTTTGTTCCTCACACAAAACTACTGTATGACTTTAAAAGACCTGGAATACAATGCACAAGTCCAGTGGACTCATTAAATGTTGCTTTTTTTGCAGCTAAACACAAATGGTCACCATGGACTGTCACTGTTTGGAAAACAGAAGCAGAAAGATTACTTAAACATTGTCTCAAGGAAAACAATAACAGCACTGGATTAAAATGACATGAGTGTAAATAAAAAATGAACTATTCTTCCCAGATCTATTGGGAAAGTGAACTTTTTTTAAAGGATTTTTATTTAAAGGAATTAAAACAGGAAGGGTAACCAAATAAATTGTGATTTGTGTGCATCATTTCTCAAATAGGAGCTGTAAGGATGTCAAATATGTGTGTGGAATTGTGAATGTTTATGTTGGTGTTTGTTGTGTGATTTTCTTTGGGGAGGATCTCCATATTCAGTGCAAAGGCAGCTCACACTCTTTCTATCACTACCGATCAACACTGATTATCATGTGGTGTTTCAACTGTCAGGGCCGAACATACAAAAAAAGGTGACAATAAATAAATGTTAAAATGAAATAAAAAAAATCTGGGGTCCTTTTGCAGCATTTAAACTAAAATACCTCTCCAGCACATTTAGATTCTTCTTTTCTGCACTTGCTAGAAGAAAAATAAAGAAAAAAAGAAATACATTTCAAAGAATAAAACCCCAAATGACTACAACTGGGGAAAACAAAACTTATATTTGGTGACTAATTTTGTGAGCCACTATTTAGGAATTCTATACAATTTCTCATCTTAAATGCTATACGTCTCATTCTTATATCGTTCTAATATATTATCTCATTTATGTTACAAAAAAAATTTCTCAAATAGTGAGAATGTCTCAGAATCAGGTGTCTCGCAGTCCACTAAACCAGCCAATGGCCACACAGCGGTTCAGAAAGTCAACAGCACCCTCTAGCGGTCCACGCTGACATCACTTCCTGTGGCTATGTAGTCAAGAATGGAGTGTAAATGGTGTTTAAGAACGTTGGAGGCCTTTTGTTTGTGGTTACTAACAAACGGTGATTATTCAGAAAGTATGTGCATTAAAACCCAAGAGTCTGAACGCTGTGTGACGCCCAGAACAGACTGCTTACCTGTGCTGAGACAAAGAATAGGAAAAACAGAGGTTTCCACTCCCCCTTTTAAAAGAAAGAAAAACCAGATCAACTAGAAAAGCAGATATTGTTGAGAGATGAAGAGTAAAGATGAGAACTCAAAATCAATGCTCGGACTCTGCGACCGTGTCCCAGAAGCACCTTCACCCTGTGGCAAGAACACCACTGAAATCTAATCTTTCTGAGATGATGACAGGAAATCCTATTCAGAAAACAAAAAGAAAAACAAAAAAGGACACGTTTCATTGTAAATGAAGTCTTTCAATACAGTCAAAAATCGCACTCCGCCTTCGCAAAAAATATATCAGGCAGTCGCAAATGCTAATAGAAAGTGCTAAGCCTCCTCCAACACAACTTCCTGTATGCTCCACCCCGATCCTTATATACATGATTCCCTTTTAGGTGGGAAAACACAAAAAAGCACTTCGCCTCACAAAACAGCTTCTGGACCTTCTATAACACGTCCCTTGGGTCCTCAGCAGCTGTATGTGTCCAGGTGTTTTGACCTGGTTCTGGTCTGAGGTCAGTTGGAGCTGGCCGTGATGGGTTTTTCCAGCTCTATCTCCAGAGAGGGTGCCTGGGTCTGCAGGTTGCTAAAACACGAGTTACACACGCGACTGGGATCAAACAACTGCTGGCTTGGCACCGGGATCTTCTGATCGCAACAGCTGGCGCAGAACACATTTCCACAATTCCTGCAGGGGGCAGCAGAGATCAGAGAGGGAGGAGAAGGGACACAGGAGAGGAAGAGTTTATAAACAGAACAGGCAGAGTAAAATATTACATTTACCATTTAAACTAGAGCTGGTGAAGCTGATGCTTTGACCTGTGAGACCAAAGGCAGGGTAGGTCATTTTTTTCCAGAAACATATTTTATGCCAAATTAAAGTCTCCTAGATCCTGACAGCAACCACTTAGTGATCTAAATATATGTATATTGCAGACAACAAAGCACGTTTATGTGGCTTTGGAGAGCACTCTAAAGGGAGGGTGGGGTGTAAACACGTTTCACTAGAAACTTAAAAGAATACACGTTAAAAAAAGACTTCAAGCCCTTCATTACATCATGTCCTCCTCAGGAAACAACAGGATTGTTAAGGGTGATTGGGACTAACCACAGACTCATGCAGACATGAAAATTAACTTTAATTCATTACAAACCAGCAAGAAGTGATGCGTCAAATCAGCAGCAAACACTTCACACACTGTGTGTGTTATAAACTCAAAACATGCATCTCATTTTAATACGACCCCATACATTATAAACAAATGCACATGCATACAACAAGAATTGTGGCTTTCTCGTTCACGCAGAATCTATTACAACAAAGAGTTCATATTCACGATGAACTGACCTACACGTATTTAAACCTCCCCCTCCAACCCAAACAAAAATGGAAATCAAAGTACATTGTGAAGAAACAGCCTGGCAGACATTCCAGCTGTGTTCCTCCAGAGACTCAGCTCTGTTACCTGTGAACACTTCATCTTAACAACAACAGATCTGAGAAAGCCAGTTCAACCCCATGCGGATACAGAGAAAAGCAAAGGAGGATTATAAACACTGAAGCGGTGCATGATTAGACAGGCTATGAATGAGTCCCAGAAAACAGACAATTCTCACCAAACCTCTTCCATATGCTCCTTGCCTCTGTGGTAGGGGAAAAATGAATACTTTAGCTCTGCTCCAAAACCCTGCGAGCCGTCTATCTAGGCAAATTTTTTAAGGCATCATAGGCATGCTGCTGAAGTGATGCTTGCTCCAAAAGATAGACAGCAACCTTATGCTGCCTTTGAAAACACCTTGTTTTGGCCAGTCACATTTTTGATGTAAAGACTATCCCAAAATGCAGTTCACCAAATTTTTAAAAATCTTTAAAAAGCATTTTCTGCTGCTTAAACATGACATCACCGTCATACTGAAACCAAGTTTGACATCTGCACAAGAAACCAGAGAGAGGAAGGAACAAATGTTTTCAAAGACATTAAAGTCGGCAGAAATGGAGTTGTAATGATTTTCCTTTCCTGCATATTTGAAGGAAATAGCTTGGAATTTTTTGGAATGAGAACAAAAATTGGACTTTTGGAATGAGGAAAAACGTATGATGCAACTTAATTTTGTCCTTAGGAATTGGATTACTGGGAGTTGGAGGGGAAAAAACTGCCTGGCCATTGGACAGTCAATATAGTCCCACCCTCACGCAGAGACATGTTAACAGGTGATGTAATTTGCAAAGGTAGATTAATGTTTTTAATTTAAGATCAGAGGGCACATGAATTTTTAAACAATAATGACATGCATGGACAAATCGTTTATCATAAACAACGCGACATTCTAAAAAAACGTAAAAATTTATTTAAATTGTGATTTTAAGATATTAAGTCAACAGTAATGTATCCAGAGGTACGTGGTGATGACAGAATCATTATGCAGGAGTGATGCAGTCTTACCTGCAGTGGTGTTTTCTTGTGGCCAGCCAGAACCCCTTCTCACAGCCATAGCACTGAGCTGCCAGATGGTCAGGGTACCACCGGGTCACCTGCACAAACAAATACACATTTCACTCCACGTAAAAAGGTCCAATATCTCCAATTTGTCATTAGAGACAATATGAAATGTCATTTACAACATATTTGATATCTGTAATGTATTTTCAAGTAAAACAGAATATTCAGTGGGAATTAACCTTCAGTGAGATGTTCGGAATTTGATTTGATCCATTAGGGGTGATTCCTGTTAATACTGGTAATATTATTTCCCCAGCTTATACTATGAAGTTGTATGAAAGATCTTGAATCCGAGCATTCCCTTGCACAAATGTGCACAAATTCACAGTAAATTCACAGTGCACAATGTTCACAGTAAGATCAGTGATACGTCGACAGGGTCAATTTGGTTTCAATTTTAATGTTACGTTTTATTTACAATAATCTTAATTCTTGGATTCTATATTCTCTAACATTATAGTAAAGATTGTATTCTTTAACATTACACAGAAACAACATATCCAAAGTGCTTATTACAACAGTCTTATAAATAAAATAAATTGTTTGTTAAAAGTCTTAAATATTTTAGTTCAACCAGAGGACTCCCTAGCCTTTCAGGTGTGTTCCACAGGTGTGTGCTCAGATATGTTCCTCAGGTGTGTTGAGGTGTTTTCCAAAGGTGTGTGTGTGTTTCTTGGGCGTGTGTTCAAATATGTTCCTCAGATGCGTTCCTTAGGTGTGTGTTGAGCTGTATTTTCCTTAGGTATGTTCCTCTGGTGTGTGTTCAGGTATGTCCCACAGATGCGTTCCTCAGATGTGTGCTGAGGTGTATTTTCTTCAGGTGTGTATTTTCCTCGGGTGTGTCCCACAGGTGTATATTCAGGTATGACCCTCAGTTGTGGGCATGTTCCTCAGGTGTATGTTCCTTAGGTGTGTGCTCACGTATGTTCCTCAGGTGTACCTCAGTGTCCTGCTTGTCCACCTGCTCCCAGCTGGCCTCAGAAAAGAGTTCAGTACTGCAGCGGGACAGACAGCTGGGCTCCAGATTGAAGTCAGAGTCTGCGATTGAGGTCTGACAGGAAAACAGAAGAAAACTAGCTAAAACTCTCTGAAGAGGAAACATCAAGCATGAATGAGTCTGAAAACACAATTCCTAGGGAAACAGAAACTTCTCAGTGGATTTAGAGGTTTTTAATTATACCCAAGGGGGTCTATAATATCAAGATTATTAATAAGATAGCGCAGTTCTATTACTATGAATGAGGGAAACTGCAGCGCTCATAAGAGCTCTTGACAGAATGTTGCAACGGACTTGACAACCTTTGGGCATGCGCAGTACCTGAAGCGATCTGGAAAACATGTTTTTATTGGGCAATTTAAGCCTAAGAAGAGGAATTTATGATACAGTTCATGTAAGGTTTAATAGTTGGTCTGAAATATAGTGTTTATCGTGACCTTAGTCAATGATTTTTAGAGATCAGATTTTAGAGAGTGTTCCTGATACACAAAGACGGCCTCCGAACGCAGAAAGTTAGAATTCCCATTTATCCCAATGGTACTTGTTTGGCTAGCTGGAACATGCTAATCAGCCAAACCTTGACTCCAAAACATATCTAGAAGTATGTTCAGAATGGCATACTATCATATTAATTTTTACTCTACACATTACTACACACGTAAATTTCTTTATGCATTTGCCCAAACAGTACAGTGTACTACAACAGAGATACTTTCCATGCTCACCACTTCGTCACCCATGTCTCCATTGAGGCGCAGCATACCAGCAGCCTGGTGGCTCTCCAGACGACTCCAGAGCTCCTGCACCTGCCTCTTTAGAGCTTCCACCTCCAACTGATGACCAACCTCAATCTGCCTCAGTCGCTGCTGCACGGCATCTGTATGCAGGGTCAACCCATCATCATCCAGGTAGCTCCGGGCTGAGGGTGGTTCTGGAGGGCTGAGGCTCGGCCTCCCCAGAAACCCCAAGTGCAGGCAGCGATGGTGGGAGCAGGTGCCCCGTGCGTGGTGGGTCAGCGAGCTGCAGCTGGCGAGCGACACCTGTCGGCTAAGTGTGGCCCGTTCCCCATTTGTGCGTGCCCACTGCGGCGGGGAGGGCTCTGGGTCCGGGGAGTCTCCATTACAAATGGGATTATGGAGGTCAGAGGAGGTGCAGGAGGGGGGAAAGGCACTAAGAGATGGCCGTTTGGGGATGTTGTTTAAAGTCCTGGCATTGCCTTGGTGGTCAACTACTGCATCAAGACTTTGTTTGTGGCACGGTGATTCTGCAAAAGTTTTAAGAGGGTGGGGAATAGTCAAGTGTCCCAGACTATCTGGCCAAACACCTAAGTCTTCCGTAAGTGTCTCTGTGGAACTTTCCAAGAGGGAAAGACATTTCTCAGACTGCTCAAGGGTCTCTCCTGGTGGCTTTTCATTCCCAAAGCCATTATTGACAGTCCTAAGGCCATTGGGAGGAAAATTAGGTGGGATACAAGAAGAGTTATGTTCTTGTAGGGCTTCCTCGGCTAGTTCCTCTGAGTCTTGGCTTCCCGAGATATCCTGGCTGAGAGCAGAAGACAGTTCGGAACTTCCATGATCTGAACAATGTTCATTGACATTTTTCTCTCCAAGGCTTTTGACCTGAGCATTAGTGGTTTCCTGTGTCTCAAAAATGTTGCCATTGTTGTTGCTCTCAACCACAGCTGAATGTACAATATCATTCATCTGGCCATTAGCACACTTTAAAACAGAGGTATCATTAGTGTGATCTGTCTTAGCATCTTTACGATTATCTGGTGCGGAGTCTTCCTTTGTTGCTTCCTGTAGAATGTTCTCCATCTGGCCCATAGCCATACCTACTGTCAAAGACAGTTCTGCCTCGTCAACCCCCTCCATCAATGGCGACCTGACATCCTCTGTGCCGCCATTGGCTAATGCTGCAATAAGCTCCGCCCCTGTCTGGCCGTTGACCCTCCCCTCTGGGTCTGAAGATACAGCACTGTCAACCCCTGTCCCAATATTGAGTTCCAGAGACCTGCGATGGTCCTGCCATTTCTCATTCAAACTGGGATCGCTGGAACGTCGATTTGAGGTCAGCGGGTTTCCAACTTCACAGGCGCTGGGCAAGTTATCAAATGAACGAGTCTTTGGACGTCTGCGTAAACAAATAATTGTTTTTTTTTAAAGTTGTTGTGGAGCCAGTGCAAGCTGTTGCGTTTCAAGACATAAATGTTTACTTTGTAATGACATGCAGAGATAAATCATTTACAATAAGAACGGGTTAGAAATAAGAAATACAGTGTATTAAGAACGTAAGCAATCAATTTTAACTTGATCTTGACATCACAGTCATTGAAAAGCTTTCACAATAATAACAAATGTAGAAATGAAACCAAACATCCTGACTGAAAACAGCATTAGAGCAGCAAACTTGGACAGCTTCCAATACAAAGGAAGGGCTGAAAACATCTGTAAATGTTATGAAAAAATGCCAGACTTTTCTATTTATCACAGATGTGTGGCGAATAATTACCTGCCCAGGGGCTGGTCTTCAGGGTTGGCACCAGGTGCAGGGTAAGGGGCACAGGAGTCATCTGAAGGGGTGGTGGGCGAAGAACTGGGCAGGTAAACAGCCGTCCATAACATAAGATTACGTACATGACACACTGGATGCAGCACCTGGGCATAAACAGCAGAGATCATCTGAATGTCAGGCTGAAAATGAAAAATAAGAAATCATATTCCATAGAAGAAAGAGAAGCTTGTTTTTTTTTTTTGCATTATTTTCATGACAAGTAAACATCCCCAACCAATTTCCATTACCATGATGCAATAAAGTTGCAATGCAAAAAATCTTAATGGTGTTAAGGATAAGTTTCAATTTCCTTTTACAAAATCTGACATTTCTTTCTTTTGATGTTGTGAAATATGACACCAACACATTCTCAGCGCTGAGTTTATGACAATCACACAAACTATGTTTTAGTTCAACACAAGAGCACAGAAAACAACATGTCATGAAAACCAACTTCTATCAGCTGTAATCAAAATACAACTGAAATCACCTGCAAATTTCAAGTACAAAACCAAAAGAAGTAGAATTATAAAAAGAATAATGGCAGCAGTTTATGAAAATATAACCTCTAAGACATGACTAGTGTTTGAAGAGACAGGAAATGAATGGATACAGCAGCATTAGGTCTTCTAGTAGAAAGGAATGCATGTGTACTCTGTGTTTAATCAGTAAACTGAGTTTACTCTGCTCACAGTACACAGAGGCCAAACTGAAGGTGAAATGAAATAAGTGAATGAGTGATGAAAGACAGGAAGAATAGAGAGAGGAGACATACGGTCTCTGAATGGGAGGAGTACAGCATGTTTCTGAAGGATCTGTTGGCAGGTCTGAGGAGAGACCACACGGAGCAGGTTCTCTCCTGGATGCGTCTATCTTCGCGTTCCTTCCCGCTGTTGCACAGGAACGTTCCGAACAGACACGAGTATGTGTGCTGTACCAGCTTTACCTGAAAGCACCAAAGCAGAAGAATTCAGAGATGGTTAAACAATTAAACAACAACCATGTTCATTGTACATTACTGTCACCCACCAGAAAAGCTTCATTGAACTCAAAGGAACATGGGAACTGTCTCTGGAGCTGGTGAACACAGTCTAACCACTGCAGGAAAACAGGACAGCGCTCGTTCAGGTCCTCTGCGTTCTCTCCGTGACCACAGCGGTCTGCAAACTTGTGACCGAAGTCCAGCCATTCCGTCTCAACCAGCACCTGAAAGCCCTGAGAGAGACATCAGACATCAGACTTATTCTGTCCAATCCGCTTCCTTCTCATGTGAGTCTCCATCAAAGCAGCAGACATTTAAACATCCTGTCACATATAACCAGCTGCTTAACCACATACTGCATTATAAGTGAGCACAAACATTAACAGCATGGATAATATTACAAAAGTCTGTCAGGAATTAAAAACAATCTGATGTTTTCACAGTAAAGTTTTTTGGAGTTTTTGGTGTTGACACAAGACAGTCTAATTTATTTGGCATGACAACTCAAATATGCACCAAGAAAGCAGAGTCTAAAGTTTGGTTCATGTGGACCCAATTCAAATTCTGTATGAAAGCAACCTGGACTAATGTGTACACATGAATCAACTTCACCTCCTGAGTCATTACCTGTTTAGAGTTAAACAGCTGCTGCTAGTATTAGCTTATGTTTTTTTTCAGTGAAAATGTAACAGGTCTACAGATCTATAATTAAAGTCAGGTTCAGACCCAGCCAATAAACAAAAGAAATAAAAATCAGCAGAGTTTACTGTAACTTAAGAAAACTCTTCTCAGTGTTTTGTCTATGAATGGATATATGGACTGAAACAGAAGTGTCCTTCAAGGTCAAAAAAACATTACCAAAATTTCCTCTAAGCAATTGTCTATGCATTCATGACCTTGTACTCATTTCAGACCGCAGGATTTAAAATAAGCCCTTGTGGATTTTTTCAGCATGTGATATAGCTTACAAATTCTTCTGGTAGTAATTCAGAACCGTGACTGGTTATGCTTACCTCAATGGTGCGATAGTATGGGTCAAGCAGGAGTTTGGCCAGAGCCACTATCTGAGGGGTGCGGTCCCAGCCGTCCGAGCAGTGCACCAGGACAGGCCTGTGGTCGCGGTCCACTGCGTTCAAGACCAGAAGAGATGCTTTGAGCAGAAGAGAGAGATGCTGCAGCCATTTTGTGCTCTCCAGAGCAGACAGCCAGCTGAAGGCATAACAAACCCCGCATTACACACAACAGAGTGTTTTGCTTTTCACTTACATCTGATGACTAATGTACTAGAATAATTCTCATAATAATTTAAATTTATTATACATAATAAACAAACATAAGCTGTACTATCAACACAGCACTGGGTCGAAATTCTTTTACTATCGCCCCAAATCACCCTTTATGATTATTAAGATTTCTTGCATTAAACAAAGAATGATAAGAGCGTTTTAACAGTGAAACCCTAGATTTAAAGAGTTTGAAAGGAAAATCACCTTCAAAGGAACAATATTACTTCCAGCAAGATTTTTACAATCAGATCGAAAAACAGCCAGCTTTATTTCAACAAATCACGTCTGTTGCTTAGAAACAGCACTTTTGTATATGCTGACTAAAGGAGAGACAGAATGAGTGAGTGAGTGAGAGATTGAATGAGTCAGAGAGAGACAGAGTGAGTAAGAGTAAGAGAGAGAGAGAGCAAGAGAGAGAGACAAAGTGAGTGAGTGAGAGAGAGACAAAGTGAGTGAGAGAGAGAGAGAGAGAGAGAGAAAGAAAGAGAGAGAGAGAGAGAGACAGAGGGGGAAGATATTTTTACACTTCAAGACACACTATTGACTGAAACAAACAGACGAGAGGAAAGAGTGCGGATGAAGAGGAAGTAAATACATGTCTGTGCTGGGAATGCCAGCAAGAGAACAATAGAAGGAAAAGAACTCCAGCAGCAAAGTGCTTCTGTGGGTTTGAGAAGAGCAAATGATGGATGTGCTTTAATCATTCCTGCAACCCTGCAACTGAAGTAAAGCCCCATATTCCCTCAAGTTAGAGCTCCCAGGGAAATGTACACAGTTTACAATAAACATTCACTTTACAGTTAACAGAATACATCAATAAGTCAGTTAAAAAAACTGTAGCAAACATTTACAGTGGCAGGTGTGTAAAACATAGTAAATGTTTTTATCTGCTGATAATTATACACCTGAAGTCTGGTTGCCAGGAGACTTCTCTGAGCAGTAAAGCTCACTTTAGGTGTGTGGGTAGCATAGAATTTTACTAGGAATACAACTAATAAACAGAGATTTTAGACTTAATTTTTTACTTTGGTCTCCAAGGCAAAGCGGAGGTTAAAGACAGCAGGATATTAAAACTGGGCTTTCAGTTCATGTCTGCTAGCGTTCAGTCCATCTATATCCTAGTGTACTGCTAAATCAATTCTGGCACATTCACAATTTAACTATTTGAAACCGGACTTTAACATTAGCCTTAGTAATATTCAACTAATTTCTCAGTCTTTCTTTGACGAGAATCTCAAAACTCTAAAAGGAGGTCATTCTGTCTTAAAGAATGCTCTCTGAACGTCCCCCCATATCACTGGGTCAATGCATTATGACTACAAGAGCAGATCACAGGTCATTGGAGTCTTACTTGGCAGGATCAGGCATCTGGGTGCAGAGGAAGCGCAGAGACTGGAAACTCTTGCGGATGGAATGAATGTTGGCCATGCCCATGAACACCACCTCACAGTTTGGGTAGTACTCTACAGAAGAGAACAACAGGCATATGTCTCAGCAACTCAAATAAAAAAACTGATTATAGGCCAGTGACAGGCCTGGCAACAGAGTGACTTCTGCCTCATTACAATGAATCAGTAATGAATCAATTATCTTGTGTCAGAGTATCAGTGTGAGACAGCACCTGGACATTCACAGCCACCTCCTTTGGCTCTGTTGGCCACAGCCGCAGCATAAGACCTGGCATCCAGGATCAGAAGTTTATGAGGTTGAATGGCCAGTGACTCCACCTCTGAGCTGTTAGTAATGGATGAGTCTACAGCGAGAAACACATGAGCATTAAATATAGACACAGGCTGCCGGACATACTCCTTTAATATCTAAATCTTCTGTTGAATAATGTAATATTCAAAATTTGAGTGCTAATACCTTAAATTGGCCCTAGCATAATATAGCACCCAGCTTTAATCTAATAATAAAATAATACACCAGTAATGTAAGTAGCTTCATTTTACATTAAATATATTTTGGATTTCTGAATTGCCAAATGTTTATTTGAAAACTTTGATATTGCTGTTAGATTTCTGAAAAACTTTAGTTTACTTGATTTTTATCTTTGTTAACTAAAATTCTGGTGTTATGACAACATTAACACATTCCCTGTTACTGACCGAAGTCTACATCTGAGAGGTCGCCTCCGTTAGTGTACTCGCGGGAGAGGGAGCCGTTTGAAAGGCCTTTACAGGAGCTGCTGTCGACTGCGCAGGCTCTGGCGATGGACTGCACCAGATGTTCGTCATCTGCGTTTCTCCAACCCCACCAGCTGACTTCAGGCTGACCGCAGCGAGCAATCACCGCCCCTGTGCTCTGGTGCCTGGAGGAAAGATGGTGGCTTAATGGTTAAAAATCTGGGCTATTACACTAAAGGTCCTTGTGCAAGACATTTTGGGGTTTTGGACTGTATTATCAATAGCTTTGAATCATAAACATCTTGTAAATAATCAAACAGAGGAGCTTTGCAAAAACTGCAGTAATAAACAGTGACCACATCTAGTACAGTACAACAATAAATAAGCAATGTATTAAAGCTAGGATCTTAAAAATGTACAAAAATATACAAAACACCCACAAATACTGTGTAAAATTTTAATTGAAACAGACCAATCACTAATTACTAACATTGAATTACTAAATAATTTAGACTTTGGGATGCATGATTTAGCTGTGATTTAAGAGTGATGATCATGTGTCATGCACAATTGTCACATTCAGTGTGGACAAACAAATCTCTCAAAGTGTCACGTCTAGGAAGCAGATATCTTATAAAACTGACCTGTAAACCACAGCCGGAATTCTCTTCCAGGAGCGGAAGGCTGCCACGTTTTCCAACTCTGTGTCGGTAATCCAGGCTGGCACAAGCAACAGCTGAGGGTAGCTGGAACACAGCCTGGTAATGCAAGGGGCAAGCAGAGGGCATTGTGATGAGAGCAGGGCATCAGGCTGATTGATGCCTGTCTAAAGTCATCTAATCCGAGGCACGGTCCTTATCACAGACTGGTGTCCTGGACAGGATGAGTTCAGACGCACTTAAACACAGAAAGCTTATTTGCGCTTGTGACAGAGAGACTTACTTGTACTTGTTGTTAATCTCAGATATTCTCCAGGCATTCTGAGTGTCAAAGCCCATCCGCTCCACCTCATTATGGAACCGTGAAATCACATGATCACCTGAATATTGGAGGTGATGAAGTGAAGAGATTAAACAAGAACATACCAGATATAATGATCAATCTGGAAGGAAGGTAATAGTCTTGTGTAACCAGGCTTTTCATATAATATAAATCAGGTTTATTTCAGAAATGAAAACGCTAATTAAAATAATAGTACATTGTACCAACTTCTTAGAAAACAGACAACCCTATAGAAATCAGAGGAAACTCTATATATTTTGTGGTTAGAGTTTCCTGTTTCAATGTCATAAGGGCTGCAGTACCAAAATGTTTCCAACAAACAATAACATCTGCAAGCTACATCAGTGCTTACAATGACTTCTCAATTGCTTAAAATAACCATTACTATAAGTACATTATTTACTTTTGATTCAACTAAAATATCAACTGAAATACCCTGTTAAATAAACAGGTGTGCTTAATGATGCCTTGAATTTTTATTTGTTATTAAATATCTTTTAAACTTCAACTTCACAAAGTTCTGCAAACTGATGTAGTTCTTTCCAAGAAGCCTCCAAAGTATTAGAACATGAATGAGTAGAAAATGAAAACATTGACCTGCTTCTATGAGTTTTATAATCAAGAACACTTAAGCTAAAGTGACAGGGAAGATCTGATGCAGTACCTGGCCTGCACAAATCGCTGTGCTGTTCCTTCTCCACACACCATGCGTGGAAGGCGAAGGAGAAGAGCTCCTCTATGTGGGATGGAGGACGGACGGAGGTGTTCAGCCTCTTCAGCCACTCCTGACACTGCTCAAACGTGGAAAACTGACATCTGTCCAAACATATAGAAGATTGATCGCATCACTCAGTGAGACAGGGAATAGACAGAGAGAGAGAGACAGAGAGGCTGGATAAATAATCAACAGTTGTGAAGATCTCCTCTGTGTGTGAGAGGAAGCCTCACCTGATGACCTTACAGTCTTTGCAGGTGATGTGCAGCTGAAACATATCTCGACATTCGACACTTTCTATCAGCTGCAGGGGAACCTGAGGGAGAGACAGAGCGGGAGACAGATCAGACAGACACATTTTAGATTATTCTGTGAGTCTGTGAGCCTTAACACATCACACAGTGTCTAAAACCAGATGAAAACATGAACCCAAAGAATGCTAATGATTAAATCCACCTGCTTTAAACATTTTTAGACCTGGACTTTGGGTTTATCAAGATAATTTGTTAGTGATTAGTGTCTGCAGCTTATTTTTAGACAAACTCATTCTTTGTTTTGCAGCTTAAGTTTTGACCGTTAATCTTGAACTCCGCCATGTCAATCAGCTGCAATCGTGTGTGTGTGTGTAGCTTTGCAACTTTGTGGCTGAAAACAGTTCTTCTTTTAAGCTTTGGAAAGTGGGTGTGATCACACGTTGACCGACTCCATGCAACACACAACTGCCGAACTCACAAACTGCTCAAACTACAGCTCAAAACAGCATGCAAACAGGCCGTTCTGTACTTACTGACACCTCACACGAACACTTCTGTTTATACAGACAGACAGAGGGAAAGAGAACGGAGAGGTTTGTCCAACTCACAAGGTACACATGTGTACAGTTCAGGTTTTGGCTTATCTGTCATTCACAAATTCCTGGGCTGTGGTTTAATTCCATTGCAATAACCTGACCACACTCCAGCATTCCTCAAGATGCTTGTTAAATGGGGCATTAAACTCTTCAACACAACTTGGAGATGTAAACTGATATTTGGAATTTTAAATTAATACTTTGCCCCATCAGTTATGTTGTTGCATTTTTAAAACGGCAGTGAAAAGTAACCCATAAAAGAAATGAAGCGATTTATGACAAAATGTCACACTCTCTCAACATCCTTCCAATTTCAACTTCTGTACACTTGCTCTTACAACACTTCTGTTGCTTCACAGGCAGGCCTCTGGTCACAGTATCACAGCTATGCAAGGCACACTGTGTGTCAAACACACACACACACACACACTCTCTGTACAACACACCCCCTCTTTCACAGGCACACAGAGGGTCACACTCATTTACTCTGTGAATATGTGACTGTCACAGATCAGATCTGATGAATCAGCTTGTGTGAGCAGTGAACCATCCACAAATCCAAAAGAGCACTAACAGAGAAGCACAGTTTAAATAGGCTATTCTGGGTTATTGCCAAATTTAAATTTAAGATTATCTGTGTATGCTGTCAATTTCCACATTAGTTTAAGTCTGCTGTTTCAATTTGAAAAATGTAAAAACAAAAATGCACCTAATAAAGCCCTAACAAGCAAGCTAAAGAATTGTAACAACATTACATTTTGTGCATTTCGGATTTCAAACCCTTCAATAAACAACTCCAGCTTAAAGGGATAGTTCACCCAAAAATAAAAATCATCATCTATCATAAAATTTTCATCTACATTGACTTCCATTAGACAAAGTCATTCTTCATAATATCTAGAGAAGAGTCATACAGGTTTCCATTTTTTGGTGAAGTATTCTTTTATGTTTCATTTAACATTCTAGACTCTTCCTTTAAGAGGCCCATGTGTACCGTTCCAGCCGTAGCTGCCAGATTCTGTCTGCTGGTCTGAAGGGCAGAGCAATACAGTAAAGCAGAATATTGCAATGTAACCAGAACCTTAATATAGTGCCAGGTTGAAAGCATGGAGGTGGAAGATACCAATTAAAAGCCACTGAAACCATGGCAACAGGCTCACGAAACAGTGAGAGAAGAGAGCTAATAAAATCAGAGCTGTTCGATACACACAAATGCTGTCAGAGAGCCTGATGTAACTTTGGCTTGCTGTCCTCAAACACCCTTCACATAATCTGTGGCCTCTAAATTTAGCAGCATTCAGGCACAACATAGTGTCTTCCGTGACCACTGTACTGACAATCTATTATACTGTATGACATACATTCACTACAGCAAAACAGATCACAAGACTGAATACTGGCCACTGTCACTTCGTTCTGGAGGAATCCATTTAAAGTAGCACCACAAAAGCAAAGCTACATTCTTACCGCAAGCTAAACTGGCTGGTTTTCTTCTCAAATCCAATTTGATTTCTAAGGCTGTTCACATGACCTGGTCAGACACTGGCCTAAACAGGCGATGCTGCTAAATGGACTCACAATTATGCATACAATTATGACAAATGCTGAGTTAGACTGACGTAAAGTAATAAAGAAGTAAAGAATACATTCTAAAGTAAAGGACATTCTGTCCTTATTGTTCATAACTGATTCACAATTCAAAAAAATCAGAGACGCCTTAAAAGTTCTGTCAAATGTAAGGAAAAGATGAGATCTGAGTCACATTCAATGTGGCCAGAATGTGAAGTGACTTGAGTGTGAAACAAGTTTGATTACATTTGATTTGGTTTAAAATCAGCAGATTTGTTTAATGAACTGAACACTCCTTTACCGAACACTGCTTTAAGATATCCATTTTTCATTGCTAATTTCTATCGCTATCGCTGCCAAGTTGGTTTCAACATATGCTGCAAAGAACATAGAGCCTATACATTAGCAAACATGGTTCAACAGCTGCTCAGTAAAAGCTCAATTTTTAATATTTAACTGAATTGTATCCTGAATGATTTAATTCGGTTCTAGTGATTTAAATCATTTTTTCTTAATTCATTCAAGCAACTACAACGTAAATGCAGTCATATAAGTGACTAGAAAAAACACTCACATTAACGACCGACTCTTTGAACTTGATGTGCAGGCGGTAGGTGGACATGGCAATGACGGCATCCTCTGCCCGACCCACAAACCTTGTAAATTCTCCATGCAGCTCTGGGAAGGGCACCTGCATTGACATCATCATATCAGACAACCAACCAAACATTTAAACATCGAAATACAAAGATATTTATAATCTATATTTCCTTCAACTTTGTCTGAAGGACACTGAGGGAATTTCTTCATGGACCATGTTGCCTTATCAACAAATGGACATGCCTGTATCATTACATTTTGTGCATCACCAGATGATGCACAGAATGTAATGATAGTTTAATTAATGATAAAACTGCAATTATATAATGAAAAACAAATTAAAAAACAAATAAAGCGCAAATTAAAGTATTAATCTTGGTTATGAGCTACTTTACAAACCAGCTTACCTGGAGATCCTCTTCCTCCAGGATGGGGGGCTTCCGAGGGAAGATCTGAGTGGCCTGGATGCACTCCAGACTTTGCTGCCCCTCCTCCTCCTGTTAGACAGATGACTGATCTTACACATATGATGTAGTAACATTTATTGGATGTTCCTTCAGTAAATTACAACTGCAGCAAAGTCTATAGCCAATATTAACAGAGTGAATCTCAAAAACCAGTGCAGCAAACCAGCAAACAATTAACCTTAAACTCCAAATGTTCTTTTATTTCTGATCATATATGCAGCTGATTTATTGCCATTCTAAAGGGTTACTTTATTTACCTCTTATTTTTCGAGATTCAACCACCTACACATAAAACCACCTACACTGTACCACGGTGTCCTGGTACAACAATGTTCAACAGCGATTTATCAGATGCCAAACATATGACATTGTAAGCTGTGTTGACTTAAGTCATTTTCCAGTTTTATCACTCCCAGGGGCCAAAAGTCAAGAGTTATACAGATATAACATTGCTCATGAGTGAACCTATTAAACTAGTGAATACTTAATCTACACTAAGGACAAATTTATTACAGCATTTTCTAAACCAATACTATTGTTGGCTGGGGTCCAGAGCAGTTGTAATGGCAAAGGCAGCATTTGCCGTGACTTCCTGCTGTGATGTCATTTTTGCTATTTCTGACATAACAGGCACTTCTGTAACTGAATACAGCATGCTGGCTTTAAGTTATGGTACATCACAGCTACTCACTGACCCAAATGCAATGAATATCACATATATATACTCACACACACAGACCACAGACATAAGACCAACTACAGACACACATCATTAAACCAAAAATGCAAAACAAATCACTAACAGCCTACATTTGAGCTTCTTCAAAGTAGCCAGCCTTTGTGTGAGATTACAGCTGGTCATTATCTCAACCGGTTTTATGAGCTCACACTCCCAGTGTGAATGCTGGCAATATGACATGGTGTGTGAAACAGGCATGATGTAAGTTTAGGAAAGAAACACTTTCTATTTGCCTACAAAAGCTAATTTCAAGGCTGTTTGTCCAAGTCTGTAGAACAAAAGGCTTTTCATAAAAATCTGAAAAAATCATTTCGGCCAGCCTTTTAACTGGTAGTGTAGATGGTGATGGAAATGGCATTACATAAGCGTGTGTAAACTGAATTTCTGCTTTTAATACACTCTGTGTGAGGAGCTTTTAGACCCACCCACAGCCTCAGACCTCCAGTGTGCTCAGCAGAAGTTATTCCAGTCATGTCTGTACACAGGAATGAGAGGCTACACCAGGAGGTAGCCTTGAATGTTCAGATTGGTAAAGAATGTTTGCACTCCTCTTTCACAAATAGGGGGCAAACTGTGTGAGAGGCCAGCTGTGTCACCATGTTGTCTAGCTTTAAAGTTAGTGTCTTCAGCATAGATTGATCTGGTTGTGTTATAAAATGCAGCCCACTGAATCTTATGGGCCTGTTATACTTTTGCACCAAACCTACAGTGTAGACTTAGCACGGTTATTTGCATTTTTCTTTGCACACCAGGCTTTAACATCATCAACATTAATGTTGGCCTTAAGACAGGAGGGTATGTGACGAGACATGCATGTATAATCAGGTACAAAATCTGAAATACATGTTAAATGATTTGCATATCAATGGTGTTGTAATCAGACACATGGTCTAAATCGTCATGTACACATTGCATCTAAATACTGGTGTCACTCCTCTTTGTTTAATCCCAATGAGTACACACACAGTTTGATTATTTATGGGAGTAAAACACGCAAGTAAATAATCTGAAATATTCAGGTAGTGACAGCCAAATCTTCATTAATCCATATAATGGGTATAGAGCTGAACTCAATACTACATTTTAATGCAGTGATGGTGCTACAAAAAAAATTCTAGAGAGAATATAATTTAACTTAATGACAGCAAATGAGACACACACTAATTAAAAAACGACGTTAATCTGCTCATATTTTGCTTTACGACTACTCTGACCATCAAAACTTCATGCAAATCACATGCATGAACTAAGCAAACAAGCATTGTGCTTACGTCTGTAATGACAACACCCGCTTTGTGTACCAGAGCTGTTGGTGTGAGGGCCTAATATGTGGCAGATATAGATTTATAGGTTTATAATACTGTCGGGTAACAGATAGCTGATGTGGGTGTGTATTTGCTGGATCAGCAGCATGTCTGTCTGTGTGTAATGCTGACAATGGGCATAAGCATGGTTCAGTACACGCGCTAGAGGGGCCGGGCCGGGGGCGTCCCACTGTGGGCAGGGGCACAGAACCGGGCACAGAACCAGGCACAGAATTACAGTGCACACACAGAAAAGCAAATAAACTCATAATTCATTACGAATGTGTAAATAAACACATTCATCAGGCAAAAAACAGAGACTAGAGGCAAGTGTTAAAACTGTCAGGACAGACAAACATAATTTACCACAATAATGAGGCATGATTCACTGTAGAAATATACATAGACTCAACACACGTCAACATGAGAAACACAGCAGACACCTCCCAGTATCTGCACACTTTCTGTTGATTCTGATGAGTGTCACGCTGCTATATATACTGTTAAATATCTGTTGATGTTTTTCTTTTGTACAGCTGCTTCGTAACAATGTGCCATTGTAAACAGTGCTATATAAATATATGAATTGAGTTGAATATAGTGGTTTTACCATGATTGGTAAAATAAGGTTGTATAGTCTAACGTGCAACCTCAACTGGCTTACTGTTTTTATAAAATAGTGGCACCTCAATGTGCAAAAAATGAATGTTGTTTTTTTTTTTTAAAAAAAAGGCTTCTAAGTTAAGTAACAGGTTCTTAGTCTATCCCATTTATGGTTATATATCAGCTGTTTTACAATAGCTTGAATCACGGTTTATCTAATCAGGTTTTGAAGCTGGACTAACTGTTTCAAAACAAGCAGCACACATAGTGGCATACACACATCTCCTGTCTACGGATGGCTTTGATTCTGGCTGAGACATCAGACTGGATGACCTTTGACACTGTGTTCATTTCAGCTGATTGAAAGCTTTAAACAATCAATGAGCAGATTCTGATTGAGTTTCAATGGTGGCCTGGGTAAGGCTGGTCATGTTTGTTTACCATAGCCCCAGTGAAGGAGTGCGGGTGCAACCAGCTGTCTTCTACGGCTCCTTTTTGATGACTTCAGTCTGTACAAAACAAAACAAACAACATAAAACACAAGCAAAGAACTTTTAGGGAAGTAATGTTGATGAAATGTCAGTGCTCGCCCTTTAGGCAAACTACAGCTGGACAAAATAAATCAAATACATGTACAATGATTTTAATAACTCTCCCACTTACATCTTTATATGCATTACTTAAATTCTAGTTGTAAATAATAATGCGTGTGTGCTCACACTTGGCAAATAAAGCTCATTCTGTGATTTTGTACCTATATTTCTCAGTTCTAATTTAAACGCGTGTTTGGATCTTACCAAATTCCTGAAAGCGGTGATGTGATGTTTATTTTGGATAATCCTGCGTTACCAGCGTCACTCAGTGTTATGACATTGAAACCTGTGGAAAGTGAAGAACAAAATAAAGGAGACCATCATCAAACCACTGCATAACTTCTCTGAATGTGGCTTTTCACACTTTTTGGTAAAAACAGCAAAAACTGCTTCTGATGTTCTCTGTGGGCAAAAGCAGGCAGAGATGTTTGTGTGCTTGTGGGCTTCAGGTCAGTGATGCCTGTGGTTGAATAAAGCCTTCTGAAAACATGCAGGAATGGACCACACAGTCATTCATCTACAGTGTCACCAGTCATTCAAGTTCACTGGGAACAATTTACAAATTACTTTACTGATAGGCTCAAAGTCCTTTTAAATTGTTTAAAAGATGACATAACTGTTTCAAACTGAGCGAATTATGAGACAGTCCTGTTATATTATAAAGTCAACATGAAACCACTATTTACTATAACACACAATCTTGGTCTTATTAAGCATAATTTTTTTTAATTCGGCATACGACATCCAGAGTCAACCAATTTTTGGTATTTGCTAAAAGTATATTATATCAGCTTGAGGGCTTCATAGGTAACAGACATGGACTAAATGCCTCAAAAGTCAATTTTCTTCAAAGGGAAATCTAAGATTGCATGCAATAAGACAAGCTATAAACAAACCTCTGCTGTCTGCACAAACACTGCAGTATTTTGTATACCAAAAATACAACCGAGTTAATTGTACTTCTCTTCTAAGTAAGTGTATTAACCCAAAACACCAACCGGTTTTATATTCTTCCTCTGAAAGGTATTAATAAGTAAAGCTCTGCTAACTAAACCTGCATTAGGACTGAGGTATCAAGCCACTGAGGACAAAAAATATGTTGTCATAGACTAAACAGCAGCAGCCCACAGTGTCTGGGATGCGACAATTTCAGTTAGCCAGTGTGTCTCCTGAGAGTCATATGGAGGGTGTTTAGTCAGTTTATGGCCAGAAGGCAACATCAACCAAACCAAAACTCTCAGACACATGGAGGCCGAATTCAAGCAGTCTGGAAAGCACTGATAAAACATATCTCTTGCAAACAAACTCTCATGTTTACTACAACTGAGGGCCAACATGGGGGTCTGTCACTTCTCTGCACTGCAGTCTCATGACTGTTAATACATCTCTGTAATATGGGATTACATCAGTTCACATGGGAATTTGTCTATGTATAAACAAACAGGGAGCATTAAAATAAAACTAGAAAATCTTGCATCGTGATCACCAAGCAATTTCATACTGGCCCATATCCAAAAACATTGTTTCAGGTAAAAGGTTTTCCTTTTACAGAACAAGCCTCACAGCAGTGGTGGAGATTCAGAAAGCTTGCTGTGACAAACACAGTCTTTCTGGAGAATTCTCCAATTCTCCACATTCAGGTCAACTGACTACAGGTGGGCAGAAGAACCGGTCAGTGTGTTTCTGTCCATCTCAGGTGTCACTCTTACAAACCCACAGGTCACTCTACATTGTGCGCTCTCATTCCTAAACCAACTCTGGGACTGATTCTGTTTCATTACACTAAAAGCAGGCAGCATTTAAAGGCCTGTGTCATAAGCTTTAATCTTGGATAGTTCCTTTTTTCATTTGTCCCCATGACTTCAGCAATGATTAAACAGGTATAAAAACAGTCAGGTATTTGACGTTCTGTTCTTTTCATTTGCAACTATTCAAATGATGGCACTGACAAATTACAAATGAAAAACAATAATGTCCTATTCAAATAAGGACAGAAATAAGTGCAGAATAGAATTGCTCATAATAATACATGCACAACTGCTTCACAAAGCAACTATAGCACTGTATGGTTTTTACAGTGACTCACAAAGTGTTTGGACACTTATGCCAGAGTTAATGTGTGATGTCACTGCATTACATAAAATACAAGTGGCATTAATTTAGGCACTTTTAAGCAGAGCGTTTCACAGAATGTTTTCCATTCTAAGATTTCTAAGTCTGTTAGATCTGAAATGATAAAACAATCAACATACCTGAAATGTTCAAAGGAAAGACAAAGGGTGTCCGCATAGTGTACTGATGAACTGACTTCATAAGACCATTAAAATCAAATTGACAGCAGTTGTCTGAAAATCATTGCAAAACAGCCTCAGAACGAATCCGTCATGTCTGAGAAAGCTCAAGCATTTATTTTGCAGATGACACTTTGATATTTTGCTCCCATGCATTTAATGACATTCAGAAACTGTAAGTGTGACTAAGTATCAAATTATTCCTGGAGCCGCTGTGCTTCAACACGTTACATAAACGGATGTCGATCGTTATATTCCAGCACTGGTGAAGTTTAGCAGACCTGCCTGAGCTGCTTCATTCATACAATCAACCACCCGTCCCATCACCCTAGTTTACTATTGATCACTCAGCCAGGCCCTCCACAAACTCCACAAGCAGTTAGATATGTAAACACACAAAAATTTGCACACTATAAGGTTTTATCTACTGTTGTGTGTACATGGCATTCATGTACTCATGCTTGGCTGATTCTTAACCAGGTGATCACACCATGACTCAGGTTCGCCACATACGAGAAAACTGACAGCAAAACAAAAGCAGAAGGGTACTGTAAAATCCTCCACTAGTACTCTCTGATCTGACATAACAAATGGAAACAAACCAAACACGTGTTTCCCTGTCACCGCGCATCTTGAGAAATTCACCATGGTAACTTTCACCAAAATAAAGCAATTTTTAGGTATTGGAAACATTAACATGGCAATACCGACCACTATTACAAATTATTGCAAATGATCTCCGCTATATAATGTCCTGGCTACATCGTTTTCACCCAAAAAACATAGTAAACTACAACCGTTGTTGCTGCAAACGACAGAAAGATTATGAAAATGAAAGTGTCTTATGGTATTTAAAAGTGACTCGGTACTAATTGTTATTTTACAAGGACAACAATTACATCAATACGATGCATGATTGTCGTCAAAAAAATGCCATTAACACAGTTATTGTTCCTACCACAAAAACCACAATACATTAATACGTAGTTCCGTATTAATGCATTAATACGGAACTAACACGTCTAAAAAGGTTTCTCAAATTGTCTTGCTGTTACATTTCTTAATACAGAAAACCAAGTTAGCACGCATGCATCGTAATAACATTAACAGCATTAACTAGAATATCTTTGGGAACTGGTTACTATGAGCAATATCCGTCTGAAGCTGGTTACCATGGCGAATGTCTGTCAGAAACTGTTTACCATGGCGCAATGTCTGTCAAAAACTGGTTACTATAGCAAATGTTTGTCGGAAGATGGTTACCATGGCGAATGTTTGTAAGGGGCTCGAGCTCGATCTGTCAGTCAGCCGCGCGGCGGCTGATTCACTGACTGACCGGAGCTCGAGCGAACCAACCGACAAAATCTAATTGAAAGGCTACGTTTCAATCCTCGCCAGCGACAAAGCTAATATCACACACCCGTAATAACACCCAGCATCTATCCGCGGTGCTGTTTTACCCTTTAAATGAGCCACTTTGGTCATTTCTCGTCAGCCGAGGCCCGTTTCGATCTCTGATGTTGTTGTTGTCGCGAGGCGGAGGGCGGACCCCTATGATAAGGCCTCAAAACACAGCGAAAAATACCCGCATCGGGGACCAAAAGCATCCGCTTCGCTCACCTGAGGGTAGGTACCGAGGCGGAGCAGGCGTATGCTTTCTTCCGAGCCGCACGAGTGGAGATTAGCGACAAACAAATGGACAAATTACACCTCGTAGCCATTTGCAGAGTCGGCCCGTCCCACTGTGGAGTCCCGTCGTCATCACAGTCTCCCTGGCGTCATGACGTCACGGCGCAGGTTGCGTCATCACGTTCGAAGGACGGACCTCTTGCAGTGGGGGAGGGGCAGATATGTAAACATACGATGATATAAAACACTGCCGATGTCTGAGCATATGCTTTATAAATTATTAGAGATACCGGAATATAGATTTGAAATAATGTTTATACGTGTCCTTTAAAGAAGATGATCATATCAAGTACTGAATGTTCTTATTTCACTTTCATTTAGAGTTGATTTCAGTTACCACACTTTTTACTCCAAATATTTCTCAGAGATTTACTGCATAGACACAAACCTTCACGGAGTCAAAACTGTTTAAAAGCTATTAAATATTTCCACAATTTTTGCTTAGATGATTACAGTTTATTTAACATTTATCAACCCTACAGCAGGGCATGATCTCATGCTGTATAGAGTACATTTTTACAGCTTTTGTAATGACTTTTCAGCTAAATTGCTTTCAAACGCTTTTGATTGTTTTGAACTTGATGTTTGAAACCATAATTGATATTTCTTTAAAACCTTATAATTTAAAACCTGTGCAATTGCTTTGAAACCTGTAATTACTGAGGTATAGCCCTTGTGACAACCTCTCCATGTGACAACTAACCCAGTCTTGCTATTTGGGACCTATTACTGTTAAAAAAAAGGATTAATGGAAATGAGTTTACCCTAGTAAGATTCTAATGTGTAATAAAACACACACACAAGAAAGGTTTATACAATTATGTACTGTATTCAATAATGACTTGGTACATATGTGATTAAAAGACACATGACATTTGACATTTATTTGTCCTCTCTTTAACAACCAAAGCTTTAAGTGCTCTGCCATAGTAAGGTCATGGGAAATGTGCACAAACATACCAAAATGTTACAGGAAACTGGGAGGAAGTGAGACCTTTGACAGGGTGCATTAACTATCAGTGTTTCTGCGCAAAAGAGCAACAACCAAGCACAGAATTTTGCCTCTTGCTTGTGTTAGAATTTCATACAACAGTCTTATTCACACACAAACTCCAACTACACACACACTAAATCATATTAAGCAGATCCGACAGTTCAGATTTTTAAGTCTGACAGTCTGAATTCTTCAGTGATTTCCTAATGTTTAAATAAAGTACAACCAGTGTTTGCGAGGGTCCTAAGATCATTCATATTTAAACATACCCGAGCACCGGAGATATTGACGTAATTTTGTTTTGGATGAATCACTTACAACCTCTAATTGAATTATATGGGAAAACACATTTTGTGACCCAACACTCACTCAATACAATATTTTCTACTATAACAGGATGAGAAAGTTTCCAGTGCTGATGACCTGAAGAAAAAAATCAAATAATAATCATTCTCAGTCTTTTCAAAGGAAAAAATAAGCATGCAAATTTCAACTGTAAGGGGTCAGGAAAGGAGTAAAACAAAATATAAATGAATGTATTTTAAAATGGTCATAAAATCTGTTGTCAATCTAGATTATTGAATGAATTAGCATTCATTGTTAATGCTGATGTTAATGATAATGTCAGTCACAGGTGCTCAAATAAGTGACATGTTGCCAGATATTCTGAAAATGCACAACATGCACTTGGTTCCAAAAAAGTTTGGTGTCTGGTTGCCTGTTACAAAATCATAATACGGGCATGGATACAGTATATATTATATTACAGAGGCTCCAACCTATTTCAACACTCATATTTTATTAGACAGATACATCACATTATCAGTCAAATAAGCTGCTTGAATAGATTTGCACTTTCTTGAGAATGTGGTTGAAAATAATGGAAGCAGATGGAGGTTAGGAACAGTAAACGTTGACCAGTGGTGTGACCTGACAGATTTTGTAAAGCTTAGAGAAGCAAGTCTACCCTGAGAGAAGTTTCTAGAACATGGGCAAGCTTGCCAGACCACCCCTGGCTCTATGTGTTTGGTAATATAACTGTACACTCTATTTAAATATCATCAGCACACTAGTTTCAAGGACCTAAGATATATCCTTCTCAGTAAATGTGTAATATTTATATTTCTATATACATATGTTATGAGATCCAGTCCTCAGTACTATTACGACATGTGCAAGTGTTTTTTTAACAACCGAAATGAAACAAAGACCTGTGAAACAAATTTTGAATAGTTGCCGTCCCTTCAATGTCACAATTTTGAAACTCTAAGTGCTGCATGTACTTTTTTTGTGGTACTGAGGAGCTGTAAATACAGAGTATAAAACATGATACAGTAGGGAAAAAATGTAGGTGTTGAAATACAAATAAAAATAGTTTATTTACCAGCAGCAAAACACACATGTAGTACAACTAGTCTGATCAAATATTATGTGAGAGTTTATTGTTTCGCACATTTTAGATGCTTTATAAAGAGTCTGTAGTTTTCAAAAGCCACATGTTTCACTGTTTGCAAGTTAAAACCGCCTGTTCTCTTTGTTTTTTGGTCATTGTGTTTAGATTCCAATGTGTTGAGTATTGTGTGTACAAATATTTTTGTATATCTCTTTGATATTAGAGCCTGAAACACGCAAGTACATGTACACAGATGTGTAGTGTGTCAGATTTCAATTCAAAACACACGTTTGGGTTGCTTTCTCACGGTTGCTGCAGGGGGCGCTATAGTGCTGTCATCTCTGGTCAGTTTCCTGATACTCTTACAGAACAGTAACAATTTAAAACTCTTGCTGGGCAAGTTAAAGTTAGCTACACCGTCAACATATTCATAGCTACCTTAACAACTCACCTGATTCAATATCACACATTTGAAGGAAACTCTGCTGCCCCCTTGAGTAATGATAATGATAATTTGTTACAGTAATGCAAGAAGTATTAAAAGTGCTTTAAGCAATTTCAGCCATTTTGCTAACTTGTTGGGCTGCCCACGTCCTCTCTCCAAAACCCTGCCCTTCAAAAGACACACCAGCCAATTGCAAACAATGTCAATGTCAGCAAACCCAAGTGTGTGAAATGATTGACAGGCAGGAAATTGGATGGTAGTCCAAAACTAACAAATAAAAAACCTACAATGCAAGCATAGGCTTGCAACACATTGAGCAAACATTTGTGTCTGCACACTCGCGCAAATCATCTTTATGGCCTTGAAATAACATTTCATGAATCTTCTACAGTAGAAAGAGCACCCAGAGACAAGTATCAAAATCGCTAGAATACAGCTAAGCAGAACAAGTGCTAATGAAATATAAATAAATCAAACAAACCACAGTAAAAACAAATTGTTTTCGGATGTCCAGTATGTTATCATTTGATTTTAAGTGCATTTTTAACTCCCTGCTAAAATGTTTTGATTTAATAAACTGACTTGCATGATACACTGTTGCAGATAAAACTGCAATACAGGAAGTGACATCAAGACACTCCAGCCTATCTGCACTATATGCTAACAGATGCCCATAAATTCTGTCAAATACATGAGCGTGCAAGAATCATTGGGGTGGGGAGGGGTATTTCTGAGGTAAACTCACTAATAACTCTCATGCAGGAGAAAACAGATGGACAGATGATGAAGAATGATAAAACATGACTGAGCTTCTCTCTCACTACCTGTGAGCACAACTGCATCACTGATCGGTTACAAACATATTCATGCTAACAATTCCCAGTGAAAAACTCACCCCACCCCACCTGTCTCTCCATTCGTGGTCTATGAGGCTTGTTCCAAACATACACATTTTGTACTCGAACCTTCAGGTAGGAAAGTACGAATGGTCGCGGAGTATCAGGAAGTTCAGACCAGCTCACAGAGACAGTGAGGTAAATGTACGATCAGTTATAGAGGATCTGAAGCTGTGCTTACTTCCCTCCAAGTGCACAAGAGCCCTGGCGTAAACCTTAAAGTATCCAACCTAACATCACACCTTCACTAAATGAAAAAGTATCTACCATCTGACCTTTTTACATTTCCTTTTTTCTTGTTTTTTTTTGCTGATTTTTCTCTTTTTTTTAGTATCGCTCAAGTATATCACAGGTTACTAGCTAGGTTAAGAGGAAATCGAGGGTAAATTATGTTCCATGCTACATCTTGTTCAGAAAAGGCTATTGCAGACGATTTTTTCTACAACACACACAATCACACGTTGTACGCTTGTATAACAAAAGTTCTGAAACATGTCACCAAGAAACTAAATACATATGCAATGTTCACCATTTAGAGTCTTTTAGGACTATCCCTCAGTCAGTATGAAGTTGTCACGTCACTTTGACTAGCTGTCCCGTCTTACAGACAAAAGTTGAAAAATTGCTATTCAAAAATTAGCAAATTTGGTCAGCGTCTCCATTTTGTTTTTAGTAAGTAGTGCTTTTGATGGCTTAAGACAGAAGTCTTTTATATTAATAATCTCACCCAGTGGCAATCTACCAGACGCCAGTGTGCATTTTATGACACTGTAGCTGCAAAGTCTTCACATCCTTCAAGTCTTTTTCTCCCCTTCGCTGTTTGAAACCAAACCCAGCTAGTGCTGTCACACAGATCTTAAAGTTACTTTATCAAAATACCTAAAACGTGTTTATAAACATTTGTTGCCTGCTTTCGTAAAGTTCCGACGTCAGAATGGGAGGATATTGTTTCCGAGCTCCCGTGAGGGTGCTAATAGAATGACGAGTATAAATGTTATGACGATCTTCAATACCCTTTCTAGACGGTTCTCTTACAGAGCGTGTTTGCAAATCTCTAGAACTCCCACTCCAGCGTTTCCTCCCTGTTGGCAGCTCGCTCCAGCCGATGGATGATGTTGTTGAGGTTGGCCATCTTCTCATTGCGCCTCTGAGTGCTTTTGTTGAGTTTGGAGTTGAGCGATGGCGACTCTAGGCTGTAGTTGGGGGCGGTGGGCGGATGATGGCTGGGGTTGGTGCTTGCGGCTGGCAGGTTGGGTGGTGATGGAGAAATGGGGGCAGAGGAAGACGGGACGGGTGAAACGGACATCATGAGGCCAGGGGAGGAGGCGGCAGAGGGCGAGTTGAGGGAAACTTCCAGACTGCTGCGGGACGGCTCGGACGAAGCCTTGAAGCTAACAGGATCCTCTGGCGACTTCTCAAGCTCTTCAGCTTCGTGTAAAACCAAGCTGTTCCTCTGTTGACCCTCAGAAGAGAGCGATTCGGGAAGGAGACCCTGACTGCGGCTCAGTTCCTCATCTCTGACAACCTGGAGGCGATGTGGGGTCAATTCCGGGTCACTTTTTAGCTGAGAGAACTGGACACCAACAGAGAAGAACTTCGCCTGCCTCAGACGGAAGTCCTCGTCCTCATCCTGCTCGTTCACTTCCTGTTTCACCGTGATCCGACGGGGGCCAGTGCTGAGAGGGCGGCCACGGCCAGCGGAGGGCTGTTTCCTGTCGTCGCGGTCAGAGACGGGACTGTGGGACGCAAGAGGGGAATAGTTGTTGTGCTCAGCGTCTGTATCGTTGTCTTGGAGACCCTCCATCAGAACTTCCCGTCGCATGCGAGACCTGTGGAGAGGACGAAAATGAAACATGCTGGGTAAACAACTGTACAGTATGTACAATAAACAACACATACTATTAAGATACAATATTTAATATGAAAGGCTAAATGTTAAACAGTGACCCCATTGTTGTATATTGAAAGTAACAAATAAATGAATCAAACTCTAAATACACCCAATTTTTAATAAGATTTTCTTTGGCAGTATGATTAAAAAAGTCAAGTATGAAATTATATAAAGTTTTAGTTGATATCACTTCTGGCTCAATTGTCACACAAATAAAAGGAGTCAAGCACATTGCATTGTGGGATACAATATTTCATGCAGTGTTCTCTTGTTGTATATTATACGTTTTGGCACATTTTATAGGTCATCTGAGAATTTCCATGAACACATTAAATTCACATACTGTGTATGTTATGAATACTGGCTGTATATCATTCTTGTAATTGCTTTTGTATCCACATGATGGAGCCAAACTGCCAACAAAGGCTTTGAGCATGAGTGGTTAACGTTTGTCTTTGGCTACTGAACTGTGTGTTGATAGATTTAGTAAAGATAGTGAAAACCAGAAATGAGCAGACCTGTAGTTGTGGAACCAGTTAATGACAGTGTTGGTTTTGAGGTTGAGTTGGGCAGCCAGCATCTCAATGGTGTGCTGGGAGGGGTAGGGCTCCTGGAGATAGGCTTTCCTCAGAGCCTCCTTCTCCTCTGCCCCCAGCACCACTCTGGGTTTCTTGGCCTGACTGAATGGACAGATGTCAAGCTGGGTCAGACCCGGACTGATGCAGTCTGAATGAGCACCAGGAGAATCACTGTCTGAGCCTGGACTCAACAGACCGTACCGCCGCTTCAGATAGGCTGGAGAAAACGAAGATTTTTAATGGATTTTATAAAATAATGTGCACTTCCATCAGAAAAAAGTATTTAATAAAGTGTTAGATGTCTTCAGCTAAATCAGCTGCGTGATAATACACAACATTTAATTCAAAGCATTAAAAAAAAGTTAAAGTCTTTGCCTTTGAAAGTTAAATGTACTGACAAATGAGTCTGTATTGTGTCTGGTTGCCATGACAAAATTTTTTAACACTTGCTAATCTCTGCTGGTCTAATGCAGGAGTTTTAAATGCACAAACGCCCAGTTTTTTTGACGTATTACCATTATTGCTTGGTTATAAGAATGTTATTCAAACATTTATTCTGTTCCAATAACTTTTCATAATGTTTTTGATATACAATACATAACATTCTACTAACTTTATTGCAAGAATGTTTTTGATAACTTTCCAAGCCAATTTTCTCAGAACGTTCCCCGTTAGCTGGCCCGTACAGAAGCAGTTTTCATCAAAGCTCATGGCAGGTCTGTCAAGGTTTATACATTATTTTGCTATTGAAAAAACTGAATAGCTTTTCTTTTGATTTTTAAGGCTAATGAAACAGAAAAAGAGGTGGGAGATGAATTTGGAGTAATATCATAAATGATAATGTGTTTGGACAGATCAAATGCTCTTTCTCTCCTGTACCTGTACCTTTCTTCTCCATCTTCTTGACGTCTCGCAGCTTCTCCACATTGTGTGGATCATTGAGCCACAGCTGCATGCGCACAAACGGCTCTCGGCCCTTCAGGCTGAGTTTATGCCAGGGTTTGGGTCTGGAGAGCAGGTCTGATACAGAACCCTGGGTCAATCCCAGAATGCTCTCTCCAAACAGACGCTGACCTGCGTGCACACACACATGCACATACAGTTACAGATGAAAACAGCATAGATGGTCCTTGTGTTTATTTAGTGTATTTCAACTCATGGTTTACTACTTTTACTGGGTGAAATGACAATTTCTCTGATTTAACTACTGAATAAAAATAAAACACCTTTTTATACCCATTCCAGAAAAAACATGGACTTTTTTGGGTTTATAACTATATTGTCTTACTGAATATTTGAGTGTGGACTGTAAATCATTGTTCTTCACCTAAGTTGTTGTCTGTCAGGACCTCCTTCACTCTCTTGGTGATGGCGTATGTGTCCAACTCTGGAGACATGGCCACCAGTTCCTGGATCCCCAGTGGGGTGTGGGGCTGTTGGGGGATGATCAGGCCTGGAGGGGCCTTTCCACCATGATGATCCACGTGCTGCGGCTGCTGGTTCTCCTTACTGCTCTCCAGGGTGAGACTGACGGGCTCCAGGGTCATGCTGGGTTGGTCTTCTGGACTTGGGGGAGGGGACGGTGATGAGCGGGTCGTCACTGGGCTCTTATCTGATAAACAAACAAAAAGATAATATTAGTTTGTACAGTTACATTACACAGTCAGAGACATTAATCGTTTAATAACAGTACTAACAGGAGAATGTAAGGAGGATCTAACAGTGGGTGGATACACATTTTAAACCTAACACAGCTAATAGGGAATGTTCTCAGAACGGTGACTGATGTTCTCTAAACGTTCTCTCAACAAAAAAGTCAACAAAAAAAAGTTACATTTTTTTTTACTTATATATCATATATATCAAAAATGTTATTCTTAAGTAGTTAGTGGAATGTTGTAAAAACATTACAGATAACCAAGCAATAATGTCAATACAATGTCTAAAAAACTATTCCTTAAACTTTCAAAATAACATTTTCAATGTTTGTGTTACTTAATGGAAACGTCAGGGAAACATTCTTACAACCCAAAATTTTTAGCTAGGTAGCAGCTTGATTTTGTGATTACAATGGCAACAATGTATTCACTAGATCAGGTCAGGCTAAAGTAACCTCTTAAAATCTGATTATTACACACAAAACATAGGAAAAACATCGGCTGTCTGTGTGGGCTGTTTATGTCTAGGTTCACATTATTTTGAAGGAGTAGTCAGAACACGACTGACCCTGGCTCTGGTTTGGCAGCTGGTTGAGTCCCTGACCCAGCTGGTCCAGCAGCCACAGCTGCATCCTAATGAACGGCTCTCGACCCTTCTGAGTGAGTTTACTCCAAGGCTTCGGTCTGGACAACATGTCACTCACACTGCCCTGAGACAAACCCAACACCTGAGGAGGAGAGGGGGGGTAATTAGACCTAAAAATAAGGTTAGTTAAGTAAATTAATGAAGTTTAGGTTAGTACATAGACTTTAGTACAAAACAGAACCTGCCAAAAATCACTTTTTAACAGCAAATTATTCCAAACACCACTAGGTGGCAGCAGAGGGCAACACACAATCCAATGGTTTCATACAGTAGCAGATAATTACATGAAATACCATATACAAGTGGCCTTAAAAGGACACTTACAGTAGTCCACTCTTTATGTCCAAATGTCTTTGCATTACATAAACTGAAGTAAGTGAAAATTTGTTTGCAGGAAAGATGTACACAAGCAAAACATTTCACAAAAAGCTTGTAAGGTTTGAAATGCTAAACAGATCTAATGTTGAAAATAAAAAACAAAAGTATTGTGTAGTAAAAATAAAGTGTAGTAAAAATGTCACTTTAGAAGTACAGCAAGCTATTACATCTTTATGAAAAGCAAGCTATTATTTTTATGAAAAAATACAAATGTTTTCTCTGGGTCCCCAGCTAACCAAGAACGTTTCCATAACATTTCCTTTAAAAATGATATTTTGAGAGTTTTAATACCGCTAATTTTTTTAAATGCTCACTTTAAAAAAATAACCAGTTTTCAGATGTATTAATGTTATTGTTTGGTTAACCTTATTAAAAATGTTTAAACTGTATTTTTAAAACTTTCCACCAACAACTTATACTTATGAGAATAACGTTTATGATATATCATGTTAAAATACTAATGTTATACTAATGTTATTGATAACTTGACCTTTGACAGAAAATTAGCCAAATGTTCTGACAACGTTACTGTTAGCTGGGTCAGTTTCAGACAGGATGGCCAAACATCCGACACCAATTGCATAAGGGACCACAAATAACCCAAATTGGATGTGAAAAATCTGATCTCAGCTGTTTACACAACAAGATCCAATCTGTGCCAACTGCTGAAAAACAAAATGAAAACAGGTTGCCAGTGTGCATGTGATCTGTTTCCTGCACTGATTCCTCTGATCTGGCTCACTGCATGAACACACTCACTCAAGCTGTGCTGTTTTCAGCACATCTCACCTTCTCTCCAAAGATCCTCTGGCAGATTCCATTCTTGGCCAGTTTCTCCTTCACCTGCCGGGTCAACTCGATAGTGTCCACCTCACGGTACATGTACATCTCATATTGCTCTGGTGTCAGAGGGGGAACTGTAGGTTTCAGAGCTCGGGGTATGTAGGTGGGGTAGTAAGACACCCGTCCTGCCCCACACGGAGCCTCTCCACTGATGGATGCATCAGACTCCACCTTAATCTCTACCGGCCGACCCAGCACAGGCTCATCCTCCGGTGCGGACGCTTCCTCGCCGTTGGCAGGGCAGTCTCCGTTTTCCACTCGTGGCCAGGGCCGAGGCACGGATGAGTGACCCGTAGAAGAGGAGGAGGAGAGGGTGGGAGAGACAGAAGTGAAAGATCGAGAGGTTCCGCCCCCACCCAACACGACCGTGCCGCGCTCGGCAGACCAGTGCTGGTCGAAATACGCACCAGCTTCGCCGATCTCAGACTTCACTTTACGGATGATGTTCTGGACGAACGCAGCAGGCGACAAGACGCTGAGGGGCGTGTGAGGGCTGCTGGTTGAATTGGACACGCAAGCTGGCACGGGGGTGCCCTCTTCTTGTTTAATGAAGGGGGGTGTGTGGGCAGGCTGAGTCTTGGCAGGATCCTGTAGGGTGAGACGCTCACTGGTGGACGCCCGACTGCACATCTCCATCTCCAGCAGGGCCTGCTGCTGGGCCTGCATTTCTCGCCGCGCTTGTTCCAGAATGTTCTTGATGGTTTCATCCGAACTGTTGCTTTCTCTAGAACTGTTCCGACCTGATGAACAGCCCAGAGACGCTTTACAATCACCTGTCCAACACACAAACACAATTTAAATATATTACATACATCCACAAAATAGATTTAGTCCATAAGAAATTATTACTATAATATCCTAATACATACACTGTACCTTTTATTTTTCTCTGTTTTTAAAAAAATGTTTAAATTGTTTTTGTGTAAGCAAAAACCTTACTACATTCTGCTGGATTTATGCTTAAAAAGTGCCAATAGGATAGAAAGAAAAACAAGTCTCACACAACTTATCTTTTCAAGTAAATGTATCATTTTCTTTTTACGGATGTTTAGATATGTTTACTGAAAACAAGACTGAGCAATACTGAGTGTCACGTAGGAGCTAATACTGGATCATAAGCACGATTCCAACAAACACACACAAGGCGTCCTGTTATGAGAAGCACAATCAGAATTCACGTCACTTAGGTTGTGTTATTTTGCTCAGTGGTAGATAAAGCAGCAGTGAGCTGTTCATAAACCGTCTCTTCATTTGTGTCATATTTTCATTCCATATACTGCAGACTTTCTTTGTACATCACCTCTCTGAGACTGGATCTCCTTCTTGGCCTGTTCTAGAATGTTCTTGATCGCTTCGTCTGACCCAGTTTCAGGAGTTCGGATGCGAGGAGTGATGCTCCCTGTCGGAGAGAGAGACGGGAGGTGAGGTGAGTGGGTCGGCTGATCAGAGAGCAGCTCCAAAGCCTTGCGTTTGAATGCTAGATCAATGACGGCCTTTGAGAACTCGGCATCGAGTGGGGGAGCAGTGACACGTAAGCTTTACTTTCAAAGCTGAGAAGAAAACTCAGAGCATCACAACAAACAGGGGGTTGGGAGGGAAGTACGGAAGTACTGATACGCTGGTGTTTTGGGGATGACAGAAACGGCCAAGCAGGAAACAGTGATCGATCTATTTGAGGATGTAAAATGGTACTTTGGGGTTTAGGAGGATGAAATATCCCAGTAAGTCAAACGGGACTGTGGGACTGGTCAAAGTCAATTTGTTTAACTTTTGTGATGTCAAGTACTACAGAGAGAAGAACAGATGTGAAGAAATCAGGAAGTCAGTCCACTAGGCGGCCATCTTAGAAATGCTCAGATATTTGCTATGTGTGTATGTAAAGCTGTTTAACTGCTTAAATGGGGAATAACTGAAACAGTTTGGCAAGCTCACATTTTAATAATATTGTAACACCAAGGCCAAACCAAGACCCTAACCAAGCAAATAAACTGGAAATAGCAGGTTGTTGAAAGAGCAAATTTCATAAAATTTATGTTGGTTACAGAACATGAAAATATTCTAATAAATAAAGCATATTGTAGAACTATGAAGGCATTTTGCATTAATTTCTGAGTACACCCCACATTTTTATATTCATATTATAATTTGTATTATTTATAATTTATTTTAGTAAAATGTCTGTTGTACTGGTAGTCTTTTAACTGGCTTCATGCTGAGTTAAGTAAAATAGTGCATTACAAAAACTAGTCACATTTTTTAAATAAAAAATTTTAATGTCTTAAATTGGGCTTCATATACTGTAAGCATATGAAGCTTAGACCCCTAAAGCAACTTTGTCCATTTGATTTTGAAGTTACATGTTTGTG
Organism: Chromobotia macracanthus; assembly: GCA_036877525.1. Lineage (NCBI taxonomy): Eukaryota > Metazoa > Chordata > Actinopteri > Cypriniformes > Botiidae > Chromobotia > Chromobotia macracanthus. Next base: position 5,430,791 of record JAZGTH010000004.1, on the reverse strand, counting down.
ATGCAAGACTTCCTACATCTCTACAGCAATACTGTGCACTGCACAGTCTCATTCATTTCTCAGCACATCCTCTGTGTCTCTCTGATGACTCTGGATGGGTTCAGTCTGCTCACCTCGCTGGCGAACCTGAATGGTGCGTAAAGCCAGAATGTTCTGCTCATCCGACAGGAACTGCTTCATTTTAATGAAAGGCTCTTTGCCCTTGACGGTGAGCTTCCTCCAGGGTTTGGGTCGAGCCAGAATTTCGCTGACGGAGCCCTGCGAGAGGCCCAGCACATAGTGCCCGAATACACGCTGACCGATGTTGTGTTTCAACAACTGTTCTTTGACCTGAAAGGCAATTTCCGCCGTGTCTACTTGGTCATCGTCTCCTCCGCCGGAGCTTCCACTCTCTGACTGGTCACTTGGCATGCATGTCTCCATAGCGACGGACCCAGATGAGTTCTGACTGGCTGACATGAGGGCGACTTTGGCAGCATAGAGCGCAGTGGGAAATGCCATGATGGAGGTGCCGTCCTTCTTGATGAGGGGTGAGAGGAGCTGCTTCTGCAGAAGTTGGTCTCCAGGGTGTTTCTCGCCTGAGAAGGGTGACACTGAGAAGGGGCGGGGAAGTTCTTGGGCGGAGCAAGGTGTGTCAGTGTTGAGCGGTCCTGGGCTAGAGGAAGCGCGGCCATCTATGGGCAGCGCTCCTGGAGGGGAGGAGTATGCCCCTGCTGGGCGAGCACTGTCCTTGCTGGAATCCTCTGAATGACCCTCATCTTAAAAAGAAAAATACAACAGTTTAGAATACAGAGTTCACTGATCTAAAATCTGTTTGGGTGAGCCACATCCAAAACTGTAATAAAACAGTTGACATACACATATACACACATTCTAGATTATTATAGTAATGGACTGTATAATTCAGCAAATTAATTATTTATTGTGATCATTATTATCAGTACACAAAAAGGATCTATTATCATTTGTCATGCTGACTGACTATTTGTGTTACAAAAAAGTAACAAGGTGGTTTTACACAGACGCTTGATCCATACTATGGTACTAAATAAATTACCATATTCATAAATCGTGTAAAAATACCCCAGTATGTATTTGTGTAAATATATATATATATACATGGTGTAATACATGCATACATGGTACATTGAAGGACTAAGACATCTTACCACTGTTGTGTAAAACTCTCACTTTATCCACAAGAAATTTGTGTGAGGGCAAAAAGGCGTGTTTATCCAGCAGAAGAGCATCAGAGCTTTTGGCTGATTCCTACACACGCACACACACACACACACACACACACATACAATTAAACTCTGATGAATCAATGCTAGTGGCTGCTCTGATTCACATTATGCGTAACTCTAGCGAGCCGTTCATGTGCATTACTGTGGTATTTCCTCATTGACAGATGCAGACAACTAAAATGTCAATATAAGGCAGAACCGTTGAATGACCCTGAAGCTCGGGGAAGAAATAACATTTATCTGTTGGTTTGCTCACCTGTGATGAGTTTCCATTGGCTGATGCCAGTTTCATGGCTTTCAGAATACTGCAGGAGACACACACCATATTAACATCTGTCATGTGTTAATAATAATAACATTCGCTTATCAACGTTGAATCTATACATTCAGAAGTAAGAATAAGATTTACATAGAACTGGAATGCCCATCACACACAAAGTTCTACATGTAATGGTATCTGTTTCTGCATTAAATTTGACAATTTCATTATTGCTTTCAGCTATCGAGCTGAAGAAAAAAGATGTCAACAGAGTGTGTTAGGAAGTTCAGTTTTCACTGTTATTCAAGCACATCACTGTTAAATTGTGTGTGTTTGAATATGTGGTTTATGAGGGTACAAATGTGTATAATGATGTGTATAATGCGTATAACAATGTAAACATGGTTTACGGGACACTTTCTGTGTCCTCAAACTAAATTACTTTAAAAAAAAACATTAAAAATTGTGATTTTTTTGTTAATTAACATATAACAAAAGTTTTTGTGAGGGTTAGGTTTAGGGGTAGGAGATAGAATATACAGTTTGCACGTTATTAAAGTCATTATGTCTGTGGAAAGTCTCCACAAAGCATAGAAACGTGTGTGTGTGTGTGTGTGTGTGTGTAAAACTTCACCTAAGTTCTGTTTTAATCTCTTCATAGTCCATCTGGGCCTGCAGTTTACTCTCCAGGGCCTGTAAAGAGACAAAAAACATGTCAATCATTCAACGGTCACTAACACATGACCAGTTTTTGGTGAGACACGCACACTTGGACAAACAGAGTCATGGTTTGTGCTTCTTGACATCTCATCAAAGCAAAAACGTGCTTTACACATGCAAAATATGACAACACCATAACAAAAAAGTGCTTTTACTTAATCCAATAAAAAACCTTTTAACACTAATCTGGTAAATTCAGTCAGTTGTACAGCTGTGTACTTCAGTAAAACATTTTCATAAATGTTGTTTTAAACTATGAGATTTGATTGTTTTCATTAATATATTTTTATTTTATGGCACATACTGTTTTATTAGCAGGTGTACCCGTACATGATGGACACTACGAAATACACTACAACAAAATACACTACAATCATTCACATTAAAAAGTGGTATTAAAACTCTGTGACAATTGACATCTAAAAGAGTTTTAAAGTGGGAGGGTCGGCTGTGATGTCACAACACAGTTTATCTCATGAATATCAATTAGGTAAGGTCAAATACTTCAATATCATATTTTTTTACTGTTTTGTGGGACACTGCCAACTGCTAATCACCACTGAGAAAAATATAAAAACCTTATATTACAGAAGCAAATCTCATTATTATAACCACTAACAAAATGAAAAGTCTTGCTTAATAAATAGATTTTTTTTACATTCCTGTTATGAGCTACTTCGTCAAGTGATAAAGGACAAAATTGTCGATTGCGAAAAGGTTCAGCTAAATATGATGAAGAATATGCACAAGACACACACAATAAACACCAAATACAAACACAAAGCCATAAGCATCAATTTAAGGGAGTCTCTCACCTCAATAGCGTCTGATTTATAGGCCAACTGTCGTTCCAGCTCTGTAATCTGATTGGCTGATGACTCCTGGAGCTCCTGTAAGGTGAACTGCAGTCTCTGGACGTTCTCCAGCAGTCTGAGTATCTCTCTGTCCTTGGAGAACAGCACCGCCTCCAGCCGTGACAGCGGGCGATCTTCCTTCTCATCTGCGTCTCTCTCCTGAGACAGGGAATGAAAGAGTGAGAGGAGGACAGGGTCGGGGGAGTGGCACAGTCGACATGAAAATTTCTTTTCAACTTCAAAATATCCTGCTTCTTTCTGACTTCCTATAATCAGATTGCGTCAAAGAGCCACTAATGAGCTTCCAGTGTTATGGGAGCATGTGATCATTTGCTCGACTGCAGACTGAACTGGTTAAGGTGGCAATTTGCAGTGTTGCGAGTCGCCTGCCTTTCATCTGAATGTCTAAGGCTCGTTCCTACCTCCTTGGGTCCATCTTCTGATGGGCTGGTCCCTTTAGAAGTGCTCTGAGAGACGGCGAGCTGCTCCCTCAGCTTCTCCACTGCCCTCTGGGCAACGTCTGCTCTCTGCCATCAAACAAACCAGTTTTAAAAACTCTCTTCTCACTCACAGAGTAGCTGAACAGCTTGTCTGTCTGAACAGGGGCCACAGAAAGTATCTGGAAACTTAATAAAGTCCTGCATTAGATCACTGGTCCCCAAACGGCTTTGCTTTACAACCCAGATTTCACACAACTGTCCAGATTTAGACAACAACTGATTCACACAAAACCTAAACTGTTTATTAGAACTGTTGATTTCTCTTGAGTTTTAATGGATTCAAGCTCTCAGCAGCCAAAACTTTACACACATTACACATTATTCACGCATTATGTAACATACCCTGGGACATTTTTTTTTTTTTACCTTACATTGTTTTTCCTAAGGTTTATGAGGATGAGAGTATGTCACATAACCCGTCCATGTTGACGTCTGTCTAATTTGGCTACTTATACCAAGTATGTTGGTTAACATTCTCTAAAGGTTCTCTCAAAGTTATCAAAAACATTCTTGCACTAACTTTAGTAATTTAGTTGTTAGGGGAACGTTCTAAAACATTACAGAATTAAAAAGTTTGAATAACCTTATAACCAAGCAATAATCTTAGTAAGTCTAAAAAACTGGACGTTTGAATGTTCCTAGAACACTTTCAAAGTTCCAATAACATTTTAAAAATGTTTGTTATTTAATGTAAACATTACGGAAACAACCTAAAATTGTTAGCTTGGTTTGCATTGAGAGGACAAACTGCCTTTAAGGTTAAGGTTGTTTAGGATAACCATCTCAGAGTTACAGAGTTACACGGTTAGGTGCATTTTGGTGCTATTTATTCTTTTTTCATATCCTGCTCTCTGCTTTTTGGGTTCATCGATATGAAGACTGTGCAACAGGTCTAGAACAGCGCAGACTAAAACATCACATTAAAAACCTGAATATCAGACTGCAACATTCACAAAAACACAGAATCAATCAACATTCTGGCCAAACGGAACAAGAGCTCCTTCAAAACCTCAATCAATGGAGATTTACAGGTGCCGGGAAACATCCTCAGGTAAGAGCGAGTGAGAACAAGCCTCCCTCTCTCTCTCTCTCTCTGTTCTGCTGAGGTGAGTGTTTACTTTCAGGCACTTTCTTCTCAAACTGTTTACCTGCTCTGTCACACTCGGCCTGCTAATTAATGACTCATTTTCGAATCATTTATCTAAGAGCTGCTGGCGGAGGGAGAAAAAGCAAATCACAGTGGAAAAAAAGGAAGCAATCAGTGCAATGAGGTAACTAACAGCCCCGCTCGCTCGCTCCACGCCGCACTCATCTCTCAGCATCCAATCCTCCCTCTCCTGTCCTCCACCACTCGCACGGCACCATGGGAAAGAGCGACTGGTAATCATGGGCCTGCGAGCGTGAGGACGAGGAGGGTGGTGGGGGAGGAAGAGGGGCTGCAGGGGTGTCTAATTAAACTCAAAGCTTGATTACGAAGGTGATTATCTTGACGAAGCTTCGTCTCAATCAGAGACACCTCAAAGGAGGGCACCTCACTCACCTGGTTGGCCTTCTCCAGGTCCGCCATTAGTGCGCCCATCTCCTCCACTCTGAAAGACACAAACCACGCATTAAACATCAAGCAAGCAACAAGCTACTGCACACAGATTCATGCTGCTGTTAGCAGTGGGTGGCAGGAACAAATTATTACTTTATAACACTCCATAACAGTGGATAGCAGTTTTTTTTACTAAACATTTTACTTAATGTTAAATGTCCACAACATTTAAGGGCCCCCCACTCACAATTTCTACCCAATAAAATATTCTAGAGCTTGGCATAAGATGTAGTTTTGTTATAAAGAATAGTCAAACATTCTTAATTTTTGTTTTTTTACATTTATTGTAATGCTTGTTTTGTCTTATTTAATTAATTTTAAGTCATCTTGAGGTCCCTTAGAAGTTTGTTGAGGCCTAGAGTGGGACACGCTCCCCTGATTGAGACGCGTCTCTAAGTAATTTTTTATCACATTACGATGTTTATTTTTGTAGGAAATTCAGCAAAAAGTATTTAATGAATACCCATGTGGTAGTGCTGTAACGTTTTTTTTGTTTAATTCAGTAAAACACTTACTGTACAAATATAAGGCACTTTTTGCAGAAAAATTTGTCTGTGAATCAGACTACAGAGACCAAGCTGTGTGTTCCTGTATGCAGCCAGTGAAAACAATGCATTAAATGACGTGTTTTCCAGTCATTACACCAGTGTTTAATCTCAACACATTCAATTTTAATGAAAAGATCACAGAAGGGCCTTTTGGCATGATGGTGGAGACCTGCGGCCATGCAGGAACTGTAAAGAGTTTATGTTATTATTTACATCCGAGTGCAAAAAGAAAATATATCACAACACTAATAGTATTTACTATTTACACTGGGGTGCAAACAGCAGCTGCTTAATGTAGTAATGCCACAGACTCCAGAGAGACCCCATAACTACATATGGAAGGAATAAATAAATGAATAGAAGTTGTAAAGTTCTTAAGGGAGTCGCATGAGTGCAAGGTTTGCTGTCATTAGAATAGAGTGAGTCATGTCTTATCTAGTGCTGTTCCACATCGATGTATCCCAACATGCCCACACGCACGCTCCGCACAATCAGAGCGCTCGCTCTCATTTGAATAGTGTCTCGGGGAGATTATTCATAAGGTTTGTTTGAAGTTCAACAGTTTCCACTTAGTCATCAGGGAGTTGATTTTCAAAAGGTGGAGAGGCAGCGTAATACAGTGCAGTGAAAGATTGATTAAACATGTGAATCTCTGAGGTTGCGCTAAACAAAGATAGCTTCTCAATTAGACCAGATTTGCTTTAAGAGCACAATCAAAGAGATGTGAAGTTGTCTGAAGAGAGCGACGTTCTGAAGAATTGTGTGCCGCGCGGAGCTGCAAGTTTTTCTGTGTGCCGTCTGTCTGGATCTCTAATGTAACTGTATCATCAGGAATACTGTGCCGCTGTAGTGAAGAATCGCTCGGACCAGCAGGATTGTGTCTGCTATCTGAAAACATTCACTGGAACTGAACTGAATAAAAGCCAATGAGAAAATCTATTGCTTGTTCAATTCTGTTGTGGAAGACCTAAAAATGTTCAAACAGCCAATCCGGTGTGAGTGCTCATCGACAGACACAGTTTCAGATTCAATTGAGAAAACCTAAAAATTGATCTTTTCTAAAACTTAGGATCCAGCTAACAGGGAACATTCTCAGAACATTGGCTAATGTTTTCTAAAAGTTCTCTCAGTTATCAAAAACATTCTCACAGCACTTTTTTTACATTATATATTTTATACACACACACATATATATATATATAGATATATATATAGATATATACACATATATATATATATATATAGATATATACACATAGATATAGATATATATATATATATATATATATAAAATGCTATTCTTAAGTAAAACAGAATTAAATAATCTTTGAATATCATTTTATAATCAAACAATAACGTTAACAGAATGTCTAATAACTGGATGTTTTGAATGTTTTTAGAAATTACAAATTACATTTTTAACATTTTTGCTACTCAATGGAAACGTTATGGAAATGTTCTTACAACCTCAAATTGTTAGCTGGGGATCTGTCCAAACACATTTTAAGGCATCACCCAAAACAAAACCTGAAAATCATCCGTCTTGCTTCAGATCAACTTTCTTTTACTGGCCAGAGTAAATTCAACAATGACAAAAAATGTCTGGTTTCTTACTTTGTCGCCATTTCCTTGTCGTATTTACATCTTATTTCCCTCAGCTCCGACTTGGCCAAGTTCAGTGCTGTACAGACAGAGGAAGCGGTTGAATTATGTGACCTCTGACCTTACATCCAATCTCACATTAACTCACAGTTTGATATGGATCTTACATGACTGAAGTGCTTTGATTCGTTCCTCAGCCTGGCCGAGTTTGACAGGCAGAGAAGCCCCTGATTCATGTTCCTCCCTGTAGACACAAAGACACAGATCAGAACAGGAAGTCACTGAGACCCCCACAGAGAAATCACAGCCATGGAGCAGATCTCTTAAAACCCACCAATGACTTCATTGAAACATCTAATTCAGCGCTTATATTCTACCTTATGAAGAAACTACAGTATAGTTGGAATGGCTGGAACTTAAATATAGTTTATAACTTAAATTTCCAATGTGACAAATGAACTATGCTCTTTTTTGTCATTTGTTTAATTGATAAAACTTGTTAAAAAAGATGTTTTTACGCACAACTGGATTAAAAATAACAGTGTGATGTAAATCATCCAAATTAACCTGGTGACTCATGAGATTAAATACGTTTTTAATGCATTTTCTAAATATGACATTATAATGATATAAATTATAATATAATTGTATAATTGCTTCATTCTATATTTTATCTGGAAATTAAAGTTTATCTTTGTATGACACAATTTAATTATAATTTAATTTAAGCTTAAAAATGTATTTAAAGTATGAAATGCTGTATTTTTGTATAAACATTAATGTGAGGAGAGCGACAAAAATCTCTTTTAGAAGTTTTTTTATTACTGCAGATTTGCATTGAATGAGTGTTTACAGATGCTGGTATCATACTGAGGCGATGTTACTGACTCAACAGTGCTGTGATATGACTGTCATCTGTTTCCTCCTGAGGTCACGTACCCTTCATCTTGCTCCTGATGGTTTTTGAGTGATGCATCTTCACTCTGACTGCTCTGTGCGCTGTTTGGAGTCATCATATGAGGCCGATGTGTTGACCCCTCCCCTGTCTCTATGGTAACAGATCCCTCCTCAGTGTGATCTAAGCACAATTATTTAAAAGTGGTCAAATAGTCCATTTTCAAGTGTGCTTGTGTGTGTACAGTTTGTGTTTGTATGTTAGTGTGTATGTAAATGTGTTTGTGTATGTGTAAAGGTTTAGCCATATTTGTGAGGGCCTAATGTCCTCACAAACATATATATAGTTTTTGCGAGCATTAGGTTTAGGAGAGTTTTAAGGTTAGGACGTAGAAAATATCATTAGCCTGATCTATGTCTAAGCAATGACCTCACTAATACAGTGAAAACCATCAGTGTATATGAGTGTGTGTGTGGACACTGACCTGCTTTGTCCAGGCAGTCAAGAGGTCTTCTGAGGTGGGCGGAGATCTCTGAGATCAGAGCATTACCATCAGGGGCTGAATGCTTGAGTTCTGCCAGACGCTCTTCCAGTGAATGTGTGACTTCCAGCAACGGAGTCGGATCTACACACACACACACACACACACACACACACACACACAGGAAATACAAAGTTGAAATACATACTGTATCACTTCTTATTTAATTGAAGCGGTTAAATCTCATTCCTATTAAAAACACATTTCATTTCCCACATCAGACTGAATTAGGATGTACCATCAGCCTCGTATTGTTACAAACCGCCAACCTCAGCTGCTTAACTCGCTCCCAAATACTTATCTAGACAAATCCAACAAAGTAGAAGAGGATAAAAAGTCACCCCAAAAAACAGCATATATATATATAAAAAAGGTGAGATTCTTTAGCACAACAGAGAAGCTGTTTTGCAATGCATGTGTCTCAGCGAGGGGCCCATGGGGCCAACTAGGAGGCTGTTTCTGCGCTAACAAGTCTCCTCTGGATCATTTGATCATTTAAATTATTATGCCAGCAATCCTCAGGAGGCTCCTTGGCTCTCCACATCACAGGGCTGTTTTTAATCTTCCGTCTTTCCTTTCTTCCCCCTGAAAAAGTTCGGCTCCGTGCGGCTCACAGATGAGCCGTGCTCCTGTTGTGTACCTGGCAAAGGAGGGTGACTCCCTGAGCAGCGGCACAGAGAGAGAAGAGGCTCATGGGAGCCGCACTGACACAACGAGGAGCTACGCTTACACACGCACACACAATGAAGTCTTTCAAAACTCCAAAAGAACAGCAAAATCGCTTCTTTTTCCACACAGACCCCTGATGGCTTTCATCTCGCACTCTTTGGGCACAACAGGGGTCCTGATTTGTTCTCTGAACCCTCACTTCTTACTGACACTAAACCGGAGAGAGATTCATTTTCTTCCGGGCCTCCAAACATGCACCAGCAGCCACAGACATCTCTGGAAACAGCTGGATGTAAAATATTTCCGGTTTGATTTTTCTGTCTTCTAAATTCAGGTCAAGTGGAGAGGCGTAGGGTGAGAGCGGGCAGATAGTGGGGTATTTAATAAATCAGGATGTTTAAAACAGTCTGGGAGACTTTAAAGCAGTGGTATAAATGCGGAGCGCATGCATGTGTGAGCTTTGTTACAAAAGTGCGGTGGATATTGCGTCAGTCACTTGGGACGTTGCTTTTAAGAGCAGTATAACTCGCTTTACACAAAGAAGACAGCTTAAATCAGTGAACTCCTGCTCATAAACTCCTTCATCACCTTCTTTTAAGTTCTAATGATCAAACCCTTCAGGCTTTATTCTCAAATGCATCCAGCGATTCTTCTCAGTCAGACGATGAGAGTCAAACTCTGCAACGAGATGCACGGGAGCGTTCGCGAGACGACAGCAATCGCATTATGGAAGTCATGAAATAGATGCACGTTGCTGGTGGGAGCGCTGAGATATTAAAGTGTGTATTTGTGCTTCTGAATGATCTGTCTGGATGCATTTAGGTAAAAATCAAAGACATATTGCATGTACCTCTGTGCTAATTCCCTCAGAAAGAAACCAATATTAAAAGTACCAAAAAGTACCATTTTTGGATTTGTATCATGATAATATCAGGGAATTTTTTAAATTACCTTGGAGTGCCATGTAAATAAAAAGGTATATGAATGGTAATGATAATCATTTATGACAGTGATATCAAAGTACTAACGTATTACCATCTGATGTCATTAATGCACCATGGTACAGCTACTGTACTTTTTTTTTTAAAGAAACATGTTAATCTATTGTCTTAAACTTACAATGCAGTATAACTCCCCCAGCACACACACACATAGACACACACTTATCTAAATGGGGACATTCCATAAACCTCTATTGTTTCCATACACAGCTAGTTACAAACAATATAACTCGATCACTAACAGAAAACATTCTGCATTTTTACAATAAAAAAATGAGGATGTCTCCAAAAGGAGGTTTTGCTCAGATCGTCAGGTTTTGCTGAATTTTGGGTACAAAGTTGTCCCCAACATATGGTTAAGTAAACCCACACACACGCACAAACTCACACACACGCACAGAGCCTTTTGAGGACACCAGGAGACACTTTGAGGACATCAGGATCTGTTCAATATAATGGTCAATGTCAAAGATCAGGTGTCAATGAGTGCTGAGACCTGACATTTACATTTATGCATTTGACACAGACTTGACACGCATTTACCCAAAGTGACTTACAATGCTTTCACGGTACAATTTTTTATCAGTTTGTATGTTCCCTGAAACTAGAACCCGGGACCTCTGCGCTGCTAACCCAATGCTTTACCAACTAATCTACAGGAAAACCTTGCATGACTCTTCAGAAAGGGATTTGAAATAATCTGTTAGCATCTCATTTGTTTTTCCTTTAAAATGGTGTTGCTGTTTTAAAGCATTTTCACATTTGTTCTGACTAAATTCGCTTTGTGCTGTAAAGCTTGTTCATGTTGATGACAGAGACTATTAGAGAATGTCAAACTCATTCTATCAAATCAAATCAAATTAAATTAAGCACTAATGGCAGGTAAAGAAGGAAATGTCTCATCCAGACATGAGCTTTCATCTGTTCAGACTAACTATTATCCTAAATGAATCTGTCCTTTTACCGCACATGTAAATACTCTGCCCATTTTAATTCCTTCACTAACTTCATTATTCTTGATTGGATGTATGCCCTGAGGTCATGTTAACTAATAACAACTGATTGCCCTCAGAGGCAGTTATAAATCATAACCAAAAATAAATAAATAAATACATTATGTGGAAGAAAGATCAATTTCAACACGTAAAACACATTAGAATTGCAACAATATGGTTAGGAAATGTTTCAGCTTTATTTTGGTTTAGTGTGGTTTACATCACTTCACATCACAATGGTATTCCTGCAGCAGTATGCATACTTCTATGTACTGTAGCATCACGCTGTACCAGTTGAGCTACAGTAACCCTACACTAGTGCACTACAGTATGATCATGTGATTATACATAAAACTGTTTAAGTTCAGATTTCCAGTAGAAACCGATGAATCAGCAGGACTGAAGCAGTTCACTGGTCAGTGTTAATTGCAACATCTAGTCCACAGCAGAAAGTTGACGCTCACTGTTTTCTGCAACCATGTTCCACAAAACAACTGCTATTCGTCTTTTCTTTCTACCGTAATTAGGACTTTTTAAGGGTTTGCTTTCCCCTGTACCTAATAAAATAACGCCCAAAACTCCTAATGCGTGATGCAACATCTCTCAACTTTCCTCTCATGCGATGACCCAACCCTACACCACTGATTTCTCTCTAAAGGGGCAGGATGGTAGAGATGCAGAGCACAACTTAAGCAGGGCAGCGGCTAAGCACCGGGCGCGTGGGGTGGCACGCCGTGCCAACATGAGCAGGTGTGTCAGGGCGGTCTGTCTTGGCCCTGTCAGTGTTACACCATCATTAGCCAGCGCGGGCGCAGCGGGGAGCCGCACTGCATCTCTCTGGGCCCTCTGTAATTACGCTCTGACATAATTAACCCAGCAAGCCCATTAGCCTAGCACCGACTGCAAAAAAAGCTTCGCTATAATTATTTGTTGTGTGCATGCTAATGAGACCAGCTGTGCGCCCATCGTACAACACGAACAAATTAATTTACAAGGCTGAGCTTCAAGCATTTTTTTTCTTTGCACCTCTCGAATATACACTCAAAAAGCACCACGTCTTTTTTTTTTTTGGGCTGTATCAAGTGGATGCTCAAAGCCCAAAAATTAAAATCTCTTGTTAGCCGATTTATCCTCTCCTGATAAACATTTTCTCACGTATCAAGGATAAATGTATAAAGATCTCTCTGATATCAGAAAGTACCAGGTTGTAAGTTATTTAGACATAACACTTCTCTGTTTGTGACTCTGGTACCGTGCTGTTGGACACACAAGAATATGCTAACGTGGATCTCCCACTTGCGGTGAAGATTTGGACATAAAAGGCATAAATGCCCCGTGATTTACCCTCACATCAGATGAATATGAATTATAGCCCTCTTAGATGTGAATTACGCTCTGTTTACACATAAATTGTAACAGATTTAAGAGTAACTGTCCAAATAGAACAGATTTCTTTCCCACGTCTGACAGATTCGCCCCTCCATTCAAACCACATTAACAACAAACTACCAAAAAGTACTGTAATATTACCACATATTTCTGGACATAAAATACAATTACCACCTTTTCCTGTGCATATTGCGCAACTCTGCAAAAGCAATTAAAAATGTCACTAGAGCTTAAGTGTTCCATGAAAGTTATTATTCAAACTTGTATTCCATGAATTTCATCATTTCACATTTAATATTTCCGTGCCTTTGCCCTCGACACTCAGTAGCTATAATAACTATTCCTGTAAAAGCCTTGATGAAGGAGAATGAGGTACAAAGAGAGAGCAAGTGAGCGAGAGAGCGAGCGAGAGAGAGGCGTCTCTTTCTATGACTGTGAGCTGAAAGACAAACTTTCCTCTCAAAGCCTTTTTGTTTTAGTGACGTTCTGAAGGACACAGTCGGACAAACATCAATAAGAATCAGCTGTGAAGTGCCTGAACATGCCGCTGAGACGCAGCTGTGTGCTGTTTCGCTGCAGACGAGTGATCGCAATAAAAGATGAAGAATACAAACCATAGGAAACCCAACGGTGGGTGAGAGAGGCCAAGCACTTCTGTTTAACTCTAGAATATTGTGAAGGCCATCAGGAGGATCTAAGGATGTGTTAGTAACAGGTAACGTCTGGTGGTGTGCGAATCTGGGGCCACCGTTGCAGAACATCTGGGCACTTTGGTCTATTTGTGAACAAATGTCAAGAGCTTTGGGGTATGAATGCACTTTCAATACAAAACACATCTAAGAACTCTGTGCAACAGCTGTGCCATAAACAAGAATGTAGATACTCAAGAACCGCTTAGAAGTGTATTAGTAAAATACCAAAGCAAGTGGCAATGCAGAAAGATACAAACATTACGAACACAAAACACTGAAAAAGGTTTGCGAGGTTACGTTTGAAATGATATAGTGTTAAACATATAGTGTTAGCATAACCTGTTAATCATTAAATGTAATGAACTTTATACAACCTCTAAAAATCACCTGGGCAAGTCAAGATCTAGCAGAATTAGTTTGCACATGATATCAAGACACTTTAAAGTGCTAGTCAAAATTTGTAACAAAAATGTTTGTCAACCATCACTGTTACTATTGCTTATAAGCTGGATCAGACCTGCATCAGACAACCTGACAGACAATAAACCAGGCACTGTACCAGAATACAGTATAGATCAGAGAATATAGAGTACAATATGACAAACACACATACACACTGTGAGATGTAAACCATAATCTCTCTCTCTCTCTCTCTCTCTCTCTCTCTCTCTCTCTCTCACACACACACATACACACAGTGAGATATGTGAACCATAATCTCTCTCTCCCTCTCTCTCTCTCTCTCTCTCACACACACACACACACACACACACACATACACACACACACTGTATTCTCCCTATGGGGTTTTCTCTGTAGGGACTCATTGGGCAGGCAGCACTTTTATGAACATAATACATTATTAAACATCTCAAACATCTCCTGGGCTTTACTGTTTATTACTGCTCTTACAAATCATCAGTACATAATCTCTGCTGGTCCTCAGAGATCTCACACACACACACACACACACACACCAAACATAAGGAGAAATCCCCTGGAAGTCTCACACCCTCAACAATAAGACGCCCCAACTAATGAAACATGTGACATTGAACATGTTCTTTCCCAAAGGACCTGAGAAACATAAGCAATGAGAACATAGATGTTTTTCTACATGAAAGGTTTACATGTAGACACTGTTTTTAGGAGTGCAAAACAACAGCAGGTTAGAAGGTTTTGAGGGACTCTCTTTACCATACATTGGAAAGGAAATACCGTCTGATAAAGTGGTTAATCTTATGTCACATAAACAGTGACATAATGAGGGATTTCAATAATTATATATCAAATCAAACGACATCTAAAACCATGTCCTAATAATCCTCCAAAAACGACTACATAAACAAATACATATCATTACGCTGAATAATGAGCTACATATGGAATTTAAATGGAAATCAATCCATCCACTTTCACTGTATGCTAAATATGGATGGAAAACTATATGACCATTGTGAGAAGACAGCAAGTCACACATGAGGCTGAGTGAACGATGACAGCAATTCAATCTGTCACCTGCTGAACTCTGGAGCAGTAACCAATGGTCACCACTAGCCAGCACTCTAACACTAGCCTTCATAAGAGCAAAAGGCACATTTACATGGACCTTCATGGTCTTCAGAGCTCTGGCTCCAGTTCTGTTCTTCAAATTGAGCTCAAGAACTCATTGTGGTCTGCATTCACCGATTTCCTGAAGATACAGAACTCTTGACTGACATGAAAAGAGCAAGGAACTACCCCAGGGGTAATGGAGGAGGAAGAGGTGGTAGAACGAGACCAGGAGAGGGGGCACAAGGGGATTATGGGTACAAAAACACGAGCAGAGGTAGAGCGAGCACCCGCAGCGGCTGTCTTACGGCTACGCCCCTGGCAACAGCCCTCTGCAGGTGAGACGGCTACAGAAAGATGTCTTTGAGTGACAGGCTGGTTCTCTCTCGCAGTACATGCGAGGGGAGGTGGCTCGCCGTACAGGAAAGACATTTCTCTGGAGGGTCTAACTTTGACTTCTCACCGTTCTTCTGCGGTAAGTGGATGCAGAAATGGAAAGCATCCACATGACCGCAGGGTATGAATACGACTCAGATAAAAACATAACCACGAGCTGTTTATTTACAGGAGGAATTTTTCACAGTGACTGCAGGGCAGGAAAAATCGGGAAGGGATAAGCATTCAGAACGTGTAGCAGATGGTCTGTTAACAACATCAGGTGCGTCGAGTCCCTCCCAGAAGAGCTACCCGCGAACTGTGAGGTGTTTGGCGCTGTACAGTTTTAGAAAGCAGGCTTTCCCCTCAGAGCCATGCACGGCACAATGCAAATGCTGCCAAATCACAGAAAGTTGCTTTCCGCAGAAACAGACAAAAAAATGTTTAACTTGCTTACAAAATAAAAAACAGCGTGATTTTAGAACTTTGCTGCCACACGCGCATTCTTACGTCTCATACATCTGTTTTACAGTTGTTTGTTCGTAATTATACTCAGCTGAACGATCAGGGATTAAATAATTGCTGACAAAACAGGAAAAGAGAGAGAAAACATTAGAGTATGGAAACGGGGAGCCATCAGATCGCTGGGTTTCTGTCGACATCAGCCACAAAGACATAAAGACACACAGAGAGAGATTAGCACGTAGACAGGAAATAAAAACATCAGCGTTTTCCGTTTGCCTCCTCCAGGAATGAACAGACAACTCTTGGTAGATAAACAGATGAGCAGTGTGTTTTTAGTTTTAATTTTATTAATATGTTACAAGTGGTGGTCACAGGACTCTAGTGTTTAATAGAAAACTATCTAATGCCACATATACACACAACCAAAGCAACACTCAGAGTAGTCATTTATCTGAACCGGACTGATAACTCATCAGACTATAGATGATGGAGGCCCTGCATATCAATTGTAAGTGAATCATCTCTGACAAATAGTAATTATGGCAATAAACTTTACAAAATAGAATCTGTATCAGTCAGAGTGAGTTTGTGTGCACATCTTAAAAAGTATGCGTGAACTGTAAACTGCAACCAACATCAGTGTTCTGACATAATTCGCAGTAAAACGAAAAATGGACGGCGTGGGTTGTTTTTTCTAATTGGTTGCCTATAAAAAATTGCTTTTTAAAATAGCAGCAGAGTGATGGGTGGAGGGGAGTGGTTAACAGCTCTGGCCCTGCCCAAGTCATCAGACTGACATCATCAGATAAGATCTGCCCTTCCAGAGAGGAAGTATAGTTTCAGATTTTGATAAAAGATTACGAGGGCACATGAATAAAAAATGTATCAATTATAAGCACTCTAATTTTTCATTAAAAAAAATAAGAGTAGTGTTTTTGATTTCACTGCGACTTTAAACCAATTATTATGTGTAAGGTCATTTAAATCTTACTTGGAAATATCTTATATCTATATTCTATATCTATATTCTGTCCTCTTTTAAAGAGCACACTGTATCTTGCATTGCATGCACATTACATGCAGTTTGTTTTGTGCAAAAAAGATTAAATTTACTAAAAATAAACTTGTAAAAATTAATAAATCATCAGTGTTGATATTAAAGGTTGTTTTCAGCATTATTGCATGCACAAAGCAAAACTGCACATAATGTGCATGCAATGCAAGATCTTTGATTATAAACACAAACATCCACGGGCGTGTTGTGGATGTACTACTGTAACCTGAGTCAGACTACTGTCCTTTATCGCACCTGGAGCAGTTAATTCTTCACAAGCAGAGGGGGGTGACCTTGCTCAAAGCCAGGGAAAGAAACAGATTAATAGGTTTGTGTAGACAACAGACTCCCCCTCACAGATGGTAGCTTCTGTCAGGGGTCGATACAGATGAAAACGTAGCTCTCATTGTCAAAAGGCTTTGCTAAAAGGTCAAGCGCGGGGTCACGCTCGCGTCACACACGGCCAGTAACGCCTGACGGCCACAGCTTTGGGTCACAGGCAGGGACTTTGAAGAGATAGGACTGTGTTTAGCCACTGTGACCCTCTGTAGCATGCTAATCTGAATGTGTCCTTGTGCAAACTGGACCAACCAAAGCTACAGGCGAGGTTAACTGCATTTCACATGCTAAGAGTTATAAGCATTTTTAAATAAATCAAAAGACAAAAAAAGTTGGCACTTTTACTAACAGAAGAGATGACTTTGGGATAATTAAATAAAAGTGAAGTATTTGTCAATGTACGGTAACCCATACTTCAAATGTGACCTCTACATACTGGTGAGGAGTGAACACACACACACACACTGCAAGTTGTGAACACACACACACCTAGAGCAATAGGCAGCTATCACTGCAGCACCCGGGGAGTAACTGGGGACAAGGTGCCTTGCTCAAGGGCACCTCAGTCGTATCCTGCGGACAGTGTGAAATCAAACTTGCAACCTTTGGGTTACAAGTCTGACTTTCTAAAAATTAGGCCACAAATTGCCTGTTGTGAGCTCACATGAGCAGAACAATATTGGAGCATATGCGCTAACCAACAGATGTCAACAATTTTCAATGTTTTTTATCAATATAAAAAAGTTCAAATTAATTTTACCTTTTAATCCTCTTGCTTTGCCCATAAATTATCTACTTTAAGATCATTTCAGCAAGGCAGCTGGGCAGAACTGGGTAGAAATACTAACAAAAATACCAGCTGTTCCTGAGCTCACGTTTCAGCAAAACTTATTTTCAGAGCAAGGAGGCCGTTTAAAGTTCATCTCCTCCATCCAGCGAATTCTGAATGTTTCCTGCAATTTATTTTTATTTTCTAAATGTGATCCTGCGACAAATGATTTACGAGGCCTCTTGCACTTGTTTTGTTCAAAACACTCTGTTCTTGTCTACTGAAGTACACTCGGGTAACTTTAACTGCCATGAAAAAATGTTTTTGTTCATACTAAATATAAATAAAAATAGACTATATATAGACTATATTCAAAAACGTCCCCTTTTACTGTGTGCAACAATAAGGTAGGTACAGGTCAGGAATCAAACTTCATTTGAAAGTCTTCAAAAGACAGATGTTTCCATGTAAGTAATATTTTTGAACTCATAGTCTTGGCGTGTACATAAACAACTGAGAGTTTGGAAATCCCAGGTAAAGATTTCAAAATTTTCAAAGTTTTAAAATTACTAACAAAGCCTTGCCAGCCAGGATTACAGTTCATGATCATAAACATCAAAATGACTTCCCAGAAATGACCATCGTATGTATACCTTACATATAGTCTCATGAGTAATGGGAGTCTATTTGCTTACATGTATCTAAAACCTTTTCCCTGCAGCGTCTTTCAAAAGTGCAAAAAGACCATTTGGATCTCACCCAACATACAGTGAGAAGGTTAAAGAAGACCTGTAAAGTCACTTGATCTAACATCTCTCCAGCGTCTGTTACTCGGTCAATGAATCTGTAAACACCAGCATCAGACTTCCTGTGATGTCTGATAGCAGAGCAGACCCCATCCTCTCACTCCTGTCTCTATTTCTCTCTCCTGTCTTATCGTCTCTCCTCTGCTGTAAACTCCTCCATCAATCCACTGCTTCAGTCTTTAACTGTGCGTTGGTCTCCCTCCATCTAAGTTCTGATTGGCACGCTGCAGTAAACAGAACCTGAGACCTTCTGAGCCACCTTGAACACAGAACTGTGCTTCTGGACTCTCTGGTCAATGTACTGTATCTCATTACATTCAATTCACACTGCAGAGTCACAGCACATAGTACATCAAAACAACAAAAATCTTGTTTTACATGACGTGAGTGCTTTAGAATCTTTAACTGCTATTACAAAAATAAGTCTCACATGTAAGTTTGTTTGTTTCCCATACAAGAAAGACGTGAGTTTCACATGTGGAAAAAATGTGATCACACATGAAAAGCATGTCATCACATTTCACATGTGATTCCATGGGTTAATGGAATTTACATGGGATTTACAAGAAAATGTTCCAAAAGCACACAGGAATGGAAGACTGGAATTTTCCAAGACATGGAATTTTTGCACTAGCAAATTCCATGTCTTCTATATGTTTATTGAAATTACAGGTTAGATTGAGTGTGTGGAGAAAGAGAGAGAGAGAGAGAATGAGAGAGAGAGAAAGAAAAAGAGAGAAAGAGAGAGAGAAAGAAAGAGAGAGAGAGAAAGAGAGAGAGAGAAAGAAAGAGAGAGAGAGCAGATGACTGCACAAGCAGGTGTGCCGCTCACCTGGGGCCTCGATCAGCTGTTTATATACTCCCAGGAATGCAGACTCCGCCTCCTTACTGCGCTGGCTCAACGCGACAACCTGCAGCAGAGAGATGAGGTCATCAATCTAGGACACACTTAAGGGCCACGCAACACATAATAAAACATTTGAATCGATAATTCTGCTCCATATGTTTGGACCACAGAGCTGCAAAGGAACCCAGTGTAAAGTTTATTTCACTGTTAAATCAGAGAACAACATTAGCATCATCACGTGGGTCTAATAAACTCACTAATGCAATAAAGCACCTGGTACAAACAAATACACAACTCAGTGCAGACGGCAGCTTCCACACTAATCACAAAACTCACTAGAGGCGTTTAGAATTCTACACTACAATAGTACTCCTATTTTTGCAGTATGCAGTATGTATACTTTTGAGAGTTATATATTATTATATATGACAAGGTGTACAGTATATAAGTGCACCAGTGCATGGACAACAACATCCTATAATGCAAAGTGCTTAGCTTTCTAGTGTCACAAATGATCCAGAAGTGAAATCAACTGATTTGACCATCTCTTTCTTGACTCATTAGTCAAAACAATTACAAATGCAAGTAATACTGTTTATTCAGGATGTAGTAACTGGATGACACTTACTGAATTAAATCTGAAACATCACAGACAGCAGTATGCTACATTTTCATCACATAACCTCACTTATGAGGTTAATATAATACTGCACAGATAATACTGCATGGTATGTTTTTTTTCAGCAAATCATTTTTTTATTTTGGTTTTCCAGTTAAATGTTAAAGCAAAAATGATTTAAATGATAAACTCAATTGTGCAAGACATTAAGACTTATTTTTAAAAATGTATCTTAAGGTTTGAATGTTTTTTTTCCAAATGTTTTTCTTGTTTTAAGCATAAATCTAACAATGTCTGTGAAAATTATACCTTAAAAAAACATTGGCCAACGGCCCAAGAAAAATAAACCTAATCCAAGATATGATCTCTGAAAAGTCCATTATTGTTTTTTCTTTTTTAATTACCTGTAAACAAGACAAAAAACTGCAGAAATTCAGTTTGTAGTTGTGTTCATTTTTATTTCCCAAAAAACAGTAGCACATGACAACATATTTGAGGGCTTCATGCACAGTGTGTGTGTGTGTGTGTGTAGACAGAAATGAAGAGTAAATTGCTCCAATCTCAGAGTCTGTGCTACTGTGCACACTGAAGCCAGGTCAGATTCTACCAGAACCCTGAGTAACCCGACCCATCACCCCTACTATTCTCCTCTCCACAGGTGACTCAAACCAATTATGGATTCATTAAGAAAAAGCAGGAGAGCAGAATGGGTTGCCACCTGTGCCTGTGGATATGTGCATTAAAGTTCCAGAGAGCACACGAAACACCTCCTAACAAACACTGTTCCACTCCAGTCGCCTCACACTCGGCCCTGCAGCCACGGCTGCACACTGGAGGTGAGGTTATTGCTTAAATCAGCCGGCCAGGCCCCCGATGAGACACTCAGCACCCACCTGAAATGCGAGCAGACAGACCTGTGTGTGAAGTGAAAACGTTGCCAGTTTTGTGATGGAAAAACAGAGGCTTGACTGGAACCAAACAAAGCCTTCCTTCATATTCAAACAAAACATTACTGTTTGATTTTATACAGTAAATCAAAAGACTGACACGTTCAGTACTGATTTCAGCATGGATAGTATGTACAGAAGTATGCAGTATACAACACTACATGCGCAACAGCATGCAAAAAAACAGGTATACAGGTATTTTTAATCCGTTTTGCAAAAAAAATCTAAATATAAAACTTGTCAGTTAGGTGAAATAATCAGTCATTAAGTAAAATTTACAATTGCAGTATTTACTGTATACCCAGTATTGCATGTTAAATTCAGTGAGTTACATCTCTAAAAAAGAACTTAAGGATCTGTTCCTTAAACTTTTTTTGGTTTATCTGTTACACTGGCAACAGACGCACGTTGCATTGTGGGTATACAGAACTCCACACTTTTTGCTTTGACTGTATACTGCATATTTCAGTAAAGGTTATTCATGCACACAGAAATTTTTCATACCGTGTAGGGCACAAATACTGCAAACTACTTTCTGAAATCTCTATGTTATTCCAAACATACCCAATAAGAATCATGTCCTGTAAAACTCTGTAGTTCAGCTGCTCTGTTCCTGCCTTCATGTAAGATAGAGAGACACTACATCAGTCGATACAGATACAACAGTCTCCTACATGTGTCTAAAACCAATTGTGTTTCTCTCTTTTTTACTTCTCTCTCTGCCTCTCTCTATTTCCTAGCCATGATATTCAGTCACTGCATTCACTCTGGAGATCTCACAAACTAACAACGTCATGCCAATAAACATGGTAAGCACATGTGTGTCAGAAAGAGCACACCATTCTGTCAAACATTTTAAAGAAAGTCACAATGTATTACTGCTACAATTCCCTGTTAACAATTATAGATTGTAAAAATGTTTCCATACTGATTTCATTAAGTGACAAAAACATAAAACACATTACTTTAAAAGTTTTAGGAATGTATATGAATGTTATTCAACCCTTTAAACAATTCTGGAATGTTTTTAAAATGTTCCACTAACAACTTAATAATAACATTTATGATACATAGCGTTAGAAAAACATTCTACTAACATTACTGCAGGAATGTTTTTGATAACAGAACTTTGAGAAAACATTCACCAACATTTGAGAACATTACCTGTTTGGGTTACTGGTGTTTGCTAATACAAGCATCGCAGCTATTACAGCAAATACTTTGGGTTCAAATTTTTGTAGCGGAACTCACCGTGTTGAGAATTACAATCTTATTAGAGACTAAAAATCAGCTTGTTTATTTAAGAACATATTTTCTTTAGTACAATGTGCTCTTGCAGTCAGTGCCATAAGAGCATGAATGAATGGAGCAGACTGTCTCACATATGGCCGGATGATTACACAAAGATAAATCCCTGGAAGCTGGCAAAAGACAACAACGAATTCCTTATGAATTTTCATAAGATAAAGAAGCATCACATCCCTGTTCATAAAGATATCAGGAATCCTTATACAAACCATCTTCACCATGACAATCACTACAGCCATCATCACCATCATCATCATCACCACACAAGAAGTACAACAAGTGGCTCAACAAGATACATTACTGACATTCATCACTTCCTAACCAGAGAACACTCAGATTATCTCTACAGTCACACCATGAACCTGCCTCAACATCAATTCATCAAACATCAACATCACACACACACAGACACAAAAACATGGTGGCATATGTGGTTTATGAGGACTTAATGACTTAATGCTTTTTATACTTTTATACCAACTGTACAATACACAGGAAGTATGCCATATATATATATATATATGCAGATCCTGTGTTCCCTAATGCCAAAGAGATGCAGAGATCTTCAGCATCAATCTGATATACTTCAGAAACTGTGAGATTTTTTATAATACATTAGTGCTGTTATATGTTACTTTATATGTTAAAATCACATTGAATATTCATACATCATATCAAATAACCAAGTCACATTCATTTGGTCTTATCATCAGCGGTCAAATTTTCTTTTCTTCCCAATCTTTTATTACATTTTCAACTGACTGATGGGCCACGTTTTGAAACCAGCATTATCAGCAGACCTCAAGGACAAAAAAAAGAAAAAAGTATGTGACACTACTCATTAAAACGTTCTTCACTCTATTTTAGTTAAAAAGAACACAGATTCCTTCAAGTCTGTAGTTGTTTCTTTTTCTAGTTTGTAAAAGCAGACCTCAGCATTGCTCTTATTTTAGTACTTCATAATTACGGCTTCAAAGAACTGAAAACTTTTGTAAACTTTTAACACATTCAACAAAAGTCGAGATGTGCCAGATTTCAAACATCTGCGTGTAACTCACACAGAAATCAATAAGAGCATCTTGATTGGAGAAAACTCTGCTTTAAAGAACAAGATTTAGAGACAGACAGACCGACAGAGAGAGAGAGAGAGAGAGAGAGAGAGAGAGAGAAACTGAAGGCAGAGAGGCTCCAATAAAGACTAGTAATTAGCAATTACACACTCATCAATTACAATTATCACAACTGGTGATTATGTAATTAGCCGAGTGAATCATCAGTTTTAGCCGTGATGGCTGAACATTTAGTGTGTGTGATTCATGAACACAAAGACTTTCACAGTCACTCCATGTAAAACTACAAGCCAGTGTTCATGCTAACATGTTAAAGCTGCACAATGCAGGATTTTCCAAAAAATAAAGTAGATCCAAACATACAACATGGACATACAAAAAATCTCTCCAAGTGGATGACAATGATGTGGTGGTGTTTGTGTCTACAGAAACACTGTCCTCTACCTGTATTTTCTTAATTTGTATTGGCTAGCGAGTGTGTAGCCCTCAGCCAATCACAATGTGCAGGTAAATGTCTGGAGTGTGCACTTCCGACAGTGCTCCGCCCAAAAGGAGGGGCCAAATTTGATGCGTTATAAAGGAGGGGCCAATGTTGTGTTATAAACTTGTACACCTTTAATGGAATCGTTTTTAGAAACCGCCATTCATGTTGTTGCAAACCTGTATACTGTAGTTTTCATACGGAACACACAATAAAACACCATAAAAGCTCTATAATTATAATTATGACTATAATAAAACTATAATTATACATAAGTATATGAATGTGTAAAAATTTACATTACCAACTTGTAGGAGTAGAAAGGCAGGAGCATACAGATAACCGCAAAGCTCCAAAGAAATGGAAAGTTACAAAGCTCTGTTTTTATTTCATTGGTGACGTTTGACTCTAAGCTCAGCATGAACAGACGACATCACACAACCTCCATAACATTTAGACACAGTACATTTGCCCAGAAAATACATAAACAAACAAAAGCAATAACAGATGATACACATTCTGAGAATACTAGCACACTAAAGAACATGCTTGAGGCAAACTGTGAGTTATCTATCAGTCAAACACAGTGTATGATCAGCACATCTGGCTGTATGGTCTGAGACGGCCTTTATTCTGTGCAGAAAACTGGCTTCTGTTTCTGAGGCAGCAGACAAATGAACAACCACAGATCTGACACATATCCAGTCTCCACGTCAATTCCAATCAGCAGCCTGTCACACACACACACGGATTCTCCACTGCTTGCATCCCAGCTGGGCAGTCGACAGTCACTGTACCAGCCAGAGGTGCAACTGTACTGTCTTCTGCTCATTAACACCTTAGGCCCAAAATTCTGTGCTGTATGTTAAAGGTGCAGTAAGCAATTTCTGAGAAACATTGTTGAAAATTGAAATCAACACCAAAACACACAATTTTGTGTGTGTTTGCTAGTTGTCTGTTCTGTGGGTGCGCTGAATAAAACAGTGTGTTAGCACATTGTCCTGGCTGCGTAAACAGGAGACAAAAAGTGGATCAGAAAAGAGTCACTGTCTGTGCTGCATAGGGTGTTCCCAGCTAACAGCAAACAGTCTAAGAACATTACCCAATGTTCCCTAAATGTTATCTCAGAGTTATCAAAAATTGTTCTTGCGGTAACGTTAGTAGAACTTTTAACGTTATATATCATATCAAAACGCTATTCTTAAGTATTCGGTGGAACATTTTTAAAATGTTACGGAATTAAAAAAATGTTATGAACATTATTCAAACAAGCATTAACATTAATAGAGCATCTAAAAACAACTTTCCAAATAAGACTGATGTTTTTGTTACTTAACAGAAACAGTACGGAAACTTTCTTACAACCTTAAATCGTTAGCTGGGTGTTATTATTAGGGTGGACCAATGAAAGGAGTGGTATGTTTGGTTGGGTTTAAATTTTAACATCAACAGCGTTTCTCACATATTGCTTACTGCACCTTTAACGCTGAGGCTTGTAGCTTTGCAAGCTTAATTCATATTATCACAATGTCTTTTAGCTGCATCTTTGGTGACTATTACATACTGTACACTATAAAGGATCATTTAGGGGGATTCATTCTCATATTTAAATGCTACTGTTACGTGCAGCAGCTCAGGTGAAACCTTGATACACAGAATAAAGCAAGATACTGATCTCGGTTCAGTCAAAGTCCCTGCTCATTGTAGATAGAGGACAATCTAATGATGGAAGAGTTTGAGATCAGTGAGCCTTACAGATCTCAGTTCAGCCCTAAATCCAGAGGAGATTCACAAAAAGAGGCATTAAACCAGGATCAAAGTCGTGGAGATTCAAGCCCTCTCTACTTCTACAGAGCGGCCGATCCAACCTCAGGCCTAAACCACAGCTGAAGGCTCTGCCCTAACTAACCCAAACGCAGGAGAAAAGTCAACACAAGGACGAATGCATGGAGAGGGAGAGCAGAGAACAAATCTAAAGCCTTTATTTCAAGTCTTTGTAGTTCTAAAGACAAGAGGCTCCTTCAGACGAACAGAATTTACACACGTTTGAAGTGCTACGTGACCTCAGCGTTTGAGAAAACTTAATCTGTACATGAATGCGCACAACCTCAAACCAGCTACAAAAAACAGAGATGATATATATATATATATATATATATATATATACACACACACACACACACACACACACACACACACACACACATATATACATATAGGTTACAAAAGGAAACATTGTGACTTAAATCTGCCCTAAGTATCACCCTGATGTTGCTCTGTGAGTGACCTGGGGGCTGGAGAACCGCCCTCTGAAACCTCAGGAGGTCCTGCACATACACTCAGAGATACTGTACACACCCAGAGCTCGTATGGAGCTTTTTCACCATGTATCACATTACACAACTCATCCATTATGAGCACTTGGGTGCCAGTCAAGGTGAGCCAACGGCATGGAGAGAGAGAAAGAGAGAGAGAGAGTGTGATGGATGGAACTCGCCCGCCGTGCCTCTTCTTCTCTCCCTCACAGAGCTGGTGACTTTCCAGCCTGGCAATTATCATTGCAGAAGGCGTAATAGCCTAATTAATTACCAGTGTCAATGCGGCCTTTGTTTCACTGTAACAGGACGTCATGCCAACAGAACATCCGCTCAAAGCAGAAAAAACTCTGATGAACGAGAGCCTCCCAGACCACAGATGACACACACACACACACACAGACGGTCAGCACTGAGCTAAAACCAGATCCATCATTACCTGCCCTCCACCAAGACTAACACACAAAACCTTCTGCTTCACCAGAATCTTTATCACCACACGACTTTAATGTGATGTGCCGGTGCTGAGGTAAATGTTATTGCTCAGAGGTTTTGCTCTTTCACAGCTCTTGAGATTTAATGGAGATCTCAGACATGTATCATTTAAGTATCCACTTTATCTCAGGTTAGAGTCTTCTTAAACTCATGGGGAGGAATAAAAATAGACAAAAGTGAGTTGACCACAATTGCTGACATACAGTAACTGTACAGAGCTATAACATTTATGCTGATAATTTTGGTCTGGTGACCTTAAAAGAATGTTTGACACATACCATGGTAACACCGTAGTATTCATGCAAATACCTTGGTACAGTACCTGAATATAGTAATCTATCAGTTCCATGGTATTTATTTTAAAGTCTTTTGTGTATAAAAAGGTTCACAACAGGATTCACAGCTGTATTCACAGCAAATTTGGCCCCTCCTCTTGGGCGGGGCACAGCCCAAAGGACACACCCACTATACTCACCTGAGCATTGTTACGGGTGGGGGAGAAACACTCACTTCTAATTGGAAGCTTGAACACATCCTGTACGCCCTCATGGGAAACCTCAAAAAGGACGGCACATACAGTTGACACGGCCCACTGGAGCCCAGCCAAAAGTACTTTATAATAACGCAAAAATGTCGCAGCCCCTGTTCAAGCAGCCATCAGAGAGTGAAATATTAGGTGTCAGTCCTGTCACATTCCCTACATTTTTACATCTGAGCTGAAGCAGCAGTACACAGGCAATCAGATTGCAAGAGAGAGAGAGAGAGAAATACAGCGAGGCAGCAACAGAGAGAGACGGGCCCCTCAGTGACTGATGAAGGCGCTACGGAGGACGGTACGCACTCAACGCCACATGCCTTAACGTTCTGCAAATGCGTAACACAGCTGCATCTTTGAGAGGAGGAACTAGGAGAGAGAGTGTCAGTCTGAGAGAGTATATTTAGGCGAGAATTTGAGTGTTTGTGTTTATATGCACGTGTGTGTGTTAGCGTAGTGCTTTATTCCACACAGGGCCCCGAGGCAGCGAGGCTCATTGTGAAGCACACTGAGTCTAATACGAGTCTTCCCTGCTCTTCGGCTCCCACTGCGAGAAGAGTTTTGCATAATTAATGACTGTTGATGTTTCCAGGTATTCGCCCAGCAAATTCACTTCAGACCGGCTGCCACGATCGCGTCTCCGGCGAGAGCGACACCGGAACAGACAGCTAACATTACCGCCATAAACAAGGCAATTTTGTACAGTGTCTTCCGTCATTATAGTGAAGTGTTCCGGGGCGACAGTTCGAGTCACTTCGGAGACGAGAGCGAAGGGGAAAATGATGAAAAAATAAAGACGATGCAGAGAGCTTTTCGGTGTCTGCAAATCTACAGAGGCCTTTGGTTTCATGTTCTGTGACGCTTCGGTGAATTTAAACATGTCAGAAGAGAAACGCAGTCTTTTGTGCTGTCAGAGTTACCAACAGACTCTGGAAAAGATGAGAGAAACGCAAAAAGAGTGAATTCACAAAAATGTATCCAGGGATGTGCAAAAATACATATACATTTCATAATCTACAAATCATAAATGTAATCAGTGTGTTCTCTGAATGACTAGTTGATTAGTCCGTCTTAAGCAAGCCCTGCATAATTGCTTTATGGTAATGACCACTATACACACACACAGAGAGATCAGATGTGCTTCTAAGGGGATGCTCACACAAGATAAATTCCCAAGTTCAAAAACAGCTAGACAGGGCACAACAGAATGGACAAATTTTTAAAACACGTTTTTCAAAAACTATTTTTATGTTAACACAGTACCTTAAACAAGCGTTTTAAACACAGCTTAGCGAGAGGCTGAAAAACAGCCAAATACATTTGTAAGGTAGACTGCATGCACGAATGTGCAGCACTTCTACAATGTAAAATAACATATAACCAATAAATATCTGCACGTTCTTATTAAACTAAACAATTACAATCCACGTAAAAAAAACCTACAAACGCTGCATAACAATAGGAACTCTGCAGCAGGCGATTTAAAGTGCGACAGTAACTGCTCAGAAATTTACTGTTGAAGGTGGCGGATTTGTTACCCAAGTGCTGCTTTGATGCGTGTAGCGGCGATGCTTTAAAGGGCATGAATTTAGAGCAACTTCTCAGAGAGGGTTTACTGTGCTGACAGCTAAAGCACAGCACACTAACACCCCCTCTGAGAAGTCTCTTAAATCTTCAACTTTAAAGTCCTAAAGTGCTGAAAATATTAAAGCTAAATTAGAAACTAATCAGAGTTAATTTGTCAACCACAGTAATGGGTGGACAACTAGTTAGCCATCCTGACCCGTGCCTAAAATCCCTCGAAACGAAGAACTCAAAACGATGTGGGTCATCTACAAACCTCGGTACGTGGAATTAAACATTTAAAACACCTCCCGCCTCAGCCAGGCTATTTTTTACGACATTATCCTTTCAGTATTAATTTGTAATGCCCTTTAAGGCTTTTTGATATCATACATTTTTCAGGGAGAGATATCCTTCCTCGTTCACAGCTCTCACGTCGGGCTGTCAAAAGACTCGGGATGAGCGGGAAGGTGTGTCATCACCTGCTATAATTAGCAGCCGGTGGAACAAAGAGGTATGAACCCAGACCTGCACGTTCGAAGAACTCTGTTAGTTTGTGTGAAAACATTATATCAGAAGGCAATACGAATTAGAAACAGCTCAACTAACACTGCATGCGTGAATGATGTCTGCTTTAACGGCTGCAAGTTATTTTAAAGTCCCGGCACGTGAAAAATTATGCGGATCGGCTGGTGATAAGCAGCTAATAATTTCAAGGCACTTAGGCATGTATGAATATGACCTCTGAGACCCCCCCCATGCAGTGTAAATCAGCAGTGAGCAGAATGAGACCCAAAGGAACTACAGAGACCACTGATGAGTCCCATAATTCTCCAGGCTGGGACTTCCTCTGTGACCACTTGGACAGCGGCCAAGCCTCCGCAGAACACCGCGTCTTTGTGCCAAACTCTAAGAGCCATAACGTAAATTCACTCTGTTTGTTTAATGCTTTATTCTTGGCTGGACACCTTCGCTATAACGGCCGTTTTTCTCCGGGACGGAGACGATGCAGAGTTCCTCCCGACGGGACCACATATATGAAGAGGTTTTCAGAGTCAACATCAAATCAAAACAGACCCCGTTTACTTTAGTACCCTATTTACTTTAAATCAGTTCCTTGTAGAATATCCCATTTCAATCCAAGACCAACTAAACAGCCTATGACAGGTAGCTCCGCCCCACTCTCACACCATTGGTGGAGAGAGAAGTTGGACTATTTCAAGAAACAGAGCAATGATTTGATCTAAACTCACCAGAAAATAAAATGATCAATGGCTTGTTTATGCTGTAGTTGTCTCTGGTTTACAGAAAAGGATTTTAACATCTGAAAAACAACACTCTTCAGCTTTAGTTTTGTTGCTGGCACGAGCTAACAGCGGCTAATGAATGTGCACTCACTAACCTTACTATAGACACATTCATTTTGCTCTTGAGGACTAAGAGCTTTATCCTGATTACCAGTAGCATAACAATAAAAACAGATTTATCACTGACCACAATAAGACATTGAGATAGTTGCTCTAAATTGTTATCCTGAGCATCAGCCAGTTCTACACTTCCTGCATCATGCATCAAACCTCAAAACAAGATACTTCATAAGTCAAACAAATACATATTTCATGTGACCAAGGTAATTGTTAACTACAAGCACTTAAAATACAAATTGTGTTTGTGAAAACACATTTATTAAAATGATGTTTGTAAATAACAGGGTGGATTCGCTATAGCAGAGTGCTGTTATTGTTGAATGGTGTTTGTTATTGTATATTACGTCTTTAGATTGTTATTTTTAAAGTGTTCCACAGTGAAAAGGCGAATTCTGTGCGGGTGACGACCACAAACAAGCACGTTTCTATTTTTGTCAAAAAAAAAAATGCAATTTGAATTTAAATGACTTGTCATGCCATTACACATCTCTCATCTCTGATCAAACAACTCTTCAACTCTCAATACAATGTCTTCTGGGTCACGGATCCTGTGCAAGTAAACTGGATTAACTATCAACTAAGATAATGGTAAACTCATCCTTTTTTCTGTGTGTTAAAAGAAAATCTAATTTATGAGGACATGCATGATGAATACTTGACAGATTTTCAGACGAGGATAACAATCTGCATGGCTTGCAAAAAGATGATTAAAGTAATTAAATGTATATTAAATTCTTGTGAATCATTTGCAAAAATACTTAGAGGTCTGCTGATTAGCAGAGAAAGCGTGCGCTAAACAAAGCAGAACGCAGCCGAGCGTGCAAGACGTGAAGACCGAACAGAGCACGTGTGTGACCACATTTGTGCACGCGTGTTTGAACTGTGTGACTTTCCACGCTAAGTTGATTTAGTCAGGGAATAGATGTCTGTCCACTGGCAAAAACTGGCCTCAATATGAAATGTAATAAAACTGCTATATGGCCACCATCGGAAGACCGGTCATACCTCACATCTCTGCCTGTGAAACACACACACACACACACAGTGAGACAAATATATATGGTGTACACAACTACAAAAGCTGTTTTTTATAAGTTTAAACAACAACTTGTCAAAAAATACCAGGTCTAAATTGTTAACTTTAAGCTATTTAGAATGACAGTATATTTTTAATAAAACAACAAAAACACAATTACATTTAACACATACATTTACACTAAGTAACTAATATAACTACAAACACAAACAGTGATAAACAATTGAATTGAACTAAGTAAGTGACACATGAAATCACATAAAAGAACCTTTTTGTGTAAATGATTACTAAATGTACCACTTTGCGGAAATAAATCAGACTTCCCAACACTACCAGAGCGAGCAGGTTCCAGGAAAGTGTGTTTGATTATCACCTCAGTCTGCTCACTCACACGGCTGCAGGTGTAACACAATGTGACATAAAAACAGCAATGTAGCATTTTGTGGCGCTACACTGTGACTTGTCGGAAAAAGTAGATCGTTCCTAGAAAAGCTCCAGTATATCAGGATAAAAGCTGCACTCCTGTCATGCTACTGGAAAATTAAAGTTAGTAGCTTTGCTACTCTTACCTGGTAACTTCAACACTGAAGCAAACTCTTATATAAACACACACAGAATTATAACTCTAATCCTAACCCTATTCCTCTGATAAGACAGAATAAAAACAACAAGTCCCAGGAACGTAAGATCAGTACAGGACTAACGCTGAAGCTCCACACCCAAACAGAACTTTGAACCCGTTCTCCGGTTCGTCCTTTCACACCCGTCTGTGGTCAACAGTATCTGCAGGAAAGAGACCCCTTGACACTAATCCCTCCAGACCTAATTAAACGTGTGACAATCACCATTACCACGGCAACCAGGAGGATGAATAGGTGCCACATTAATTGAACTAAGCATTTCCTCCACAGGAAACATGGATAAGAGATTATTAACAGGTACAAAAATGTTGAAGACCATATGTTGTTAAGCAGGAAACAAGTGTTCCTTTTCTCCTCTCATTTGTATAAATGTTTTAAAGGTTAAGGTTAGGGAAATAGATTTTCAAATAGATTTTCTGAGTGGTGGTTTCATGTGCCATGGCGGTTCTGAGTGGCTGCTACATGTACGTAGTTGCTTATAGATACTTACATAAATTTGTCATTCGTGACTACATAGCAGTTACTTCATCTTATAAATAAATCCTCACCACATACGTATTAAATATAGGCAGTTTAAAGTTGTGAAAATAAACTGAAGATATTTAGAGATTGTGTGCTCATGAAAGAAATCTTTTTTCCAAAACTGTTATCTATCTTCTAGGATACATCATATTTATAAAGTACATATGTATACGATAAGGTACATTAAAGATAGACAAAATGTACAAGTATGAATGTTTGCATAAGCATGCAGTTAGAGAAAACACCTGTATATCACAGACATGTCACAAAAAATTTTGCCCAGATTATGTAGATTACCATATGCCTAAATATGAGCGGCAAATGAAGATTTCAGCATGATTTTCTGTAAAGCTACTTTGAAACGTGTTTTGTAAAAAAAAAAGTCCCATACAAACAAAAAAAACTTATTTCAGCAAAAATGACTCTTCTCAGCAAACACCCCAGATGAAAGAGACTGTAAACATATCAC
The DNA here is from genome assembly GCA_036877525.1 of Chromobotia macracanthus. Taxonomy (NCBI): domain Eukaryota; kingdom Metazoa; phylum Chordata; class Actinopteri; order Cypriniformes; family Botiidae; genus Chromobotia; species Chromobotia macracanthus. The sequence continues at coordinate 5,397,648 of JAZGTH010000004.1, read as the reverse complement.
ATCAAACGAAATATCCAAGAAAGATTACTTGTGTAATGGACACTTTTGCCTGTTTTTCTTGAAGATAATTTAGACAAATCGTGTCTTTTCTGTTTCCGTTTTTAAATGTGTCTTTTCTGTTTCCGTTTTTTAAAGTCTTTCCTGTTGGGTGCCACACCAGCTTTACATGCAGCCAAATGTTAATTAGTATTGTGCTTAATCCGATACTGAAGAGCCCCAAACTGTCAGGTCGTATTATAAACAATCGGCCTCAACGTTAGCACAAATGACACATCACGGCGCTATCTCGCCCCGCAAAACGCTCCCTAGGTACTAATTGGCCTACTTTATGCTCTCTGTCTTTGAATTGCCATTTCTTTCTTAGTTTGGTGTATTAGTCCTGACAACCATTGATCTGTTATGTGCTGCATTCTATATTTTCCGGGATAAAAGGAGGAAATGAAATGAACGAATTAACTCATTGCGCTCCGACTTGGCAAGAGGCGCAACCGTAGCTCTCAGATGAAGAGCGAATAGCTTTGGTGTGAGTGCGGTCAGGTCTGCTAAAATGAAGGATTGCATGTAATTTGAGGAGAGAATGAAAGTTCAAACACTTTGCCGGCAGCAAAGTAAGTAACTTTTCTCCTTTTAAATTATTTAAGATTAGCAACATCACCTTATCAATCTATCGATCTCTCAGCAGAAAGATGAAAATGGAAAAATAATGAGGGACTTTGAACGCGTGTAAAGAACATCAATGTGCGAAATTTAATTATCTTCTGTGGTAAAAAAAAAATTGTTGGCTGTTTTCTAAAACAAAAAGAAGCAGTTAATATTTTTTCCTTCTCTGCATATTTTAATTACTAGATCAATCATAACTACGTACGGCGCGGCGCTTGCGAGAGAAAGCAGAAAATTGCGAGTCTAAATGAAAAACAATAGATTTACTTTAAAGTCGGAGCTCTTTTGAAGTCTAAATTAAAATTTCAGGTACCTTTAGGAGAGGCGGCCTCTGAAAGTTATGATATTCAATTAATGTGTTTAGATTCCACTAAAATTATTCTTCACAGCTCAACATCATGTTAAATGAAAACTCCTGAGATTCCTCACTTCTGTTGCCCTAAACAGACAGAGGGAATTCAAACCAACTCAGGAACCATTGGAAGTCTGGGGGAGAACCATGAAAGATTATTTAGCCAAATTCTGTCTGTGATATAAAACCATTGTTTAATCAAACACCATCTACTGCTGCCATCATGCAGAAATTGTTGTATTCTACAATGTGCATGTACGGCCACAAGTTTAAGTATTTTAAGTTATAGATGTGACCTTTAGTTTGTACACATTGCATTTGGTTGACATGATGGAGTTCAACAAATAATACTAATCATTTAGACGGTTAATGGGCGACAGTTGGAAACTACATGGAAAACTACATTTCCCAGCATTCTCTGCAGCAGCACTAGAACAAACCAGCACCAGATAAACAACCAAAAATAAAACCAGATAAATGACCAAAAAAATTAAAGGTATATTAATGGTTATATCTGATGCTTATGATGGCAGGGCAGAAATATAAAGAATTTAAATTATGTTCAACGTTAAATTTTTTAGCAATTCTTCAGGCTAAGAGTCGCAAACAACATCTACCAAATCATCAGTGTTTATACACATCCCAAACAACTGAGTGATCTACAGAACGTCACAGTCAGCTGTCACTGTCATGTGTGTGTGTCTGGGTGTGCGGTTGACGACCGTGTACCTTTAAGATCTACGGAGGAGAAACAGCAGCAGCGCATGTGGCACGAGCGATCACACAGTGCTGTGCAAACACATCACCACTTTCATTACAAACAGTAACGCCATTCTGACTCCTGCATTCTGCTGGAGCACACAGCGTGCCCCCCCACCCTGTGTCTCAGTATCTCCCAGTTTGTGCACAAAGAAACTGATGTTTATTCCTTTTGGCATGTGCTCGGCCAGCACACCACCACCCATTTCACAGGTTTTTATTGGCTAATTTGAGCGTGTTTGTACTAGCGAGCTGCGTCTCACTCCGCAACCGCAGCGTACATCACAGACCGCAAGAATCTGTCCGTGTTTCTGCATGTCACGGAGCTGATGCGTCATGCAGGATTCTGACCTTAGAGCATCTGCTTCAAAATCCCCTCAGAAGCAACTCTACATCATTCTGCAGTTTGTCAGAAGATCTGTTCATCCCTCACTGTAAGATAAAAAGCATTTTACATTTAACTGACCATGAAACCGTACATGAAAGTTGTGACTGCATTTTCTTGCCCATGGTGACGCATTTCCAAGTGTAACAGCTCCTGGAATGGAAAAAAAATGTAGAGCGGATTTTGTTCTTCGGGAATTAATTGGTTCTTTGGTAGTTGGAGGGATAGAAACTGCCTGGCCATTGGACAGTCAATAAAGTCCCGCCCTCGGGGACAGACATATGTCATCAAGAAGAGTAGTTGTTTTATAGGGGAGGAGGGGTTAACATTTTTAATTAAAAACCATGAGGGCACATGAATTAAAAAAAAAGTAATGACATGCACGGATTAGTAATTTATAATAAACACTGAAAAAATTTATTAAAAAAGTCCATTTTGATTTCATGGTGATTGAAAGATTTTTTAACTTTTTGTATGATTCTGCATACACAATTTTCTACTTATGTGATTTATTCTTTTCTGCGGTTCATTGTCTTTTTATCTAGTTTTATCTAAAAAAAGACATTATTGGAATGCTAACATACTGCAAACTAATGCTATATAAAGGGACGTCTCTATTTTCTTGATACTAGAATGACGAGTGTTTTGTCTATGTGTGTGTGTGTGTGTGTGTGTGTGTGTTATGCACCGATGCTGCGTCCGCAAACATGTCTAACATTTACACAGTGGTGGCGTCACTCACACAGTATCTCTGAGACCTTGTGCCGGCGGGACAGTAAAAATTAAACCCTCCATTGACAACACCCAGAAAATGTGCTGAAGCGCATCAAATCCACCTGGCTACAGCGAGAGACCTATTTATAACACACACCCACACAGGTTTACTTATCTGTCTAAACGGGGACATGCCATAGACTTCTATTGTTTTTACACAGCTAGTTATAAACACTATAACCTAATCCTAAACCACATTCTAAGCCTAACCCAAACAGAAAACTGCATTTTTACAATTTAAAAAACACCTAATTTATTACATTTTAAAGTGCTTTTACAAATGAGGATGTCCCCAAAAAGAGGTTTTGCTGACTTCTGTGTACAAATTTGTCCCTAAAAAATGGTTAACCCACACACACACACGCTTGTAGAAAGGCCACTCTAAATGACAAATGTCTCGTCCGTACGCGTGCAGACATCGTATTAGTTTAAGCAGCATAACAAACCAGCGTTCACCGGTGACAGACGACGCGTGCTGAACAGTTGTGCTGCTAAAGAATGTCACAGGTGTAGACCTAAAATCACACACATCGGCAGAAATTCCACATACTGTAGTATACGATGGAAAACATTTCACACTGTATCAATAACAGCACAATATGTGCAGAGATGAAATTACTTTTTTCTTTTATCTTGTTTTTTGGCTGTACAGTGCCAAGTAAAGTGTAAGTACACTAACTCAACTATTACACCAGACACACTGAGACGCTTGTGCGGGTGACATGTTTAAGTCCAGACTGCAACATGTAGGAAGTGTAGTTCACAAAATAATCCACTTTGAACGTTTAGCTGAATTCAATATTTCTATAGTGCCTAATAACAGATGCTTTTTTCCCAAAGCAGTCCAACAGAAATACCCCTTCTAATACCCTCATATACTCAATACTGTTGCTCAGGGCAACAGTGACAGATCATCTCAGTGGGATGCTGTGAGCCTCATGAGATGTTCATACAGCCCTCGATTCAACTCGCTGCATGGACATTTAGTCACTAATGCAAAACAGCAAGCGATTCAATGCATGTTTACCGGGTCTGAAGTCTCCATGTCAAATTAGTTTGACACGCGTTGAGACAATGAGGCAACTTGTTAAATGAGGAACAAATTAGCTTGCTTACACAATTATGCTTTTGGTAAGCAGTATCATATCCGCAAATACGAAATTAGTTTCTAATGCATTACATGTTATATGCAGATCTTTAAACTTACAAAAATGACCATGGTACTACCATAGACAGATCATGGTAATGCTAGGTACACATTACAAAAAAAAAGCACAAAAAAGGAAAACTAACACAAACTTGGGGCTCAGTCTTCAGCTCTTTGGTTTAAAGCCAACAGTCTACTCATCATTTACACATCTAAATTACATTTCTGTAATTTTTATTCGCAGGTGAACTATTTCTTTCAAGTGCAGCAAAGCAGAAAACACTATGAGAGATTATGCAGGGCTAAATCTCACACTTCCGTGAAATGCAAGCGTGAACTTTTCCCCATGCAGGCTTGGAGAGTGTGAGGAAGAAGAGACAAAGAGAAAAGAGGAAGAGATCACACCCTGCTAACACGTGCTAGACACGGGTGATAAAGTCAGGAGGAGAGTCCCGGCTTCAGGCCTGCTGAAACCTATTTATATCAGCTCAGTGGACTGCGGCCACAGGCGTGACAGGAATATCTAATGGACCTGCTGCTCATGAACCTGCTAGTGTAGCTCAGCCCGCGATAGTCATTAGCACATTAGAATGTGTTCTTTCACTAAACAGGGATGCAGAGGTGGAATCCAAAAGTAGCCAGACATACATTTTCTGACAAAAAAAAATAATGTACAGCATTATACCATACAAAAATCCTTGCCATGATGCTAGGGTGTTGTGGGTGGTTGCCAGGGTGTTGCTATGCGGATGCTGGGGCGTTCTACTCAGTCGCTTACGTCAGGTCAAATCGTAAGAGAACACATGCGGTCTCATCTCTTTCATGATTTCAGGTCTCATTCATGTCAAACAGTAAAGATAATCCTTAATCAATAAAGTTTCTGTGTGAGCTGTAGTAACAGCACTGTAAACAGGGCAGAACAATTTGGGGTAACATCCTTCAAATACAGCAATAATATATGTGGTACCCTGTGTTAACTCTGAACCTTCATAACATCTGGAGAGTCCAACCTGCTACTTAATAGGTGCTTTAAGAACTTCCAAATGTGTTTGGGAACTGAATTAGAGTTTGAAAAGAGATATTTTAACGAGATTCCCTCGGTAATATTTGAAATATTCATATTATTGAGTCAATTGAAAAGCTCAGCAGTAACTACACTGTGATTCGCAATTAAGTGTTGAAAAGCTTTCGCAAATGTTTCTGTGCGAGATGAGACAAAATCACCTGCTTTGCACAATAACATTAAAACAATATTGCCTTACGAAACACACACACACAGACACACACACACCTGTCCCTCTGCAAAGATTTCAGGTGGCCTCATTTAACCTACCACACAGCGGCTCTGTTCCAAAACCTAGTAAGCTGCTACCTAGACAGCATTTGAAGGCATTACAGATGTGCTCGCCACATGAAGGCTGTTCCAAAAAGCAGACAGTAACATTCTAATGTTGCATTATGCATGAACTTTGTGGAAAAGAAAATCGCAGAATGCATCGTAGAAAGATTCATCCACGAGTTGAGAGAAAACATTATTTATGATTTTAAATTAAACACTGAACAGTATTGCTGTGAAAAAATGAAGTATAATTTCAATGGAGTCTCCTACCCAATAAATATATGTTTATGTTTATTGAAAGTATCGTGCTGTTAGCTTAGTCAATTGTGAGTTACGTCTCACACTAATTGTGTGGCACGCAGTGTTGCTGCCTATCTAGAACATTCCAAACCAGTGACTTATAAAGTTTCACAAAGGAGATGCTTTAGGTGCAACTGTCTATGCACACAGACACTGTACGTATGCCACGGCCCATTTAGAGTTCTGCACCCAAAGAGTCTTTGTTAAAGTGTGTGTGGGAGACATTGCACCATCCCCACACTTACTTTAGCAATAGCAGTGCATTAGGCCCTCATGACAATTAGCCCAGGAAAAGGTTTACGACCGTCAGGCCCACAGGAGCGTACAAATCGGCACAGCCGGAGGCAGCCGCTAGAACAGAAAGGTAATTACAGTTCTTCTCGTCATAAAGCTGAGCGGAAACACACACTTTCTTCCAGCCCTCTCTCTCTTCTCTTACATACTGCTATAATTAATTATCGTGCCTTTACGCTTTGATTTATTCCACGATTCATAACATATTTATACATTCAAGATGAATTATCATTTCCTTCAGGAATTAATCAAAAATTGAGGAAGGACCAGCCCTGTGTCGCAGGATCAAAGAGCGAGGAACTTACCTTGTGGCAGATATTCAGGCCACACCACAAGCCCAGTTACCAGCGAACATTTTCTTCTTTAAAAGTTCTCTCAAACTTATCAAAACACGTCCTTACAGTAACATTACTAGAAAGTTTTTTAAATTTATAGATCATAGCAAAAACGTTATTTTTAAGTTATTAGTGTAATGTTTTAAAAACATTCTTAGTCATGGTGCAATGGTTAGCAAAAACACTCCACACGTACTGCTCAACCTGCAATTCTCTCTCAAACTTTGTCAATCATGCTAGCAAAGTAAGGCAAGTCCAAAAACACTAAAATGAATGCACTACCGAAGCTGTACAACAAGTCAAATCACTGACACCTTTTTTAATATAAACCCATCAAGAAGGAAACCTCGATTTCACTAATGTGTGAACGTGTGCAGTAAACCCTCTGAGTAATCACTGAGTGCTGAGTTTTTAAAATGTTCTTCAGAACAAACAAAGACCCTCTTACCCCAGAAAACAGGTGTCCAACCACAAATCCCCGTGAGCTGACTCAGAAGATTCCTGCGTCTGTGATGTCTGTCTGCGCTTGGCAGCTGGATCGCGTTCACCTCTCCGTCTGATAACGGCGGGTGAAGATTTCTCGGCCGCTGGGGTTAATGGCACGAATCTGAACGAAGTTGCTAATTACATGTTACGAACTATTTATCAGATTCTCCATCTGCACAGCGGCACAACTCTCATTGTGCACGCTAAATTACTCCTCGGATTATCTTTGTAAAGCAAGTTTTCATAATTAGAGCCTGCGTTGATGTTTTCTCTCTGCAAGCACCAATAGACACAGAGAGAGGGAGAGAAATTAGCTGACTGGTTAATTTCGGCCTGGCATCTTAAACGAGTGACACAATAGACTCTCAAAGCATCTGCCCCTAGTGAAAACATCCTTAAAGAATGAGTACAAGATTCCTTTGCAATTTGTTTCATAATTTTGAACCAATGCTAAGGGATCATAATGGATTTGAATAGATTTGAAAAGATCAAACAGAATGAACTAGCATTCTTACAAGTATTCCTACTTTGTTTTTTATTTGAAATGAATGCTATGTAAACACAATTTCATAATAATAATTTCATTACGGTGCCAAAAAGGTTTTTAAACTTTTATAAATAATATGAGGGTAAGAAACTAACAACAGAATTTTTATGGTTGAATGAAAAATACATTTTTTGTTGATCATCTTCTGATCCTGTTAAGAATTATTATTGTCCTATGAGGAACAACCTTGCTAACAGGTAACATTCTCAGAATGTTGGCTAAGTTATTAAAAAGTTCTTGCTGTAACATTAGTAGAACTTTTTTAACAAGTCATATACCAAAAATGTCATAGTTAGTGGAACATCTTAAAAACGTTACAGATTTTTAAAAAATGTTTCAATATCATTCTTAGAACCAAGCAATTAATCGTCTAAAAAACTGGATGTTTTAAACCTTTCTAGAACATTCAAAATAACATTTCTGTTACTTAATGAAATGTTAGGGGAATATTGTTAGCTGGGTATATGTTCTGAAAGTTCTGAAATCTAGTTTCGCCCCTACAGAATTCCCAATTAGGTTCAAACAATTCCCATTAGGTTCAAAATTATGATAGAAATTCCATTAGGATTTCATTTTTTTTAGGTGGGGGGGGGGTCTCCTTTTGTGACAAAGTTCTGAAGTTCTGAGCTACTGTATTTTCACATCTCAAAGGTAAGCGCTGCCAATCCGCATTTAGCATGACACTCATCAAAAAGAGAAAACAAGAGCAAGCAGTTCTGAAGAGAGAGAGAGAGATCAGTAGAACCTCTTGAATAACGGACCCAAAGGTGCTGCTGACACTATTAAGACACACGGCGTCGTACGCGAGCCTCCTCAAGTAAATTTTATTAAAATTACCTTCATTATAAGACACTCTTCATTATAAAACCAAAAAGTGCTGCTGGTCTCTCAGGGCCTTTGGATTAATAAGGACAGCGATGTATTTTAAGCTGTAAACTCGACTTCTTACTGTCCTTAATCTCCTTTCCACTTCACAGGCCAAATTAACACCTCTCCTCAGCTCTGACGGGACCTCATTAGCTCGCTTCCACTCGAAAGAGAAAAGAACAGGAAAGCAGACGAGAAGACGACGAAGGAGAAAGAGGGAAAGTCGGAAGACGCCCAATGACAGTCACCAGCTTGGGGATTAACCCTTTCCTGCGACCGAACGCTTCGGGAATCTAGGTCGACGTGTGTTTCTAATCAGCCGCCTGGTTAACGATAATTAGCAGGCGAAGCAGTGCGAGGTGGGGAGGGGCTGCAAAGAAATGAAACGAAAAGAGGAACCTGTCATGTCGCAAACACTTCAAAGGAAAGATTTCTCTTTTAAAAGTGCCACGAACAGGGTCCAGGATCCACCAGGGACCGCGTGAAAGAACAACGCTGGAGAGGGGTGGAGAACAAGGGCCAGCGAGACCTAAAACACACACACGTGCTTCACAGGGACCCAAAACACACAAACACACACTCCATCTACACAATGCAGTGAGCTTGTGTAGTTTACTCGCACTGCTAAACTTATCTAGCACAGTCTGCGGCTTCTGCAAAGTTTACCAATCATGCATCTCTCAGACAGAGTGTTGGAATGTGCTCCAAATGTTGTGAAACAGAACCAGTTCTAAAATGTGACTGGTCAACATAGTGTTCCAGTTGTAGCAAAAACACAGACATACCTGCAGTAACACCTGTTCACCAGCTATTATATTTGTAATTGCACAGCACACACACAGAGTTAAGACTGTGTCTTAAGAACTAGTCTGACCAACTAGCAATTCGTTAGAGTTAATCATAAAAAAGTAATCTAACTAACATGTAAGACTAGCCTAAGCAGATCATGCAAACGACCGCTGGTTTTGAGTTAAAGGTAAGGTAGAAAATTTAAAAAATATTAGCAATAGCAAGCTACCTTTGAAAGCATAAGATCCCACCCTTTGTCCAAAGACAAGCCTCCTCCAATACATACAAATGCAATGCAAATACACAGTTTAACAGGCAAGTAGGACATCCTATCATTACCATTGCTATCACTCCACAAGTGCTTATGAAAATGCCAGACTATTTATTTCTACATAATACAACATTCCAGAACTCTCCTCCTGCTAGACTCTGTGATGGCACGGATCACTTCTGATGAGCTTGGATCATTTCACCATGTCTGTGCTTTGTGGACCACAGACGAGAATCACAAATGTGATTTATGATGTGCTGGTTAATGGCTGGAGCTCAGGGTTTGAGTGGAGATCAGATGACTTTCTCTACAGGAGCATGTCAGAGAAGGAAGGAGGAGTACACCATTACAACAGGATGACAAAGAGAGAGAGACAGAACTCTAGTACTCCTCCGTCTTAATGGAGGAGAGATGCTACTTAAGTCTGACGGGAAAATGATACCAGTCAATACAGCCAGGAGTGCGTGTGTGGGGGGTTACAGATAAAGGTGATGTAATGCAGTGAGATTTCTGATGGTCGCGATCAGGCCCGGGCAGCAAGCGAATCCTGTTTACAGCATGTATGAACAGAAACGATGACGGATTCCTAAATTAAACAATATTTCGAACGGATTCAGCTATTATTTAATTAAACTTTTTCCCCAAGTCATCTCTGTAATAAAAAGAAGGGAAGATTGTATTTAACAGATAACAGATGTTTTGACTCACCTGAGCTTGGAAACTCTTGAGAACAGGGGAAACCATCTCCAACACCTCCTAAACACAGAGACAAAAAAAGTGACATAACATCTCTCAACATGTCTGACACTTTGCATTTTTATTTTAATCAAAAAGAAATCAGAAATTACATTATTTGAAGTATTTGCATTGTGACAAGATTAACAATATTTAAGCTCCCCTCCATTCTAATTACTGTAATACAAATACTAACATTGTAAAGCATGTATACATGACAGTAATATTTGTTGTCCTGCCTAATTTACCCTTAATGACTTAATTTACCCTTATGCTATTTATTTACTGTATTATATAGTAAATGAGAAACCAATCAGAGTCATCACTGAACAACATTTATTTTCCTTTGATTTGTAATAAAACGTGACCTGGACATGTTTTCATGAGTTAAATGACATTCACATGAGAAAATTCTTTGTGATTTCATACAAAAAAAACAATACAACAGCAAAGTGTCAATACAATGATTTTACCGTCTGATGTCATCACTGTACCACAGTATTGCCACAGTACAGACTGTAACTGAAATATCAGTGAAGAAAACAAGCTAATAAAGTGTTTTATTGCATCTCAATTACTAGAAAATCACTTTAGATCTGATCACTTTATTCTGGAGAAAATTTCAGGTATTCTAATGCATCATCACATAACTACAAGTTCATCCGCCTAGAAAAATAGCTCCACTGTTATTAAAGCAATCTGGACAACTTCACAGCTCAAATATCACACATTAGGTACAGAAGAACTAACATAAGCACTTAAAACAAAACAAGCTTCACTTTTCTGCATTAAAACCCTTCTGGCTAATAGACTGTCTTTGTGAACTACTGTAAATGCTGCTGGTGGTTGTTTTAACCGTCTAAATTATTTTCTGTGACAATCATTATCAGTGATGCTCTTGCCAGATCTTCACTTGTTTTGAACATCAATTAACAATCATAACTAAAAGCCTAATCTAAACCGAACGGATTCACCTGTTAATCCATCACTGATGACTTAAATGAATTCATCTCTTTGTTTGTCTTCGCTTACGTGACATGCACGAATGGAAGGTTCCAGATGTGCTTCACTAATCTAGTAAATTCTGATTGTCACTGATGATATTTGTGTCAAGTGGAGAGCAAACGCGTCAAGAGGTCTGATGACGGTTCGTGTTCAACCACGGCCTCGGAAAAAGGAAAGAAACTAACGAGGAAAATGTAAAATGTCAAAGCGTGTATAATGAGAGACACGTGACGAGCATTTCTCCGAGCGTCACCTTTACCTGAAGTGCTCGGATTAGAGTGACAGGAACTGAAACACTGAGGGATTGAACGTGAAGACGCTCAGCCAACAGAAGCATTTTCTTCCATGGAACCAACTAGTTCATTTTCTTCGACGTTCCGGGAGACTTTCATGAGCATTCCGGAGGCTCGTGTCTGACTCTTCTGTTAGATATGAGGTTGTATGTGACAAGTAACATCAATAAAATGCCAGATACTGTGTTACAGTATTTGTATGGATACTGGAGGGACAAATCGTTTTTTATGTCTCTAGTGCAACAGACCCACTGAGTGACAGACTGACAGAGATTACTAGAGTCTGTCCTTCCTACAAATAGAAAGTCTCTCATGGTCCAGACCAGCTTACAATTTTAGGTCGCAAGAACATTTCCATAACATGTTCATTAGGTAACAAAAATGATAAAATGTTAATTTGAAAGTTCTAGGAACGTTGTATTAATGTTATTGCTTGGTTATAAGAATGTTTCTTTTTTAATTCTATTATGTTTTAATGAACATTGTTTTATTAAAAATGTTTTAAATTACATTCCACTAGCAACTAAAGAACAACATTTTTGATATATGATAAATAAAGGTGAAAGTTGCTGCAAAAACGTTTTTGAGAACATTTTAAGAGTACTTTAAAGAACTTTTAGAGAACATTAGCCAATGTTCTGAAAAGGTTTCCTGTTAGTTGGAAGGCAGGCTGAGATAAGCTGGGAGACTATGAACCAATATCAACTGTACATATTGTCACAGAAACAGTATAATAATGGTAGAAACTTCTTTAGTGCTATATTAACAAATACTCTTATTTGAATAAGATAAGTGTGAAGAATACACAATGAGGGGCTGCAAGAAGTAGGGCAGAGATGCTGAGAGTAGGGGGCAGACACAAGGGAGAGACTGAGAGAGAAAAGGGTGGAGACACAAAAAGAAGGGGCGGAGACAAACAAGAAAAACAGTTAGGGAGAAGCTGAAAGATGTGGGGACAACAGAAAAAGGTGCAACAAGTGGGTGGAGCTGAGCAGGGGCAAGAAGAGGTGAAGTCGAGGAAATAAGGAGGGACAAAGCAGATGCAAAAGATGTAAAACAGATCTGAAAAGGTCAAAAAAAGGCCAGGACCAAATTTGGTAAGGTCAAGAAAAGGTCAAGAAAAGGATTACACCTCTCATTATGTCAGCATACCTTAAAAGGGTTTATCTATATGAAAGTGACTACAAGAATGTCTCTTATAAGTCTGTGAACACACACACAAAATACCAGGTTTCTGTCACTCACCTCTGGGACATTTTTCTTGAACTCACGACTCAGTTCCACCAGGTGCTTATGGGAGTCCTCGCTCTCTTCCTGTCGGCCTGCTAGCTGTGCTGCCACTGAATTTAACTCCCTCTACAGAACAACACACACAGACAAAGAGAGAGAGAGAGAGAGAGAGAGAGAGAAGTTAGAGAGACCTGCCAACACTCATATACACAGCTTAGTACATACATAAATAAATATACACTGCTGAATATTAAGCGTGTAATCCATCATGATCTGATAGAGGGAGACTGCTTACTGTAAGCTCAGCCCCATTAATAATTAAACCAAAATAAATCCAATGCCTACAGTAGCAGAAGGCCTTTTAGATAATCAGAATCCAAAATAATCAATACCTCTGCAACAGTCATGGGAGGGGGGGGTGTCTGGAAAAGGGAGAGAGATGGGGAGCAAATGTGAGAGAGAGAGAGAGAGAGAGAGAGAGAGAGAGAGAGACAAATGAGAGAGAGAGCAAATGAGAAAAAGAGAAAATGGCACATGCACAGGAATGCTGCATATTCACCAGTATCACAGTTTACCTATAAAGCAGAATGAAATTGTCAAGGGCAAAACTAACAACTAAAACACAAAAGCAAGCATCAAAAACAAGCATCAAAACCATGTTTTTTTAAGTGAACTATGATCATACAGTGTTTTTTAGACAGATGCACATCCATAAATCCATATATCCATCCAACCATTCATCTATCTATACACACCGGCACACATACACATCTGTCAATACTTTGTAGTTATATAAAACTCTTCTGTACAAACTCGTTTGATTCTCTTTTTGAAGCACAATGGGAATATTCCCTACAGCATCAGTTCAATCATATAACAACAATTTCATATTTTCATATCACCTGCCACATTTCACAACTCAACACACTTACTGAACATTATCTGTCACACGGCAACATTCTCTGACTGTCAAAGGTCTTTCTGTTCAAAGTGAAACTAAAACATGGGGGAAGGGGCTTTTCAATTACTGTACCAAATTCATACATGACGTAAAATTAAACTGACTTGGTTTTAATTAATCTCTACTCTTACTTAAAGGCAATTTAGAAAATTATCTAATGGATGAGAGAAATCCTGAGGACAAAAGCTGCAGATTTTCAGCTTCGCTTCTGTACCAGCGCATTCAATGCTTTTCAAAAATTTCGAAATGACATCACAGGAGTCGGAGTTTGTGGAAGCTGGTGAATTGGGATGGTCAGATTGTTTATCCTGGACACTTGTTTATAAGAGATCATAATTAAGTGGCTTATTGGGTCTCTAGAAGGAAATGACTGCTAAAAACACAATGTTGCATCACCCCAGTTAACAATTTTAGATTGCAAGAACATTTCCATAACGTTTCCATTAAGTAACAACAATGTAATGTTGAAAGTTTTAGGAACATTCAAAACATCCAGTTTTTAGATTTTTAGTTGTATTAACATTATTGCTTGATTATAAGAATGCTATTTAAATTAGTATAATTCTGTAATGTTTTTAGAACGTTCCACTACCAATTTCAGCATAACGTTTTTGACACAAGATAATGACGTTAAAGTTCTACTAACATTACTACAGGAACGTTTTTTGAAAACTTTGAAAGAACTTTCAGGGAACTTTAGCCAATGTTCTGAGAACATCCCCAGTTAGCTGGGATAATGGCAGACAAGCACGCTCTAAACTTCCTGCTTTTTATGTCCTGTTGATGGTAGTGTACTGTCATGATATCAGTGAAAACATCAGCATGAGATACAGAATATTCACTATTTTGATCTTGAAAACTATTGGCCAAACATTCTGCAAGACAAGTTGACATGAGGGTAAATAAATGACAAGAGTCAAAGGTCTTTAAGTTGGTTTAATAGAAGTCACTTACAGTTTTGTTAAGCTATAATTGTGTTGAGGGACACAAAGAGTTTCGTGGCCTGCGATAGTTGGATATAACCTCTATTAGCTCAGCGCAGACTAGGGTCTGTTAATCTATTTGATGGACCTACAGAAATGATGTGCATTTGGAGGAACGTCTGAGTCACACAGAATCTGCAATCTAACCTTCCTGAGACATTATTGCGATTACTTTTAACCAACCAAAATGTCTCAAGGTCATCCATCCCTGTTAGGATGGATGACCTGTTAGCAGCCAATAACAGGTTAGGGCTTCACCAAAAAGTTGTGTGGTGCAAATGACTTTGTCGTTTGTTAGAAGAGTCATACATCTACAAGAGCAGGTGTGCTAAACAGCATGACCCTAATTCTAAATAAATGTGGAGGACTGTGTTTGGAATTAAACATGTCATCTATTTTCTTACTGCTATTGTTCTTTGTATCCATTCTGGACTCTTCTATATTTCATTTGCTTGCCACTAAATCTTCCAGTACTTTGTGTACAACATTTGTAGTGACTTAGGGTACATTTAAATGACAACTATTCGCTAAAAGCAGAAAGTTTTTTCGTTGCGTGTTTTCATACAGATGACTACATTGTCAAAACGATCTCCGTTCACATGGATCTGCGAAAACGACTAAAACAATTTAATATAGGTGGGTGGCTGGTGATGTCACTAAATAGTCAGAACATATCATTCGCATGCACATGACCCCGCAGTTTTCACAAATGTGCACAGACAGCATCAGTATCTTTTTAAAAACGCTGAAGCCATTTTCAAAAGTCCTTTTTCGGGCCCCCAAAACGTCATTGTTGTGTAAATGAATGGCCGAAACTCATAAAAGGTCTTCTGTTTTTAGTTGAAAATGGGGTTGTGTAAACAGCCCCTTTGTAAATCTACAAAAAGCGGGATGCTTTCAGCAGGTTGCTGTTTGTATGCTTGTGTGTGGGTAGTTTGGGTAGTCAACACAAAAAGTCCATTTGCTTTGAAAAGTCCCAGTTAACAATTTTAAACATTTCCCTAACGTTTCCATTGGGTAACAACAACGCTAAAAACATTGTTTTTAATTAAGAATATGATATATAACATTAAAAAAGATCTACTAACGTTACTGCATGAACATTTCCGATAACTTTAAGGGAACGTTTAGAGAACATTAGCCAACAGTCTGAAAACATTCCCTGTTAACTGGGGTAACAATCACACTTCTGAACAAGCCACATAGTTTAAGGCATCATTCACATCTGTAGCATAAACAACGCTTCACAAATTACATGACAAACTTTAAAACTTACAGATTCGTTCAAGTCCTTAATCATAAGTCTGAGAAATAAAAACAGTCAGGCTTACAAACACAAAACTTCTTCACTTCCAGCTCAACATTTATAGAAACTTGTGCTTAAGTTTTAGCAACACTAACAATAAGTGCATATAAAGAAATAACTTTTTTATTAATAGTTTTGACATCTGACACGACAAACAGCATCTGTACACGTCCTCTTCAGAGAAACGATATCAACAGGATCTCAAAATAAACCTGCTCACTGGCACGCGTTCACAGAACAAAACAAAGCTCATGCTTTACCTGTTTTTACTGTTGCTTGTTTAATGTTTGTTCATTTGTGCTCAGACAGGCATAAGAGCCACATGATGCTACAGCAGTGTTTGCCAAAGTCCCTTTCTTCCTCGTCTCTCTGTTACCCAGGATGCACTGCAGCTTTGAGCCGGCTGTTAATTCAAGCGTGCTCAGTAGGTGATCATCTCTGTTAGTCAACACCGTTCCAGCCAGAACAATTACAGATCGTACAAGATGCGTGAACTGCTGTCTGACACGAGCCCTAGCTTCGGGTTAAAAAAAACTTACGATACACCAAACTTATAGATTTCAAGAGACCCGATCCATTTTCAAATTTTGATTAGAATAGCTCAGAAATAAATAAGTATAGTGCTATTACTTACTCTCACATTGTTCCAAAATCACATGGCTTTGTTTCTTTTGTAAACACCAAAGATGATGTTTAGCAGAATATGGCAAACCCACAGTTTCCCATACAATGAGAACAGATGTGATTTTTAGCACCAAAATAAAAGAAAACACACCAAAATTAACTAATGCACTATATTTCTGATTTGTTTCTTCTGAAGTTGTACAACTGCTTTGTGTGGAGAACAGAAATAGCTATTTTCTGAAAATGTTATTTGTCACAACAGTTGTCAAATCTCAATTGCAGTTCTCAATAATCGATTTGGCATGACGCGTTCGGTCACCAGACACATAATAGCACCTCGATCACCATTGGCATTTGTTCTTCACACAAAGCAATCACAGTCTTAGAAAACCAGGAATACAGCACACCAGAATATTTTAGTGGTTATACTAAAATATAATAGTCTTTTTTTAAAACATGGCAAAAACATTCCAATGTATTTTAATTGTATGGAAAACAGAAGCTCAAAAACTTTTCTTTTGTTTCACACGGGTTTGAAGGAAAACAAGCCGGAAGAAAAAGTAAAAGATGCCAGATTTGTCATTTTTGGGTGAACTTCTCCTTTAAATCAGATCCAAGTTCCAGAAAAGCCACAAAGAAATGTCACTATTGAACACTATTGAAAAAAGGCACACTTGCAAGTAAAAGGAAGACATCTTCAGTCAAATGTTCGACGTTTTAAGGGTTTGGAAAAAGGCAATCAGGTCTGTATTTTCAGTACGTGGTGGGCAGCCCGGTCAATATTGACCCACTGTCATTACGCCCGTGTCACTCAAACATCCATCTGTAATTGATGAGTTTCCTCTGGGAAGCTCTGTTGATGTCACAAAGGGGAGGGACAAATCACTCAGGGGCGGAGCTACGCTAAACCAACCCTGCTGAGGCTAGCATCTGTGTCGCCCAGCCTTACGGACAGCCGGTGAGAAAAATTGATTGGCTGAGGCGTTAGTGTGCATGTGCAGTGGACCAGCGCCGTAGAGCCGCCCCTTTAAATATGCAAACAAGGCTAGAGGAGTCGAAGGTTGAACTTGACATTGAATCGAACGCATATACGGTGGAATGAGATATACATAAAAACAAAAAGATTACTAACGATAACTAGTGGTTAACTAAATCATATCTGAGAGCCTGTCATCTGTAATAACCAGAAAAGCCATGAAGGGACATTAATGAAAATGTATACTGTAAATACAAAAAACTGTTAGAACACAAAGATATAACCTTCAAATTCTCTATAGAGCTCAAAAAAATCTTTATCATCGATTAGCAGAGAATCTATGGCACCTCTCGCTGATGACAGCAGGCGAGAGGAAGTTGACATGTGGGAACAGCAGACAGAACGCTGGAGTGTTTGGACCAGCAGAAATCATCTGAAAAAAGTGGGTGGTTACTGAAAAAACAGAAAAAAATGCAGATGGAGGTATTATTTTTCTTTTTGTACCCATCTAATTGCAATCATAGGCAGATGTCTGTGCGTGTGACAGCATCAGCAGAATTGCTGCTGAGAGCACAGAATCTTTGTCTAAAAATAATCAGACATTCTGGGCTCGGCTGTTTGTTATAATGGTAATCGATGCTGCAGGCTTTGAATTCCATCAATTTATAGATCCACTCTGTTCTGCCTGGTGATTGCGCTGCCTCTAAACCCCTGCTGCACACACACACACACACACACACACACACTCTATAAAAAAAACACACAAAAGGTTCACGCAGACAAGGACCATTACCTATGCATGCAGATATACAACTCTGCATGCCTGTTATAAAAACTATATATATCAGAACATTGACACACAGAGACACACACAAACCAGGAAAATGGTCCATGCAGCACATAACGATGCAAAAAAACACACATGCTCGAAAGCACAAGGCCTTTACCTATGCATGCACACATACATATGTGTGTGTGTGTGTATGTGTGTGTATATATACACATTATAATAATATAAACTTGTATACATACACAAACATAATATAGATATATGTATGTGTACCAACACACAATTAATATACACATCAGTATAAAAAAGGAACGGTTCAACCATGCAACACCCCCCCACACACACACAAAGGCCGCAGTGAGGCACAGCACCAGGGCTACTTTGCGGTTTAGATAAGTGTGGTTTCTTTTCATACGTTGTCTTATCTCCTGCATTCGTGTGTAAGGCAGAAGATTTGTCCTTAGCTGTTTCAGATTAGTGCCGCTTCTCAGACTCCACATTCGAGAGGAGAGATCGATCAATGAATCAAATCAACACAATCAATACAGCCCATCGCTAGAGTCTAGTCTGGCCCCCGCATTAATACTGGCACTAACCCCACCCCCTCAACCCCCCCACCAACACAGACAAAAACAACAGCATTCTTTTTTCGTTGTTTTGGGAGAGATCCAGGATAGGGCCCTTTCTGGCCAGTGTCCCTGGCAGAGATGGAGGATGATCTGTTATCTATACTGACTGAAACAGGAAGAAGGGAAGTGGCCGCTGGACACTCACGTGAGCTCTCCTGAGCTCTCCTGAGCTAAGCGGCTGCTCGTTTGTTTACACGTACGGAAGAAAAATCACAAGAGAGATTTAATATCTTTAACATCTTAACTGTTTCTCCTAGACAGCAATACATTTAAGCTAACGGCAAACCCAGCTAACTGGGAATGTTCTCAGGACGTTGGCTAACGTTGTCCAAAAGTTCTCTCAAAATTACCAAAACATTTCTTGCAGTACTGTTAGTAGACCTTGTTTAATATTATATATCATATATATCAAAAAACATTATTTTTAAGTAGCTAGTAGAACGTACTACTCCGTACTCAAACTAACAACTCGAAATTTTCACTGCATGTCAACAGACCCAATTCTTTCTATTAAATTTCTCGAAGAAACATTTATTTAAGTTGAAACGTGTAAAAAAACAAAGAGCTCCATCAAAGCTTGTGAGCTATGACCAGTCCAGGTGTGTAACTGGTTCATAGTGAATGGTCATATCAGAATGTGTTCAGCCTTAATCTGTCAATGAAACAGATAAATCAGATCACACGTCATATTGTTTAACTGCACAACATGCATAAATATACATGATAGAGTTAAGATACTTTGTTATGGTATGTGAGTTTAGCGGTCACTGTCTCTTAATATCACATTTTGACACCTTTCTAAACCTGCCAGTGAAGACTGGGAAATGATCCCGAATAATTAATCCCAAGCCAGTCATCCGGGCTCTCCTCAGACAACACGGCAGCTCTTAAGATGAGAGTCAGAGACACGCAAGCGTTACAATGATTGGAGAAGGTGTGACTCACGTCGTCAGGAATTAGTTGTCGCTCTGCACTTCATTTAGGAGTTTTAGCACCTAGCATACTGCAATCCGTCAACACCTTGTCTGAAGCACGCATTCTCTTCCAACAGTTTCATTTGGAAAGTTTTGAAGCTGACGAGAACACGCAGTTGTATGATGTGTCGATTACACATCAAGCTTTTAATCTCCAAGCAAAGACACATTTATAAAGACACACCAGCTAACAATTTTAGGGTGCAAGAATGCTTCCCAAACGTTTCCATTAAGTAACAAAAATGTACAAACTTTATTTTGAATGTTCTAGGAACGTTCAAAACATCCAATTGTTTTTAGCATTTTATTGTTATCATTTTAAGAACGTTATACAGATGTTAATTCCATAACATTCATTCTGTAAAGTTCATTCTGTAACGTTTTTGAAATGTTCCACTAACTTAATAATTAATGTTAAAAAAATTCTGAAAGAACATTTTTGGCTAACATTCTCTTAATGTTCTGTCAGTTATCAATGTTCTGAGAGTGTTCCCTGATAGCTGGAACATTTAAAAAGTCTTATTTGATCCAAAACCTCTCGACTATCAATCAAAAGGTTTTAAATTAAAGTTGCTCCTCAGCTGGGGACAGAAATTATTGACTTGGTTAGCGAGCCACTCTTAAGAGTCAGAATTTCTGTTCCTGGTCATTCAATGGCTACAAAATCTGTCTTTTCATAGTATGAGACAAATTTGATCAAATTACTGTAAACTGTTTGTGTGTGATTTTAGTTTGTGTGTGACTTTCACACCACCAGCAACAAACGAACAGTGGTTGGAAATGTACAGACAAACAGGAAGTCTCAATCCAATCTCACACCATTGGTTGAGCTAAAAGCTGACATGTTGATCTGTCACTCAAACAGACAGATCAATGTTTTGAAAGCACCACAGTGCCACATTATTTACACACTGTTGGGGAAGTTAATCTACCTATGATGCACCTCACATGGGAAACCTGCAGTGACATCACAAATGAGAAACCTGCAGTGACATCACACATGAGAAACCAGCAGTGACATCACACACGAGAAACCTGCAGTGACATCACACACGAGAAACCTGCAGTGACATCACACACAAGAAACCTGCAGTGACATCACACATGAGAAACCAGCAGTGACATCACACATGAGAAACCAGCAGTGACATCACACATAGTGAAATAGTGGCAGTGATATCAAGCCATTATTTTTATATGGCGATGTATCTTTAAATCTTTCTGGGTTTCCGTCAATCATAGTTTAAATGTGCAGTTTACAAACTGTGTAATCAATTAGCATGTTTTGTTTTCTGTCAGCTGCAGGAAACCAGTTATCAACCTGAGTGTGTGATATATCTGGAATAATACACGCTTATGTCACATTAAACAGTCTGTACAAACACCACCTTGTACTAACTTCAGACAGTATTCAGCTTAGAATTCAGTTTCTTTACAAAGGGCTGTAGACATGAACATCTGACCAGAATATCAATGCCCCTTCTCAGGTTTTGTGGTGACCTGTGATTCCCGTTGGCTTGCTTAGTTACACAATAAGATGTAGTTTTTTATAAAAAATATATTTTTTTTGCAGCTTGTACGGCATCCAAACCTACCCAATATTGCAACACTAACTCAACCAACTCACCCACTTTTCAGGAAAGTTGTTTTAACCATTTTTGCAGTTCTGTTTGGTGACGCTAGTGTAAAAACACATTTTAAATTCACCTTTAAACTGGGATAGTAAAAAGCATTTTAAAAGTGACAAAAATTACACATTTCACCTTTAACAATGAAATGCTGTCATCAGCAACTAAAGCAATTCACAAAGAAAACACTCTGACCTTTGGTATGACTAGTGTCAACAGTTACACACGCTATTAGTTTATACGGAGGGTTCCTCTGAAATCAGAAGCTTAAAATCAAAAAGGTCACTGAACTCCGAACGAGTTTCATCTTTTCTATTTTGCGCTTTCTTTGTCCTTCTGTTACTCTTCCAACAAGTATTTTTTTTTACCATTCATGATTTAAAGTAGTTTCCAATTAGTCTCCCAAAATCGCTTTGTGCAAATGTACGTCTAGATGAGTCCACATTATTTATCATCATCGTAATGGCCCATTGTTCTTCTCACACTCACTCTGTGGTTACAATCAAATCAGCCATTATCGTCTCACATCGCCAATGACATTCTGCTTGTGCGTTTACTGGCACAAAGTTTTAAAAAAAAATGGCCTGAATGAATTCTTGCTGCTGTCACGGAGTAAGTGATGTTCTTTATGTCTGTTTATTCATCTATTTTGACACCATATGGTTTATTAAGCAACACTCAAGAACACAAACCACTGAAAAATTTGCTTCCTTGAGTTTTAACGCCACGTCCCTGAAAAAACAGCGTTGTGGTAAAATTTATTGTGGAGTAAATATAACTATGTTAGGAAGAGCGATATAAATTGGGGCCAGTGACTTGACAATCTATAACAAACAGTTCCAAACCAGGAGTTTACCTCCACAAACTCTCAGCAACACACACACACAAACAAAAAGAAAGATACACTGGCCCAGTTTCTGGGAGAAATCGACAAAGGTGGGGGTGAAAAATGGCAAGCAGCGGATAACACAGATAACCTGCCATTGTTTATTCTCTCTTAAGAAATGTCAATCTGTTCGTTTCTCAGGTGTGCTCCTTTTTCCTGTTGTTGCGTTGTTTCTCTTCCTCTCACGCCCCTCCTTCTGCTCCCCTGTTGATTGCAAGGGGAGATCAAAGCCAAGCTGCTGGAGAAACGTGAATATTTCAGGTGAGCCGAGCGGCTGCGTTTCACGCCACCTGCGTGACACCGAACCGGGTCCAACCCCTCGCAATTACCCGATCTCCGGAGGGCCCCTGAGAGCCTGGTGACACCAGCCAGGGCCACCTGTCAGAGCGAAAAACTCTTTTATTCCAACCCAATGCATGCGCACATAAGCAACAGAAAGAGATATTCCTCATCCGAGACAAAAATAAATGTATCTAGAGCGCAGAGATTGGGAATATGGCTCACGTCAGTGAGGTACAGTTAAAACGAGGCTGATAAGGGAACTTGCGAGGTTGCAGAACTGTGGGAACATCGAAAGAACATGACAATCTCTTGAGGAGCACTTTAAAACTTATTCCACACCTAGAAATAGTTTAAAAAGTTAAGGTAATTTTTTTTTACCAAAGGTGTGCAATTTTTACACAGTTTTTCTTTTCTTAGCTTAATGTGTAGAGAAAAAGTCTTAAAGTAAACTGTTGGTCGATTCCCCTTAAAAGTATAAACACTCACACTTTTTAAATACTGCATCTTATGTGTTCCTGTAGCTCAGTTAGTAGAGCATTGCTAGTAGTGCAAAGGTTGTGGGTTCGATTCCCAGAGGAGCACATATCTGATAAAATGTATAACTTGAATGCACTGTAAGTTGCTTTGGATAAAAGCGTCTGCCAAATACATAAATGTTATGTACAAATTCTTGTCTATCCCATCTTAACTATAGAACATCCAAACCAGCAACACTAGGTCAACCAATGGCGTGAGTTTAAGACAGATCTTGTTGCCCTGTAGAAGACAGAAAGAGGGTTTAAAAACAATCGGTCCTAAAACAGCTATTTTTGCAATTAAGAGTGACATTCAGCTTTAACACCACTGCGTACAACTGAAACATCTATATTCCCAAACACCAATAAATCCTGTTTCAATCCTCTAAGCTACATTTTGGATTCATTCTGAGGGAGCATTACAAACATCCTTCATTAAGATAAAATAGTGAAGTGCCATGATCTCAGACAAATGTAATTCAAGATGGCAGATGAGCATAAAGAAACAATATTAAATACAACATTTAAAAAAATGATTCCGAATTACACTATACAATACACTTCTCCAATACAATATCCTATGCTAAAGGAATTATTTTGCATCAAACAATTATTAATGCTATTATTAAATTGCTAAATTATTAATTGCCTATGTAAAACATTCCAAAACAGATGTAACACTTATAAGGTTACATTTAGGCTAAAAAAATGCTGCCTTAGAAGGTAGCTGCCTACGCAGACTGTTGACAACAAGGTGGCTAACTAGGGTTTGAAACAAAGCTAAACTGTTCAAACAAAGAAATGCCAAATGTCCTAGTCGGGATATAGCACAGGATAAACCTTTTGTGTATGTGTGTGTGTTTGTGTGTGTGTGTGTGTGTAAAAGCATTTTAACGCTCGAGCAGGCATCTCTTTTCCTACAGCCAATCAAAACTCCTCCTCAGAGTCCACACCAATTTCAACAGCACTAGTCAACAGCCGCTCATGGCAGGAGATCAGGGAGTTTAGAGTGCGAAGGATTGTGTGTGTTTGGATGATGAGCAAAAGGTGTGTGTTACAGGTACAATGCAGTCTGTTTTCAAGCACGTCTCTCAGAACAGCACTAAAGCCCTTCCAGCAAATTTGGTACATTCCTCTGTGTCAGAGCTCCCGACACACATTAGCCGTTTACATGGGAGGAAACACAATCTATTTGATGCTACACTGCCCACATGTCTAAAGCCTTACCATCAAACACCAGCACTTCACTTTTTGACTCATCTCATATTCCGAGCAGGCACGCTGGGAAACACACTCCATATACTCGGAAATCACTGTTTAAAGTCAAAGCTGAGAGTAAACACAGACCTGCAGCTTATATTTGTTTATGTTTGCTCTGGAATAGGGGTCTGGATTCCTGTAATTTATGCGTGCAAATATCAGGAAGAACAAGGTGAAGTCACACTTCATATTCACGGCATGTAAATAAATTATTTTTACCTATGTCGGTTGTAACACGGACCGTTACCAGCGAGAAGTGGAGATGAATGTGATGGCCAGAGCATCGCAAAGGCTTTTTGACAGAACTTAAGGTAAATGTCACTATTCCTCATTACCACACACATGCACGCACACAGAGTAAACCAGTGCATGACAGATGAGTGACTGCACAAGAGATCGCTCAGTGATGGAAAGAAATAAATCTCTCCATTACAACCCTTCACCAACCTAACTATTGTCAACATACCCAACATGAATTTGAAGCCATTTGATTGGTCAATTACAAATAAAACACTGTTGAGCACTTGTGTTAAAATAACCTAAAAATGTGAAAGAGAGACATTTGGAAGACATATACAGTGCATACTACAAAAGTAATATAAAATAAGAAATATCGTTGTATGTATACAATGCACAGAACATGAATTTTCTGTCTGCATGAAATACCTAAATTACCTAATATACCATCTAAAATGTGCAGTGTACAAACAGAGCACACTGTGTGCAATACTGTGTCCCACAATGCATTGCACACAAGAATTCTGCACTTTTGCAAGATCAGCACTGAAGACACTGGTCATGTTATCATCAGCGTCCAGCCAATTGAACACAGCATGTGACCTTTAGAATAAGTGTGATGACTTTTGAATGTCCCAGTCTACTGACATTATACTACAATTATTTCATAATTGCTCTTTTTTACGAAGTAATTTATACCAAATCCAACAGCTAATGACTCTGGGGTTATCAAGAAACGACGTCTGTTCTCAGCAACAGTGGTATGCGTCTGCGTTCTGTTCATTCTCTCTGCAGACACTCGTATTTAAGCTTTTGTTTCACTCAGCTGTGAATTCGGTGGCGTATCGTGACATGAGCTGTCGCGGTCCAGCGGTTCCCATCTGTACGGGCGTCTCAGAGGAAACGCGCTGCACTCCGGGCCGCCAAACACGCAGCGCACGTCGTGACGACAGAGGAGACGCCTACGCTCGGGCCGGCCATGCGTTTCCCTCCTGGGCTTATGGGAATATTCTGGATGGTGGAGCAGAGGAGGAGGAGTGTTTGGGGAGGCTGAAGTTGGTTTGTAACCGCACGCCTGGAGAAAAGTCTCGGAGAGGAGATGCATGAAGTGTGAACAAACCCTCTTGTCACCAATCCTCCAGATAACAGAGTCTATCATTACAGCACTTAGACACACAGATGGACGTCCTACGCCGAGAAGAACAAGAACTCAGGTGGGCTTGAGCACAAGCAGAACACGGAACATGTGTATTATCATCGTGAGAAAACAAACCTTCCTACTCAACACACTTATAAGTTGTTACTTATGTGGCCATCAAAACGTACAAACATAAACCTATTGTAATTCAATTATTTAAATATGTCATTTAGTCTGTTTCTTATCTATTTCTAACTGAAATAGTTTTCATCCAAAATAAAATGATTTAGAAACATCATGCTATTTATTTTGTTTTTATTTGTAGTTTATTAAAATCATTCTGTTTTAAAGCAAGATATTATTTGCGTTGTGTCAATCACAGCCAATCAGAACATATTTATGTACATTTGTAGTTGTATGAGTGCATATTTGGGCCAATAAAAAAAATCACTGTGGGCGGGGCTATCCAACATGAGGTCACAAAACCTAAACTCAGATTTACATACCAGATCTTGTTTAATTAAAAAAAGTTTTTAACTTTGGCATGTCACATGTCTACGACACAGTATTATAATAAAACCTTTATATTTTACTACATACTAACATTACTATATTTTACTATTTAACTATAAATGTGTGAATGTTAAATGTTCCACTTTTCTAAAGTCATCTATGCAAAATCAATTTGTTGAAAATTTCTACAATGAAACAATTCCGGCGCAGGCACAACATAAGAGGAACGTATTACAAATGCAACCTTCCCAGAAGTCTCTCAGTGATCCAGGCCACCCAGATCTACATGAGGGATTTGTCCCTTTTATAATACATCAGGACTGACAGCACCACAGTGAGCGATAGGAAGAGGACAGACCTAAAATAAGAACCAAAGTTCAAACTAAATCTGGAGGCTTTTAGCTGCGTTATCTGAGCCCTTCCTCAGATACCAGGAGTTAATTGATCTGAAACGTCTCAGGAGTCTCAAACATCTCCTTCGGCTGCTTGCGCTTCCCTTCATGCAAATCTATTAAGCCCCTATGTAATCAAAGAAGGTTGAGGAACGTTCTCCAAACCGTCATATTCCAGTGACATCAATCAATACGCTTTGATTCCTCATCGTTCTCTCGAACCGCCCGAAATGAAGCAGGGAGACGATATTAGCTGTGTTTTCACAGCCGAGAGAAAAAGCAGCCCAATACTGTAAACAGACCACAAAGAAATTATGCTATGGTGCAATCCATTATTCATTTATGATACATTTTTCATTTAGCACTAGTGAGGGGGGTATAAGCGATGATGAATGCATTGCCCAGGATGCAATTTGTATGTAAAATAACAGTAGATTAAAGAATATGTTTTAAGCATAGATGTAGTTCACTGCCATTTAAAGGAGAAAAAACTGAAAAGTCGTTGGGAAGAAAGAGCCCATGGCGATGCATTCTAAAAATCATTTAGTGCTATACTTAGTACAGACTAAGTATTAAAACGCAAAGAGGAAAAGCTGTTCCGGGATACAGCATCTCTACATTTCTCCAGCATGAACAGATCACATCTATAATGAGAAGAGCAGATATTCATTGACATGATAAAAAGTCATTTGGTGGTCAATTCAATAGGTTCTAGAAACTGAAAAATACTCTCTCCCTCTTTGTCCAGACAGCCTGAATAAACACGTAAAAACAAACATACATACACAAACATTGTGATGAACATTTCTTTGTGCACACACACACACAAACACACATCCTGCCTGTTAGGCATCACATTGTCAGAACACATGCTCCTTATCCTTATCAACTACACTGAGTGAGAACCGTTTCATCCTAATGTCTCTGATGAGATGGCCATGAGGACAGAAGACAGGAGAAGAGAGGAGAGGAGACAGGACAGGACAGGACAGGAGCAAAGGAGAGAGGAGACAAGATGAGACTCAATTTAAAAAGAAACCCAACTCAAATTGGCAAAATAAACTTCAATGCAATACTGAACTGAAGAAATAGCTCTGCGGCAATGAATTATGTGTTCATGTGTGTTCTGTGTGCGGTCGCTGTGTTAATAGAGCTGAAGCTACAGAATAATGTCCTTCAGAAGACCTGCCTTCACCTGGTGGGATGAGTATTTCCTGTGTTAGATACTGACCTATTAGCCCAGTGTCTCTGATCGCAGAGCTCAGAGTAAGAGGTGAGATCAGGGAGGTGACAATCTATCTGGGTCATCACCATCGATCTGAACTCCTGCTGCTCTGGAGGTCACAAATCTGAGCACAGAGAGGAGAACATTGCTGTTCTCAGCCTTAAACCTTATATTCATAAACTATCTAATGCATACTGCACACAAAACCAGAGGTTTCTTAAACTGTAAGCTCTAACCTGACTGGATAACAATCTGGATGACTTAAATACATAAGCTGCCTTTGATTTTTGTCAAAAGAAGCTCTTATTAAAAATACCTGTTTGTAACAGCCCTCATGTAATACGATGCTTTTAAAGGCTGTCTAGGCAGGCAGCTTACTAAGTTTTAGAACAAAGCTCTCTTGGGGAATGCACCGACCACATTAAAAAGCCAGAGATGAGAACTCTCACAATCTGCCGGAGGAAACAGGTGGATGTTTCTCCAGTTCCTGGCAAGGAAACTAGTTTTGCACTTGACCTGCCGTCCGACAGAAGCACGGCTGCACGCAGGTGTGTCAGCTGTAATGAAGAGTGACTGTTAGACATGCTGAGCGTGAAAACAAAGGTCAGGTGAGAGTACAGAAGAGATCTTGAAGATCTGCCTGTCAGACCCTCTCGGACCCGCCACGGGCAGCCAATGGGCCTGATCCGTGAGCATTGTGTGTCTCAGCTGTCTGCTCTGGGAGGAAGAGGAGAGAAATGGAGAAGACAGAAGAGGAAAGGGAGGGAATTAGATCTATGGTTTGCAGCCTTCATTGCGTCTCCGACAGGTGTGTTCCAGCTCAGAAACGCTGGCTAATCCTCGTCTCTCTCACTCACGCTCCTGTGAAATGACGTCTCACTGCCGCTTCAAGCGCACCAACATCACAACTCACAGCAAACACACACACACACACACTCAGTGGACACCTCATTTAACATCAGACTTCCAACACAACATCACCAGAAGTGGTAGACACACAAAAAGCTCTTTTTTGATCAGTTAAAAGGGTTTTTTCTTTGCCCTCCGTCAACAACCGAACTCTTCAAAAGCAGCATCCATAGATTTCATACCCACAGCTAAAAAATATATTTTATGTCAAACGGATAGTTTTGACTATCAGTGAGTCACATTCACCGTCAATGTAAAACAGACAATAGACTCCTGTGACCACACATTCTATATTAATGTGTTGCTTGGCAATTATAAACTTTTTTTTATTAATTATCATTAATAATATATTTGACAATATAAATGTAAAGTTAACTATTGGCAGCAATGTGCCATGATCCATTTGTTGTAGTGAGTTTGATTTATCACCCTATCCATACTAAAATAAGTGTAATGTCTAACATATCATAGTGTATTGCTTTATTACACAACGAATGGATCTGTTCTGCAATTCTGATTGGATGGTCACATTTGAAGCACATTTGAAGCTTTCTGGTCCTTTAAGACAGAAGACAGACTTTCAGCTCTTAATCCATTACACAAGGCCTATGGTCATGCTTCATCTCTGCATCTTCAGTGGATCAGACTACAAGTGAGAAGAGATGAAGCTGCCAGGACCAGAGAAGAACTGCTTTCAGGAGCAGCTGCTGAAAAACAGACACACATGGAGAAGACCTCCGACTGACATCCACTCAACACAACACTCCAGCTTTACAGACTGGAGAAAGAAAGACAGACAGAGAGTGAGAGAGAGAGAGAGAGAGAGAGAGAGAGAGAGAGAAAAAAAGAAAGCAATACTGAGAGACATGAGAGTGGCCAGGCCTGAGCACACAATGGCTTTCATCTCCTCAATGAATACTGCGGCTTGAAGCATTTTAGAGGGAAACTCATTCACCTCTTCTTGTGTTCAAGTATCTCAGGCTTAGAAAAACTCAGGCCTTGACAAAAACAGTTCCGGCCTCCTCGGGCAAACCAAACCACTTGACCAAACTGAGGCAATATCAGAAAAGAAACATTTCCTAACAAACTTGTAAGTGATCAGGTAAAACGCAACAGAAACATATTAACACATCAGTACGTTTTCCCTCCATCACAGGGGGCAATAAAATGTCTCAGCTCTCAGTTCGTCACATACTAAACGCACTTGTCTGACTTCACTCCTGGTGCCAACAGAAACTCTAGAAAACTACAGGTAATAAAAAGCGAATCAAACTATTCCAGTAAAAGCGGAGACGCAGTGGCGTAGAGCGAGCTAGCAGAGATTTATTCCTTCACGGCCTTTTGACACTAAATTAAACTGTTGAGTCCATCCCTGCGCCAGCTAGTTATCTTTCTGGGCTAATTTAACACTATAATTTACGTTCCATATAAAATACGTCCCGATATGGCGCTGTCGAGGCAGTACATCATTCTCGGCGAGCGCTCCGGTTTCGCCGAAAAGGACGGAATTAGATCATATTCATGATGCAATTAAACACTTCAGTGGGAATCAATGTAAAACTGATGAGCCCTGAAAACAATGCATATGGCTGGGAACATTAGAACGCATTACCTTCCGCTAGAAACCCTCGCCAGATGCAATTTAAACCCCTCCAACACTCTCGCCTGCCGTCGCTGCAGCCTCATAACGCGCAGCTATAATAAATGAATTTTTCACAAAATTATTCAACTACTAAATTGCCCATGGTAACTGAATATCAGATGAAAGTGATGTGAATTATTAAGAAGAGATACTGTTTGTTCTTAGCTGGAGTGTAATAATCGCCCAAATGAAGGGTAGAAATGGGGGGAGAGCGGGAAAGAGAGAAAGAAAAAGAGAGCTTTATAATAAACACCACTGATGCTTGCCCGTAAAGTAAGTGGAGAGAGAGAAAGAGAGAGAGAGCTTTATAATAAACACCACTGATGCTTGCCCAGAGAGAGGGGGGGGGGAGAGAGAGAGAGAGAGCTTTATAATAAATACCATTGATGCTTGCCCAAAAAGAAAGTAGAGAGAGAGAGAAAGAGAGAGAGAGAGAGAGAGAGAGAGAGAGAAAAAGAGTGAGAGCTTTATAATAAACACCACTGATGCTTGCCCATAAAGTAAGTTGGTCTGTGGCCATGATCACCTGCTGTGATGATCGCATTGACCATTTCCCAGTGGGCAGAAGTGCAGAATTGTGGGTGGTCTATGAGCAACTGATCAAGCTGTTTCACGCTGGCTTTAAAGGCCCCAACAATAAAAATACTGCCTTATTTCTTATGGTAAAGGGATAAAAGCTTAAACAATAACTATTTTCAGAAACTCATTACAATATGTTTTTGGGACAAATTAGATTTTGTTAAAATAGCCAATGAAAATAAAGTAATAACTGATCATATAAACTGACTGCCTCTTGTGAACGACAAGATCTTCCAAATTCAAATATAAATGAACGATTTTTGAATAACCCACCTGGACTTTAAAGCACTGAAGGTAAACAGTGGAAAATGTGTATAAAGGAAAGTACATTTTTGAGCAATTATGCATAATTTGTGACAATGTGAGTTTCTCTATGCTGAAATGGTAATTGCACTTAATAATGCTTTAATCCATCCATCACAGACGGGGTTAAGGGAGGGGTCACGCCAAAGTGCTCTGAGGTCACGCAGTGTCAGGACAGAAGCTAGAGGTCGCAAAACACCACGACAACCGGCCTGTCACACACGTATTTCTGCTGGGATAAGCTTTATAGAACACAAAGACCAACAAAAGACACAAAGACACACAACTCTGCCAGAAGTCTCAGTATAGCAGAATACACGAAACCACACAAAAACATTATGCGTTTGTGCGTTTTGTGTTTCCTCATTTAAATGGACACGTACCTGTTTAGGATGAGAAAGGTACAGCATATACTGATGACTCTGCATTTAAAAATTCATCTCCAACATAAAAAGACACCTTCATTAACCACCTGTCAATATACCGACAAAGTGAACATGTGAAAAAAAAGACATTTAATGAATTTCAGATTTGTAGGGTTCTCTTAATAAGACTTTTTTAAAGATTTTTGCAGATATATGCATTTTAAACTCATAGCGTTTCTCTTTCTAAGAAAACAGTCCAGAAATATTGACTCATCCTGCACTCACGGGTGTGTAAACTCCCCCAACACCACCTGCCTCTGAACCAGACAAGCAAGCAACAAATCATGTTCATGGCTGTGACATAAACTAAAGCCTATTAGCCATGTACCAAAAAAGAAGTTCTTTAATGCGTCCCGCCCCATCTTTGTTTCTATAGGAAATCAACAACACAGCATAGAAAATATCCAGCCATACATACGTGTGTGTGATATACGTATACATGTACAATATATGTATAAGATATAGTATTCACCTTTTAAGCTGATATGAAATATGTTCACTGCGTACTGTGTAGTAATCACTCAGTATCGTGCTATTACCATCATCACAGTCAAGTTTTTGTGAGATTACTTCCACCTAAACTACATTATAATTTCTCTTCATCTAATGTGTTTAAGTGTGTGAAGAAGGTTCCTAAATGACTCCCAATAGTTTAAGCGTGCACGAGAGCAAAGCTAACCCAAACAAATGATACCTTTGTACCCGCTGTCATTTGTACTCAACGCAGGCAGCCAGCAGAGACTCATAGCAGCCACTTGAATTTGAGCTCAGCTCAGCTATTTCTCTATGTCTGTCTCTCTGTGACCACTTCACCGGCAAAATGAAGAGAAAAGACAACAAATCACTCTCAAATCTGCTGCTGTTGTTCCACAGACTATCAACGCTTCTCTCCCGCCAGGCCACGTCGATACTGAAGAATGATGGCCGTTTGCTATATGATTGCCTTTTTTATTTTCTCTCCCTCTTTCCTTTTTTTCTCCTCACTATTCTCTCTCTCAACCTCCCTCTCCGGTCTAATCAGAACAGCGGGCCAAAACAAAAGAAGGATTGTCTCTTTAACTGAGAGCAGCATTGTATCACAGCTTCCTTCCCCATTCCCCCGCTTTATTAGCGGCGCGGCGGACCACTGTTTATACTAGTGGGTATTCCGTGTTTGCTGGAACAATTACAGTATGACAAATGGTCCATCAACGCCATCCATCAGAGGGCGCTTGACAGGAATCCTATACGCGGGGCGGCCATTCGTCCCCACTTGCCTTCTCCTGGGCACCATGTTTCAGTATCCATGACAACACGCAAGCCGCTTGCCGTGTGCGGCGCTCCTTGATGAGAGATGGCACCCGAGAACCGCTCTGGAAATTAGCCTTTGACACCCCACCCCCCAAACACGGTCTTGGAAACATCCCAGCCCCCAAGAGCCTGCATGAGGAGATACGTGCACAAAAAATGGTGCTGTGACCCGGGTGTCTTCTCGCTACCCCGCCCCCCACAAACCTCCAGCCTGGATAATCATTGGACCCAAACACACGTATACACACACGTATACACACCTCAAGGCATGACAAACAGCAGGAAAGATCTCGCCAGCACAGCTTATCTGAGCAACTAGAGCATAATGCAGGCACAAGATGGCTGATCGCCACTCCTGATATCCCATTATCCTCAGCAAATGTAAATACAATCGCCCTCATCCCACACTCCATGAGCCGGATCACACTTCAGCCCCGGAAAACAAGATTGACATTTCATTGAGCGGCCTTTTGCGCTCTATATTAAACACAGGAAAGTATTTGCTTTGCAGCCAGATTTGCAGTTGTTCATTATGCTTCACCTTTTGGCTTATTGATAGAGGGAACTCTGGGGTATTGGGAAGGAACTAAATTGCTTGGGACTTTCCTCAGTGTGGAACAGATAATACTGCTTTAATAAAACAGGCTCTGGTCAAATACGGACCAATATGGAGTTGAATCTTGGTTAAGACGAGTGAGGCAAAAACAGACATGAGAGAAACAAAAAATTAAAAAGGAGCGGACACAACAGAAGGATCAACATTAGCGGTGCAGACAGGGACAGCTGTGGCAGACGGGGAGGGGGGGTCAAAGTTTGACCTCTACATTGACCTTTGTCTGGTCCGAAAAACTATGGGACACAGCTAAAAAATATGAGGGTCATAGACATCTTACTTATTGTGCTTCTTGAGCGATCGCATGATGGCTTTTTCACAAGCTGTTGCTTGAGAGAAGATAAACAGAGGAGAATAAAAAACTATATTTAAAGTGAAATCAGTCCACTGACAGTAACATTTAAAAAAAAGCGCTACTAAAATAACTCCTGATCAGTGGTTATATTACATTGTTTTTGTATACAGAAATCGAAACAAATTTGTATTTCAAAATTGTAAAAATGTATTTCTTTCATTACAAAACTAAAAGGACGATAAAATAAGAGAAGCCAAAAACAGACAAGCATGAGTACTGTTTAAAAAGCCTCAAAAACCTGGATGATGAAACATTTATGGCGGCTTCTTTAAAGATGCAAAAATGTAACTATTCACTATTATTATTAAACGTGAATTAAGAATGAATGTGATTCTCCTTAACTTTTGATACAAAACCTTTTGATATTAAACCTTATACAAAACCATTGGCAACATTATGCTGTATTACTACGTCAAAAAACTGAATGCAAACCTGTTAAGTCAAGTAACTCATTTTTAGTAGTGTGGTCTGAGCTTAAACACAAAATGTCAACAGCTATAACCCATCTGTGTTAGCAGCGGCCGCACTGATGTGGCAGAGCCTCCTCTAGCTGGAAAGCCGACAGTTTTGCAGAGTCCTTAATTATCATGCGACTTAGTCTAATTCAATCAACACAATTCCAATCTGCGGGCAAACAGGCAAAACATTCCCGTCCCTTCCAGAACAGCGCCTGAAAAACACGCGGGGAGGAAGTCAAGCAGATAGAGCAGATGAAACTCAACATAATCTTACTGCCTAAACCGTGTCTCTGAGTGACTGTGAATGAACAACAGCTTAAGACCAGAGCAGCTCACATTACCGTAAAAATACAGCATTGACATGACCATAATGTCATCACATTCTTTGATGTACCTCAAATAGCGTTTACATAAGATGGTACACTTCACTGCCAGGATGCATGTGGACACCCCACACATCACAACTATAATATATGTGCTTGTGAAATATTTAGTTTCAAACCCATAGGCATTCACAGAATGTTAGTTCTCTCTGAAAGTTAAAAGCACTCTTCTGAGACGGTTTTCCAACAGATGTTAGAATACGACTGCAGAGATTAGTTTCCATTCAGACACAAGAGCGTCAATGAAGTCAGCATTGATGCCTCATTAGAAGGGGTGCTCACATACTTTTGGCCATGCAGTATTAAATGAATACTGTGATCACACAATACCATGGTTTTACCATTTTATAGCTTTACTAAACCACCCTTACAAATAGTACAAATATCGTTTAAGCAAATATTAAATGTCAGTTTGATGTCAGCATATGTACAGTCAAGTACATAAAATAACCTGCAGTTTTATGTTTCAAACAGAGATGGCGACAGAGAGGCAAAAGTAACTTGTAGCTTTACTGTTCATTTCTGTATATACTAATACATTTTTATATTTCAAGCTGTTTAGGTTAACTTAAGTTAATTTAACTAATGATTTAAGGAGTTTAACCTTATTGTAGAGTGTTCACACAATGTTTTAAAGTGTGGGAATGGAGGTTAGGGTTATTATAATGTTATTTGTGTGTTAACGTACCCACCACCTGTAGGTTTGATGTATCTGAATTTTTTCCACACCAGAATCATAACATTGTGTATTGTGGAATCATCTCTGTCAAAAAACCTGCTAGATCTGACCTAAGACAAAAAAAAAAGCTCTGGAACAACTCGGATCTACTACAATAAAACAAACACCACTCAAAATAAACATCCCCATGAGATAACCCATACTGCCCAACATCCAGTGAGACCTTTAATACAGAGGCTTAACAGTTTCTGATCACTGATCACAATCAATAAAGAAAAGAATCATTGATTTAACCCAGTAACCATCATGACGGCCTGGATCTGATCTGACCTTAAATGTTCTCCCGGGTTCCTGACACATCTCAACACTACATGTGGACTCATGGACAGTGAGCAGTATAAGCCTTGATTTAAAGGTCATTAAGTTTTAATTGCATGACTAATTCCCTGCAAAAAGTGTGAGCTGCACTTTCGTGCAAGAGTGCGAGGAGAAGCTGGACAGCTCTTAAAAACCCGGTAAGCCATCAAAGCAGAAAACCATCCTATCAAACACCATCCCACTCAACACTAGAACCATGTTATTAGATTTAATAAGCTGAAATAGCAGCCCGGCCCTGCACGTCATTATAAAGCGTTACTATCCTGAAGACTGCCAAGACTGTTTTGCGCTAGCTTCAGACTGCCAAAGCCAACAATCGCAGATTAGTGAAGCCCTTCTCCCATTTCAACAGAGGTTAATAAAAAGCGACAGGGCTAAGTCTGCTCTGATTAACTATGCTGAGAGATATTAGCGCAGTTTGTTACATCAGATCGTTATTGGATTAAGCGGCGCGCACGCTCGCACAAACAATGAAATTTTCATTTTCCATTTACAAGATGTACACACAAAGCCAGCTCTGGGAGTACATATGTCAGAACAAAGAAGGTATTATGAATATAACCATGTTTTTTCCTGCGTGTAAAGTGACTAAATTACGAAGCGATAACCTAATACTGCCTGATCGTTCTTAACGTTCTTGGGTCAAACGTTTACTGTAATTGTTTTCACTTACACAAAAAACTAAGATCAGCAGCGCATTTGTTGCAATTACCCTCAGCAAAACAGAGGCAAACACCTTTCGACTGCCACCACAAAAGGATCTGAAAAGGTTTTTAGAGCAAACGCACAAAAAAACACAAAGTTTTGATGACTCAACTGCACCAGGTACTCCAGGAATTTCTGAGGAGAAACTGGCCTTTGCCCACAGTTTAACCAAACCTTAACCCAGATCATACCCTCACCTCTGACCCTAAACCTGACCCTAAACCTTCCCCTGACCTTAATCAACCTGCTATTGAAACTACTTTCATTGCACCCAGATTAAAGAGCTGCTTGGCAAAAAATCAATTGAGGTCAGTGGAGAAGAGAAGTTATTTCAGCACTGTGTTTATAAGCTTATCATTAGGCCTAATGAGAACAACACCATGAACAGATTAGAAAGTCTATATTTCAGAGGTAAGACAATTAAGCTATATCTGAGGACGTTGCCATGTGGGACATGCTTACAACAGTGTAGGGTTCAATTCGATATAAACCATCACTAATGCTATGGTTATACTCAGAGTTAGTCATTTGTTCAGTTTATGAAGTTTATGAATTCAATTTTGGGCTGCTTCTACAGCTATTGATGATCGTTCTACACAGTCAGTGATAAAACAGGTGAAAAATCCTATAGACATAGAAGTTTAGTGACCAGAATATCACCAATGCCCTGGGAACCACCCACAACACCCTAGAATTGACAACTTCTACTACTTCCTATTTTTACCTCTTGCATTCACAACAGATGGATCCTTAAACTTCACTGTGATTTTAAAGATTTAAACATTCAACATCAGTCTAAAATAATGCTGTCTTACAGAATCTTCCTATCAGTTGTCTCGGCAACACGGCCAAGATAAGTCCGTTGTCGATGTCAGATCTTAAATTGGTTTCTTGTTTTGGTCAACGAAAGATCAGATACTGATATGCAAGATCAGCTCAGATCAGACTCCTCAACTAAAACGAATCAAGTCCTTATTTCCACCAGGAACAGAACACATAGGGTTGGTGTCATTTGAGTCACACGTTTACTAATCGAACACCTAATTCCCCCCCAATTCAAGAAAAAAAATTACTCACCATGTCAAGAAAAACAGTCTGACAGAAGGAATTGATCAACACAGCAGATAAAGATGATCAGAACCCATTCCTGGATGGACACAGCTAACAAAAGACTGATCAGTTCAAAAGCTCTTCAACATGTAAACAAAATAACTACCAACTTTTACATAAAGAACCTGTAAACTTTAGGGGAAATTCAGCGGTAAGTCATTTTCGTTGATTGGTGTGATAATGACGTGAATGTGATTGATTCTCATGTTAGTGATGTCAAAGCTACCCAGCTAACAATTTTAGGTTGCAATAACATTTATTAAAAAATTGTTTAACTTTTTTAAATTCTGTAACTTAAAACATTCCACTAACAACGTCTGAACAATATTTTTAATATATGATTTAAAACGTTAAAAAAGGTCTACTAATGTTACTACAAGAACGTTTGTGAGAACTCTGAGAGAACATTAGACAATGTTCTGCGAATGTTCCCTATAAGCTGGGTACCAGTTCAGGTTTCCTCTTGCAAAGCTCTAAAAATAGTAAACTGAAGACAGAATTTTAATTTCTGGGTGAATTAACCTTTAATGCTGCCTGGATCATTCAGTAAGATCATGTTTTCCTAACCCCCCACACACACACAGTGTCCTGTCGTGAGCCAAAACTGCTTCCAACAGCACAAGAAACATCGGACTTCAATTAGTGCATCTCTTGGGCTATCTCCCCCGTCCCATTACCCATCATAAATCCTGATGCTTTACGATTAGGTGTATAAAATGAGTCATCCATCTGAACAGTAAATAAAAGCTTGTCAGTGGTTTGACGCCAAGCCTGATCACAGCTTCCTGTGAAACTCTCCTTAGCTGGACAGCACCAACAAAACAAGGCTGGGTTAATCTGCAGTATACAATATAACCTTACACATTGAATATATTTGTGAGGATTCTGCAAACAGCTGGAGTTTAAAGGGTAGGTGGACCGTACAATGTGCATCCAATCATTGCATTCGGTCCAAATACAATGACAAGATCTCCAACTTCCCTGTCAAACTATGTATTTGCATACCTCAATGCACTATTGCAGGAGGTGTGGCTTTAGAGAGCGCTTTGAAGAAAAAGCTAGCTTGCCATTGCAAGCCTCTTGGAAATTACCTACCCTACCTTAACACTCTAGACAGAAAAGTATTTCCTGGGAGTCACGTAAAATAATATACAATTTGGTCGGGTTCCCTCCGAATGTACCAAATAGCTTCAGAACACTTGAACACAAAGCACAGTCATGCGGACTAGATTTATAGTACCTTGAAAACCGCAGTCCCTATTCACTTACACTGTATGGAAAAAGCACACCGTGAATATCCTGTTAAACAGAGAAATACAGAAAAAATAACATAGGTTGAGCAACATGAGGGTGAGTAAATTAGGACAAAGAAGTATGGCAAGTATGAATATTTCTCATTCTGTATTAAAGTCACATCTGCCTTGATTATCATCATCTAAAATGTATTTACAGGGACGCGCCCGTCCTTCAGTCGAGATGTAATCACACCTATCAGCTACTGAACAAATGAAGACAAATATTTCAGGAACTTTAGCTGCCTGTTATGAGTCATAAAGACATTTGCTGTTGCATGGCAGACTTATGCATTTAATGTGGTTAAAAAAAAACTTCAACTCTTTGTTTGCTTTCCTTTATCTTTTATTTCATGATGCAATATCAAAGAATGAGGAGTCAATCAGAAAAACATGCCGTTTCAGGTCTGCGGTATGTGACTGCCAGAGGCCAAGGGCCACAGGAAACTTACTAGAGGGGCTGTGTGCCTCAGAATCGACACTATTTCTTCAAAATGAGATAATAAATGCTGGCGATATGTTTGCCCTGGTCTAAAATGACTCCCTGAATGATCACAGTGCATATTAAACAGACCAAGACCAAACAGAGCAGTGTTTGAGTGTTTGTGTGAGACATTACAGGACAAAATGCTAATTTCTTATATCTTGTTCTATGATGTGCTTGAACTGCATATTTTTTGTGTGCATATAATGATCTGTCTTTGTGAGGACCAGTGTGATCAGTTAAACCATCAGAGTGAGGACAAAGACAGTAAAGTGAGGATGTTTTGGCTGGTCCTCACTTTCTGACACCCCTTTAACGGGATGTTTGAGGGTTTTAGGGTTAGGATTAGGTTGGGTTAAGGGTTAGGCACTGAGTGTTAGGGTAAAGAGCTGGGGGTTGATGTTATTGATTGTGAGGACATTCACTGACACAATAACAACAATCATCAAAGATGTCTGTACAAATATGACATGCATGTGTGCACAATGTCACACACATCTGTGACATCACGTTACCTACAGCAGAACCAATGGAGGGCTGTCTCTCCTTTGTGACTTCACTTCCTAATCTCATTCTGATTGGCAAGTTACAACCACAGATATCCAACCACATCACAACCCATCTACGATTCAGATTCAATGAGCCCGATCCAATCTGTCCTAAACAAACTCCCTACCTGCATCCCACCAGACACATCTGTTCATCACACTGGCTGAATATGTTGACTGTCAGTAAGAAAAACGACACTCCCAATTAGCTCCATGTATTTTCCCTATTTTCTAGTTGCTCCCTATTTCCAAACACTGTAAAATAACAGTACAGGGGACGTATTTATTATTGCAGCGTGCATGGGGAGGATAGTATTCTGATTTATTGCGTTGCGATGTTAAAAGTAGGACACTTTCACAAGAGGGGGAAGTTCTGAAGAAGTGTGGAGAGCTTATTTGCTATAGGCAAGCAATCAGTGTAGAATTCTAACACTAGCCTGGCCTCCAGAGCTCTATAATAAGGGAATGAGATTGGTGGGGGGGCTACCAGTTACACACACGTATACACACAAACATTCTCCCTTGTGATGCCATAAAAGTATCTTGAAAGCAAGGCCAGCTATTGTCTCTTTGTTTCGACATGGGTATATACAAGTGTTTGTGTGGTCCAAAACATGGAGGAGAGAGAGAGAGAGAGAGAGAGAGAGAGAGCGAGAGAAAGAGAGAGAGAGAGGGGTAACTGTCTCTAATTTAGACAGTTGTGCATCCATACACAGAGGGAAAATAATGCAAGCAAGGGCTTGATTTTATCCATCATATATTGATTGGATTGAGTTTATATGGTTCAGGAAAACTTTATGTGCCCCAGCATATTAAGTTTGGGGCATAACCCTTCCTGCAGAGACTTATCCTAAATACACAAAAAGAACAATCAATTTGCCAACTGGATGAGAAACTTAATTCAAGATATAATCCCTGAAAATAAGTCTATTATCTTACACAATTGTATTTCTCAAGTGAATTTATCTTAAGTACTGTATGTGCAGGTATTTTCACTGGAAACGAGACAACAAAACTGATTAAGAATTTTTTTGCAGTATACATCTGGGGAAACACACAGCCTGTTTTCGTTGTCTGCACACACAGACTGTAACTACAGGAGTCAGCTGTCTTACTGTCTAGGGTCTATACAGCTTGTTACCTTCTAAGATAGCATGATAAGGAACACATCCACTCCACACACACCAACAACACTGACAAATGATTCAAACAGAATTTTTCAACAGCATGTTAAGTGCTTTACTCTTATAAACACACAAAAAAAGTGGATTTTTATTCCAATTTATCCACGATCTTTCATCCACAAATTTCACTGATTGTGTCGCAGTGCATTGTGGGATTGCCTCATCACAAGCATACATATGGCTCTAACAAGCTACCTTACAATGCAGGCAAATGTTTGATCTGATTGAACAGACATCCAACAGGAAACGTTCTGGAATTTTCAGGAACAGATTCCGGGAGTATCTCTGAAGAAATGTTTGTGGGCCTCTCGTTATTTAATGCACTTCAGCTTCCCTGCGGCCCAATGAAAATTTGATGGCGGTATAAAGATGGATTCAGACGTGCAGGCTTATACGGGGAAAAGTGGAAAACAGAGAGATAAGATGCATAAACACCAAGCAGACAACTTCCGTGCAGCAAAAAAAACTGCAGAACACACAACGCCAGAGATCCAGAACGGCAGATAAATGATTTTGGTGAATTTGTGACCCCTGCAGTGAAGTGAAGGTCTGACGCTCCATTTCCTGTCTGAGCATCTGCATACAGTAAAAAGACAAACAGTACTGTAAATAAAGATGGCTGTCCGGCAACTGTCTTCTCAGCGACGTGATTATTGACCAGAGTCAGATGCTCTGCTGATTAAAAATTGATCCCTTTGGAAAAATCTAATCAACAGAACGGGATTCTTTCATATGAGAAGGGCCCAGCTGCTGACACAAAGGTTGCAGACCTGTTATTAACCCTTGATCCACCGCGCAAACACACACACGCTCCCCCTCAAGCCCCTGGCCAGACTGCGGCCCAGACGCCTTGAATTATTCAGCAGTCTGTAAGATGCGAGAGTCCACAGCCAACTCGCCTCAATTTATGCAGGCAGGAGGCAGGGGTCACTACACTTAATGGACCATGGGGGGCCCCCAGAGCCCGGGCTCCCAAAAGAACGGTCAGTGGGCAGAGTGGGGGAGGACGGAGGGAGACGGAAGGCCAGTTTCAGCCGACAGAACTGAGTTGGTGGGCTATAGGGGTGTGAGAACGAATTCATCAGTGAGGTAGCGAGGGTCACCGCAGGTTAATGATGCCACACGTCTAGACGGCCACCACGCTTAGCCTTTGTCCAAGAGCCAGCTGTGGGTGAGACAAGCAGGCTGGGAATATAATGCTTCCCACATCATACAGACCGTTATTATGTTTATAAAACACCAGTCATGTTTGTTGTGTCGCCATTTGATAGAACATGCGTCATCTTTCATATATAACGGAACAACCTCATGCATTACGCGTTTTTATGGATATCAAGCATTTTGATTATATAGCTAAAGTAGTATCAATACTGATGAAACCACTGATCAAACAGTAAAATGTCTTAAGGGCAGGAGGCCACATCTAACATGAAAAGATGTCTTTAAAACTAATGCTTATTTACCTTTCCACCCAGCGGTGAGCGAGAATTCAGATCAAATGACGACAATTAAATAATATTCACCCCATTTAACTGATCTGATTACATGAATTGGATTTCACAACTATTAAAGGATTTTTCTCCCTTCAAAAATAATTACAGAACAGTAATATATCATTAGCTTCATTCTGAAATATTTCAATTTTACACATCTGGCACGTTTTAATAGGAATCAAAATTATCACCTCATGTAAATGCCAGAGAGTTCTCACGTGAACGTGAAGTAAAACACCATTCAATTTAAAGCAGAATAATCAAGAACAATCTAAAATCATCAGATTGATTAGACTAATTCTTATTAATGATGATGTAAACCATAAAATTCAGAAACATTAAATGTATTTTCAACTCTAAAATGTTGGGTTTTTATGCCACCGATGCATTTTCTGGTGTTAATGGCCCTAATTTCTTCTACAACTCCACATACACCACCAGCCCAAATCTAGACACGCTTGACTGAATTTATGTTTTTCATTATCTTAAAAAGCATTTGATCCAAAGGCTTATTTTAAATGCTTGGAATTGGTTTTGTAAATAAATATTGCGCCTACGCAGGATTTTTTACTAAACTAAAATTATAAATAGATAAACGGATATAAAAATAAACAAATACGTAGTTTTGATGACCGTGAGTAGGTGTGTTCATACATTTGACTGGTAGTTTATAAAACGCAAGCTACTCAAATAGCTTCATGTCATTAGGCATCGATCTCAGTATCTATCTCAACTATACAGAGAACAAACAGTAAAGGATTCTACAGGGAAACGTCTACCAATCTTTTATCATCTCCTCTGAGGGCCCATCCACCTGTCTTTTCTTATAGACAATCTTCTCAGACTATCTCTATCTCTACACACACACTACAGTGGTGCTAACAGGAAACGTTCTTAGAACATTGACTAACATTCTCTAAAAGTTCTGTTAAAGTTATCTAAAACATTCTTGCAGTAATGTTAG
Source organism: Chromobotia macracanthus (assembly GCA_036877525.1). Taxonomy (NCBI): domain Eukaryota; kingdom Metazoa; phylum Chordata; class Actinopteri; order Cypriniformes; family Botiidae; genus Chromobotia; species Chromobotia macracanthus. Next base: position 5,353,967 of record JAZGTH010000004.1, on the reverse strand, counting down.
TAGAACTTTAGTGGCAAATGTATCAAAAACATTATTCTTAAATTGTTAGTGGAACGTTTTAAAAATGTTAGAATTAAAGATTTGAATAATGTTCCTAGAACGAAGCAGTAATGTTAATACAACACCTACGAAAAAACTGAACGTTTTGAACGTTCCTAGAACATCCAAAATAACATTTTAACGTTTTTGTTACATAATGGAAATGTTTGGGAAACGTTCGTACACCCAAAAATTATTAGCTGGGATTAAACCTGTTCTGAATTTCATAAACAACAGCGCTGCCCCTAATCTGCTAAAACCCACAGAGTCAAAGATCTTCTCCCACACAACCTCCTGTGATTAGACTCTTGTCTTATACTCAACCCGCAATACTCAACTCAATACTCAACACAATACTCAATCATTACACACACAATTACTGCACCATCAGCGCCAACCCAGCCTGTTTAGTAATCATTCTTCCAGGAAAAAGTGGGAGGGGGTTGGCAACGTTCTTGTCGTCAGGAGACACATCTCCTTGGTGATCCCAGGCTGGTGCCTGTGGACAAACCTCAAGCGAGTAATTGCGGTTAGTTGTAACACTTTGAAAGCATTGCATAAGGTTTTCCTATCATCTCAGCAGTGGGCCGCCAATTAACCAATAATATCAGACCTAACCCAGTTCACCCTAATCAAATCCCAATAGATAAAATCAAATCTGCCCCACATTAATTCACACTGACTATTCTGTTTTTCTTGGAAATACATCACATTATGGAAGCTAAATTAGCTGCAAATGTCCTTGTAAAGGCAAAGCATCATGGTATAAATTTACACGAGTCAATTATATTCCGCCATCTGCCAAAAGTGCATTACAACATTGTGTTATTTGGTGTTGTTTACAAGCACCGACAGGAGCAGAAATGCTCATTTTGTCATGTTATCTTGCTAAATTGATACACACTCACAATCTTCAGAATAAAACCATCCCTGCTAACCTGGTAAACCTGTCCAGCTCATTAACCAAACAGCTGATTAATTCTCAATTTAGTTTAACTCCAGTACCTTAAATGAAAGTCAACTACACAAATTCTGGCCAGGATATAAGAAAATCTTGCCCAAATTTTCTGCTTTATAAGAAGAATTAGAAGAATTCATAATGAATTCATAAGGGCTTTAATACTGTAAACTGTGTATCTGTACAGTTTGGATGAGTAATAATTACCCTGATTATGATGGATAAATAAACAGACCATTTAACCATCCCAAAACAAAGCTATTACTAACAAAATAGTATAAAAAGGACCATGTTTTTTGAACACATTCCCTGTTTATACCACAATATATTGTGAAGTTTCAAGAAGTACCTTGTGAAACATAAGATTTATGAATAATCAGCTGATTAATTTTGTATCACAGTGTATTATCAAAATACTATGGCATTACATCTGACACATTACTGTACCATGGTATGGCATGCCAAGAGTCTCCCATTTCCGCACTGGAGAAACATTTGTATATTCATGCGCTGGTTTTGAATTCCGAGCATTAATCACTCAGACACAGACACATCAAGGCTGAAACCTTTCAAACACAGAATGAACCAGACATGATTGACTTTAGTCCCTCTCAATGCATATTATATGACAGTTAGTTCTGATACTTCAATCGGATTGGATGGTGTTCAGCAAAGTGCTGATATACAGTCTACTAAGTGAAACAGCCTTGGAATTCTTTACAGTTTGAATCACTCGTCTGGGTTCAGATGCAAGAGGATTCTGCTTTGGTTACAACTGGAAATACTTTCTTTGAGGAGAGAAAGTCAAAATATTTTGATTGACTGCTCGTGATTCACTGCTCGTGTCTATGTAATTTGGGTAATGTAATTTACCCAATATTAATTTTTTGTTCGGGCAAGTGATGAATAAAGATGTTTGAGGTGATAAAAAAACAGCAATGTCTTAAAAACCTATTTAAAAATGGCATTGTGATGCATGTGTTTAATGCTTAATGAGCAACTGATGTGGGATGTCATATTGGCAATGGTCAACACTGACTGCGTGGTGACTGAGTGACACTCAGCCGCCCCAACCGAAGATGCCCTTTACCCACGGTACAATCTCCCCAGCTAACTCCATCAAGGTGACTGCACGCATAACTCCAACACCAGCACAGAGGGCAATCCCAACAGCCATGTTATAACACAGGGTGAAAAACTCCAAGAACATGCCAAACAGAAGAGTACTGAAAAAGGACACATGCAGTAACCTTCTTACACAACATCTGATCTTTTCTTTAATTTGGGTTTTTCCACTGTGACCAGATACAGCTGAGCAAGCAAAAGTCTCTGAGTTTGTGCTGTTCAAAAACATTCTTAAAAACACCTAAAAACTCAAGCCCATTAACAACACAAATGTACTATTTTCATCAGTTCACCTTTCTAAATGACCTCTCTGCAACACTGGAAGTGGAACAGCCGGGAAGTAAAGCATTCTGGGATTGATGCACATGTCAGAAGTCTACCCAGCTAACAGGGAACATACTCAGAACGTTGCCTAACATTTTATAACAAGTTCTCAGTCATATCGTATTTATCAAAAATGTTATTCTTAAGTTATTAGGGGAATGTTCTTAAAAACTAACACAACGTTCTACCAACTGAACTACAGGAACACTTTTGGTACTTCTAGTACGTGAGGTATAGACACTTCACATGGTGCTCATTTCTTCTCAGTGCTGGAGGAAACCGTACAGAGTTCTTGTATTTACCAACTGTGAGCTTTCTTACAGGAACTGTGAATGATTAAACTGATGCTATTGATTTACACTGCAACCGATTTTCCTACATATATAGAAGATGCAGTCAAACCAGAACAACGGCTTCTATTCTATGGAAAATAACCTGTCAATAACATAAATAGTGTGTCGCCAGAGCCGCTAGCAAAAAAATGTTCCACTCTGAAAGAAAGATATAAAGAAAATTCAAAACAAACCAGTAAAATGTTTCAGCTCGGCGCTAGATGATTGAGTTAGCAGCAGGCTTTAGCTTTGGCAACATATTCATTCAGTCATGCTTTTGGAAGGCAAATTGTATTTTCACCAAATTGATTTTCTCCCTATTGATTTTCTTATTTTACAAAAGCATTTCGTGCAGTACAGGCCTGTGTTGCACTAACATCAGTAATCTCTGCACAATAACCAAACCTGTGCAGGTATCACATTAGACAAGCTGAAAGTTGACAGATAATGGTGAACATTCTGTGAAAGCTCCATTGTGCATTAACAAACAACACTCTTTCATTTCTACACACACTGGCTATGATCGCCACATCTGCATACTGTGTAGTATATGCTGCTTACTGTCTACTCTCTCACTCAAGAAGACTGAATTTCTATTTAAAGTTGCAATCCGTAACTTTTTTGTGTTTAAATTCGAATGCAGCTTTAAAATGTTCCATTGAAACCATTCTTTGAATTGACAAATCAATTAAAACAATTAAAACACAAAATCTAACACAAGTTTCCCACATTGTCAGCTCTCTACACTGCAATCTTTGAGGGTGTCCGGAAATATGCATTTCTGTTGTGTATTTTTAAAATAGTGAATCAGAAATGACAGCTGATATCATTTCCTGGTCATTCATCACAATAAACTGGACAAGCGCTTTGCATTGTGGGATACAGTATTCTGTGCAGTGTGCTCTGGTTGTATACTACACATTTTGGTAAAGATCACAGGTCACCAATGTATTCTATTCATATAGAAAACTATACGGTACACTGTATATAAACTACGCGGTACTTCCTATCAACAACAGTAGGTAGCGTGCCATACTGTACCTATTGCATTCAGCTACCACACCAAAATCGCCTTATAGTATAAAACCTGAGGCTACAGACACATATCAGAAGTGCAATCCACATTAAAGTGGAATTCACACTGACTTCAGTTTCCAAATATGGAGTGAACAGTCACATGGCACTTACGGCTAATATGATTGGTTAACTAGAAATAGTATCTATAACTATGTAAATGTAAAATGTTTAACAGGTCTCTACTGGTATACCAGGTCTCCATGGTTGGATACTACCTACAATACACAGAGCCCTGGAAACCTCACCGTTAACGCACCTTTATCCAGAACATCATTTCTCCACGTCTTTCAGTGTGAGGGGCCACACAGATCAGAGCAGTGGCTGGAGAGCAGGACCCTGTGGTGACGACGCTCATCCTCACATTGACTCCCTGCCGGTGAGGCCCCGGGGAAAACCGTCGGTTCCCGGCATATCCAGCAAGGCCTGCAGCAGCGTTTAGCAAAACCTGCTGCTCTCGGTAGGGGCATGGAGATAAAGAATCGAGAGAGAGGAGGAGGAAGAGAAAGAGAAGGGGTCCCCAGAGGGCTGAACAATCAGACAATTTCAAGATCACGAAGCATTAAACCAATCCCGGCAGGGTACACTAATTAAACAGCCGGGCCCAGTACTGCCAACCAATCCCCACAGAGCAATTAAATCCATCCCCTCTAAAACACTGTGGAACCTGTCTGGGGAAAACCACGGAGAGAGTGAGAAGAAAAAAACATAAAATTCATCTAGAGAGAGAGAGGGGGGGGGGTTAAAGCCGAATACAGTAAGCTACTAACAAGAGGAACTGAAAGGGGAGCGATTCAAGTCGACACTTTGTTCTCCCAGCCTTTATTTTTTTTAATTACTAGAGTCAAAAATGTCTATTCTTTTCACCCCTAAAGTAGAGACAGGGCCCGAAACCACCACTGTCAGGCTAAAAGTACGACCCCAGAATTAATTCATATTAAAAAGTTCAGGAAACATTTCCAGTCGCACAGGAAGAACAACTGCCTGAAGCTCCTGAATATACCAGCGGAGATGATCACATGTCATCCAGTGCATCTATTCACCAGCGCACTGATCAAAATCATCCTGAAATGAAAAATGATGCCATCATCCGTCAAAGAGCTCCTGGGCGATGCTTCACTCCATACGGATAACTCTTCCCAAATGTAAATTACATGGAAAAATGTGTGTTATCTCACCTCATAATAATGTCACTAACATCAAAGATCACATCTGTAATCCATATTAACAACCTGTTTTACTTTTGTTTTCCACGTTTTTTTTTTGTGGAATACGCTGACAGTGTTGAAGCTGCTGTACATGGGAGAAACAAAAAAGGAGCGATTAAGGAACGTTTTCTTTGATTATTTGTTGGTCTGATCTTTAAATTCCAGAGTCGGGATCGCTAAAGTGAACTAGAAGTTGCAATTGACTTCAATGTTCTGATGTAATTTAAAGTGAAATGGAAAAATGGAGGGTGTGGCTTGTATTTTTTCACTGGGAATTGATTGGCTCTGAAAAGTACTTGTTTCAAAGTTTGCAGCAGACTGACCGTTGGAGGGGAGTGGCTAACAGCTCTGGCACCACCCAAGCATCAGACTGACATCATCAGAGAAGTTCATTTTCACTTTGTGATTAAACATTATGAGGGAACATGAATTTTCAAAAAATAAGGAAGTCCACAGATAATTTATAGCCTAAACACTGCAATACTCCATAAAAAAATTAGCACAGCTTATTTTGATTTTATGGTGACTTTATATTCCAAAGGATCCATATATACAAATGTTTTGGGAATGTTTTTGACTAATAACCAATGAAAGAATTAGTGTCTGTATACCAGAGGGCCTCTGTGTGATTAAATTCACATCAGACCTCACACTAAAGTTTTCGGTGGGGACCAAAGACCACGTGACACCAGATTTTGGTACATTTTGTTGGAAAACACATCAACATTAACCACAGATCCTCACACAGCACTGATTCCAGTCAGTGTTTTGTTACCTTCAGTCGATATGTAAACATTAAAAATGACAAATCAAAAAAACTGCTGATGCATTGCACCTGGATATCCTTAGCACGGAAGCACACGCATTAAATGCAGAACTGCATTAACACACAACTGCGACCAAGATGTTTTTTTCTTTCTGTCCAGTGATGTATCATATAGTAATAATACAAAATTTCTTCAGAATCGTAATATGAGCAACAGTGATGCCTGCCTTAACAAATGTAAATAAATGTACACAGTATACACAGAGTATTTTGATACTGCAGTTCTTTAGTCTGTTTTAAAAGTAGGGTTATACAGTGAATGTTTACTGGATAGTGATTTTCATTTGAATTTATTCATGCATCATTGGTTAGTGCTACTTCACTGGTTGATAACAGCACAAAACACATGCAGCCACTTACACACCAACACACACAAAATCACAGGGTCTCCTTTATCCCCTGAAGGGCAGAATGGACAATAGAAAGCTGAATTATGGTGACTGAAGAACTGCCTGATATAAAAGCAGCACAGAGCCGAGAGAGAAAGACAGAGAGAGAGAAAGAGAGAGAGAGAAGAATGGTTGGATTCAATAAGGTCTCTGTAAAATGAACAAGAAAGGCTGGTGCTCAATACATCTGCCATCAGACAGTCAAAACAAATAAAAGAGGCCCGGCGTACAGGTACACAGCTCAATATGGCCTCCCTCGCTCGGGCCTCGGCTGCCAGCGGGAGAAGACACAGCTATATACTCCAACAGATGAGCCATTAGCTCGCCCTCTCTCTCTCTCTCTTTCGTGGTGGTTTATGGGGCCTCTATCGGGTTTAAGGGGACTTTGAGAGTCAGGCCTTCACCTTGCTGGTGCGCTAGACTAATGTCTCCCTGAAGTTTTGTTAAAACCTCATTATTTACTGAAGTGCTGTGACCATCCGGGTCCCCAAGAGCGCCAGGTATTAATATGAAAATGCACAGATTCATTGTCATGAGGAACCGTCAGACTCCAGCGCGGATCGATGGGGAAAAAATTGAAGATCGGTGCTTTTGGGATGTTGTTAAGGATTTAGAGGAGAAACCAGCTTAAGTGGGGAGCGCCTGTCATGGTTTTAGTGCATGTGTGTGTGGTGTAGCTCTATCTCTCTCTCTCTCTCTCTCTCTCTTTCTCTCTCCCTCTCTCTCTCTAACTCACTCACACACACACACACACACACACTCACATACACACACACAGGCTGTTTCAAAACCTAGTAAGCTGCCCAGCTAAACAGTAAAAAACATTTAAATCATTCCTAATTTTACCCATAATGCCCAAAACAATCACTACAAGCTACAATCACCATATAATTAATATCCATTTCCTTAATAATGAACAGTATTCATTTTGTTAATCATATTAAAAACATTACTGTTAATTATGTTAAAAATCATAATTTAAAGCTGCAACTTTCCGCCTCTCTATCGCCACCTCTGTTTGAAACATAAAACTTGAGGACACGTTACATACATGGTTTTCTTTATGTATGCTGAAGTCAAATGAAGCCAAACTCATAATCAGACCCGTTTATGAGTTTGGTATGGTAATCAGACCCGACAGCTCAAATTTATATCATTATTATAAATTTACCATTGTGAATCGGGGTAAGGACTTCTCAACGCAGTGCATAACAGATCATTCTCATTAACTGTTTTTTGTTTGTTTTTAACCCAAAAAAATTACACTGCTTTAATTGCAGCTTTAATGCCACCAAAAAGCTATTTTACCATATAATTAAAACACAAAATGCTGTGTGAGAAAGCCTGAGTGAATCAGTTCACCGAAACAAATCAACTGATTCACTACATTGAATCTTAATGCTAGCAGCTTGGAATCAGACACTTCTGGTGACAACCAAGAATCACAGTATTGGTGAGCTTCAGGTTGTGCTTAACTGAAGATACAAGCCACTAACACAACAAAAAGGTGCTTTCAGCATCACAGTACAGCCGTGTGGGTTAATCCAGGAACACTGGAGGTGAATAAGGGGAAAATAAGTGTGGACAGGTATGAAAATTGAGCCCCAGGAGGGTCACAGCGATTAACGTACTGTTTTATGACAGACCTGCTCGCTGCATGAACAGCAGCCCGATGCCGTGAGCAGAAGCGGTTTATCATTCCAGTCCTCACGCTGAAGTATCTGCTTTGAAGTCTTGAGCTAATTCTACAGAGGAAGGTTAAAGTGCTTAAATCTTGAGTCACTTTCACTCTAATGTTGCGGCTGAGCGGGGGGGGGACAGGGCTACAGGATCTTCACAACTCAATTTGCACACACCCTAAAAGCCTTTTCTGGATGCTTTTCTTTCCTCTTTGTGTCCGGCATCAAAGGTGGAATGGAGATGGAATTCCCATTCTACTACAGTGAGAGAAAGAGACTGTCCCGGGCACACACATGTGATGTTTGTTTTGGAGCACATACAGAAAATCTCAGTTTAAATCTGAGTTTATAATTGACTAATAGGCACATATTAGCTTTCAATAAAACCTAGCGGTCAGTACATGTGAGCATATGAATGAATTTAATTTTTCATTTCACATGCATAATTGTCTATAATTGTTTTTCACAATTATTAATATTTATTTAGGGGCTCCTGACCGGAAAAGACAAAAATGTGCAGCAATTTTAAAATCTAGTCCCTTCTCAGAAAGACTTTTAAAACATCGCCTTTAAAAAGAGTGAATCTGAATGTCCATCTATATCATGAGATTCTGTACTGTGAAAACAATAACAATGAAACATTTGTCTCCATGTTTTAATGTAGTTGCCACTGGTGTACATAAAGGAGTACAGTATTTATTACATACACATTTTACATTTATGCATTTGGCAGACGCTTTTATGCAAAACAACTTACATTTAGCAGAATGTGTGTGTTGCCCAGGAATCGACCCCACAACCTTTGTGCTGCTAACGCAGTGCTCTACTAATTGAGCTACAGGAACACTGTGGTTCTGTTAAAGTACCATATTTGATTATGCACTATCATACTGGTTATTAAATGTTGCTGAGGGTGTCTACGGTTTGCTCTCGATAAAACTGCTGGTCCTTTTATCCCTTTAAAACCCGAGCGCCTTGCAGAACATCTTAAAGCCCTTTACAGATTCAGTGCATTTGACAGCAACAATAACAGCAATAAACACAGACTCACGACCCCCCCACACACCCGAATGAGTACAACGTTGAAATGGGCCCTTTTCATGGTCAATTGAAGCTGGTTGGGAAAACGCTCTAAACTACAACATATACAGACTCTGCAGCTATAGAAGAGAAATTCTGATGATACTCTCATGTTCTGTAGACTGATCTTGAAACACCCGGATCTGACAATGTGGTACCATCACAGGCTCCTGTTCATGATATGAAACACATATGAAAAAAAAACTGGCCTCAATCAAAGGTGAAGCGTGTCATTTCTGCAGCGCCTTACAAATGAAGGTCATTTCCAAATGCTTTGAATTTCTGCTTCAAGTGTGTGAAAACACCTTTCAAGCACACGTTAACTTTTCAAGGTAGCTGTAAGCAACACTACAGCGAGCATTATTGTAAACTGTCCATTTTTCTCTCAATTCAATCACTGTCATAGCAGAGCAACAGTTTGAAGAGAATCTTGCTGAGCAAGTTAATTAAAGATATGCTGTAAAAAAAACTTTGTTGCCTTAATTTGTTTTTGTTTAATCAACTTGTAAAGCCACGTCATTTCAACTTAATAGTTTAAATCCTGGCTGGTATAACTTATTTTTATAAGTAAGCAAATTTTCAACTATTTTTAATAAGTTACAGCAACTCAAGACTAGCCAAGATTACAGAGAGTAAATTGAAATGACTTGTGCAGCCACATCGATTAAACTTAAAATTTTAAGGCAGCAAAGTTTTTCTTACAGTGTAGTTAAACTGTCAACATATTTATAGCTAATTACATGACTATCAACACATCTCTTTAACTGGCACAGATATTTATAGGTAACTCTACATGTAAATCAGAAACGTGTGCTAGAAACTTGAAACTGTCAGTCTTTATTTTAAATTAAAAAAAACACATTAAACAAAGGATTAAAACATGCCTGTTAAAATATGGAGCTTCATATTAATAGAACACTGCTAATGTTTTCGTGGCCCAGACAAATGACTCTGTACTGCATATTTCTGTAGCTTCCATATTGGTCAACAAAGCTCCACAGACTTTAGGACAAAAGATGACACACTATTTGCAGAGGGATCTCATAAGCCTGCTCCCTATTGGTCAAAATCTGTCCTAAAAGAGACAAGCTGGGCCTTTTGGCCTGTCCTTTCTACTAACGCCCACGGAAATGCCATCTGGCTGGTGTGAATTATTACCACAGCAACGTCTGTGTGACCTGAGACCAGTGGAAACCAAGGTCATTGAAACCTGTAGCCCAACTATTGCTGCGTGATCTCTTTTATGAGGTTAGAGGAACCCCGTGTTCATTCTTATGAGGTCGTTTTATCGCTTGCAAAAAATGAAGATTATTTGCTTTGCGGTAAAGTCGATTTTGACAAAACAACTACATAACAACTGTCTTCCTTGTTATGTATGGCCTTATTTGTGTTTGTGTGCAGCATTATAAGTTGCGACTAATATATATTATATATATGACTGAATATATGTGCATAAAGAGTTTTCTTTTAAAAAAAAAAAAAATAAGTGCAGTGTTTAATTGTGAACAATTGCAACTATCCACAACTAAAGCTAAACTGAAATTGAAAACATTGGAGTAAAAACTAGTGATTTAAGAATTTAATATTGTATACTCAATGGATTTTTGATTCTTGAATATTCTAAAATAATTTTAAGACACTGTAGTAAAATAAAAAAAAATCAGCACAAAACACACTGAAAGATCCCTATAGTCCCATAGACTCCAATGTCCCATAATGAACAATCCCCACAGAGACCAAACATGCAACGACCACTCACAAGGGAATATCACAGAAACACCTTAGAGAATTAATGGCAATACAAGACCTGCTGTATGAAATGATGTAATTTGAGAGCAACCAAAGCGACAGCCATAAGCCACAGACCCCAGCAAAAACATCATCTGACACAGCCAGATGCTTCGCTACAGACCAACACAGACAAAGAGGGTAATAAATCAACTGTCAGCCACAGATACCCCCCTCTCCTGAAGTTATTCGTCTGCTGGTCAATACAAACAGTCGTGTTCCATTCAGGGGGGTTTCGGGTTAGTAGAATAATAACTGATGGGAAGCTTTGAGATCTTCTGGGAAGAAATGTTTGAACTTGAACCTGATATTTTGTTGATGTTTCTGCACAAAGTTTCAGGCACATTAAAGGTGTCGCTGAGATCCTGAACATTTTTCATCATTTCGCAGATGTGGCACACCCAACCACGACTGATCTATGGATCTCGGTGGAGTCCAAGTTCAAGAGTGGGTGAGGGGCCCCTAGGGGCTGCCACGACATGATGTCCCACAGGGGCCACACGGCAGCATAACAAAAACCATCCCTGCGTGCACTGAACAGACTCAGTTCATGAAAATAGAAGCAATGTCCCATAAATACATAACAAAAAAATAAGTTAGCGTGTCCAACATATGTGCATGCACCAGATAACAAACAATAATTACAGCTTAAATTCGAAGAGCTGCCAAAAATCACTGATCAAACAAGCTGTTGTATGTGACGCTTGGAAAATATCAGGACATGCATTTACAGAAAAGGTTGGGCTTTATACTAAAGCCTGAGCCTAGCTCATATCCGAGATTGTTTGACCTGACCCTGTCCGATCTGACGAGTACCGTTACATTTTAAGCCTAAATGCGACCCCAAACCAGTTTCTCACAACAAATCCCTTTTTGCAACATGCTATATTTCAGCAACAGTAAACAAATACATGTAAACAAACACAGTTTCATCAAGGCACGTATTAAAAACCAGACCCAGCCTAAAGCTAACTATGATACATGAACCCAAACCCAACCCAAAACCTGTGAATTATTTGGAGCAGACATCTAATTTACATACAGAACTTGAGCACCCAGCAGGAACACTATGAAAAGCCTGATTTGCTTTCAAACAAGTGAAGCTGTCATATATTGGATGCGTTTAAACCCGAGAGGAGAACATGAAAGATGCTGGGGAAGCATGTGGTGGCCGCACACACATATTAAATATGACTCGAACAGTCACAAGCTCCAGGTGAGCACATCAATAACCTGAAGCAGGTGTGACCTCCACTAACTCCAGAGACAACCAACACAAGAGGCAGGTATGCAAATACATACGATTCATATGGTGATGTTATCAGATTCACTGGAAATAACAGAAAAGCAAGCGCTCACTGCTGGCGTGGCTGCCAAAGTTAGAGTGAGTTTAACTGGTTGATTCATAACGGAACAATGACAGATGGATTTCAGCTTAACACAAACTATTTAACTGGTTTATGTAGATTAGTGTCAGATATCAGTGTCTCACAAATAAACCAAAGAGCTGCAAGATGTAAAGATCATACTGACATTAACATTAAACCATTAACTCGTACTACAACAAATAACGGGAGGGAAAAATATATACATATTTCACAATACTGTATCAATATACTCACACCAAAACTGATATTTGTAGCTACTTGAGTATTTGAGCTACTGATATTTGAGTATTTTTTGGGGTGGAAGATGATTCACATGAAACTGTGAAAATGCAAAACCGCAGGCGTACGAAAGAGACGAAAGAAAGTAAAAATGCTACATATCAGTTCTGACTATAAACTAAACGAAGAATCACAACATTAATGTACCGTGACCCAGATATCTATAAAATATTGTATGTATACAACATTGTAAGCCAGGTCACTGCCGATACCCTCCCCTAACTTTAACACCGAACTCCTTTCTCATATCCTTAGAGCTCTGCCCCTCACCAATACCAAACTTAATAGTCAATCAAATAGGTTTTTCAAATGTCCAATTCTTGAACTTTTGCGTTTTTAAACACTGGCATAAATCCTGCCCTCTTCTGCTTGCGTTTCGCTTGAATAAACTAGCAGACATATTCTAAGCGCAGCACAGACAATAACAATCACACGCCTGTCCTGAGCTCTCAATGAAAACATGTTTGCTCTCAATGTCCATGAACAGGTCCAAGGTTTGAATAACCTCACTACACATGTGAGCCGTCTGTCTATATTGTGAATAAACTAAAAAGATGAGACCCTCCAACAGCAACCAACAAGAGCAGCCCTGCTTTAGAGAGGGCCACACACACACACACACACACACACACACACACACACACACACACACACACACACACACACACACACACACACACACAGATCTGATTCCTCTCCGGCTTGGCTTGGCATGCTCTTGTCATTTCTTATGTTACACAACATCAATCATAAGACCGAGTCTGTGCCCTTGCGCTGGCCGTGGCTGATTTACAAACATTAGCAGGGAATGCAATTACACAGTCCGAGAAGCGCGAACGCAAGCGACGCGACGCGACGCGCCGCGGCACTCAGAACCGGAACGCAGCGTGGGCAGCTGCTTTGGTTATAAACTCGCACTAAGCGTCTGTAGCTCTAACGCGAGCGTTGTAGTTTCGACGCGCCGCGTCGAGGCGTGCACACGTCGCGGCCGGAACGTACGCGGAGCGCGCGTTTGAACAGCGCGCGCTGATTTGTCACCCGTCAAAACAAAAGCTGTCGTCTCCTACAATATTTTTGTTAAAACACGAACAACCTCCTTATTTATATAAACCATATTAAATTTGCACATGAATCTGAACGCGTTTATTGCATGAAAGTGTTTACAATGAGTCGATTTAAAGCGCATGCACATGATATTAACGCAACACTTTCTATTGTCGTGAATTATTATAAAAGGCTATACAAATACCTTAATTAAATAGTTTTGGAAAGTTCAATCACAACTCGTAACGATACAACCCGAGTCGTTTTGAAAACCCTCTTGAGATGAAACTTTTTTAATTCATTATTAAATGCACAAGACGCAAGGCTATATTTAACACAGCAAATTCATTTCAAATCAATATGTGCACATACATTAAGCTTACCTTTACATGACATAGCACACAACCAACGATAAGAAACATAAATAGCCTACTTACTATTAATACTAATAAGTCGCGTCATGATATAAATGAAGTCAATGAAAAAACTCAAACTTTCGCAAATAAAACCTCGACTGGCGCAACGTTCACCACACGACGTGAAAGGAAACACGGCCGTTCGTGAAGCACACTGATAAATAGATGAAGAAACAGAAACCATCGTACAGGTCTAACGTATATTAAATGTTTATCTGAGAAAGTCTCAGATTAATAACTAACCGGCGTTGCGTGGCACGCGTCGCGTGCGCGCCGTTCCGCGTTTGCATGCGAATAAAACATTACGCCGATAAAAAGTTAAACTCCACAGACGCGGAAAGGTATTAAAAGTTTCCGTTCCCAACAAGCCCGTGTGAGAAGTGCTAAAATAACGTTAAAAGCGACGGTAAAGCCCGTCGGTGCGCGCAACGGTGCCTCCGCAGCTCTCGCGCGCTCCTGATCAATGATTGAACCGAACAAAAGGCAGAAGAAGATCAATTACTAATAACTATCAATGCAACACCACCATCCCGTCCCTCTAAAGTCTCCGAAAGCGAAAATGCACTAAATGCGCGGTGCACCGTCTCGTATGCGATCGCGTCGTGTAAAAAGGTGAGAAATAAGACCGACCTGAAGCCGCCGAAGATCAAATTTCTTCCAATATTGAAACATCGATCCCACATCGGCGGCCATCTTGAGCACAATATTCAAGAGCGGCTACAATAAATATATGGGCTGGATTCCCCCCGTTAAACAGCGTTGACGATTACGGTCCACATAGAAAAAAAATGTTAGGAAAATAGCAGTTCTGGAAAACTGGATGGCATGTGCAGCGCACGAGAGCCGGCAGATGCGATATGAAAGAATATAAATGCATATAGATGCATTAGTGCAGCTCCCGGGATTAACTGGCCATTTGCACTTGATTTTGGGTTTGGTAAAGTTATCAATACTGACGTAACGGGTTGATCAATAACGTCTGGGAACTGGAAGGAGAACAACGGAATCGTTAACCAATGCGCATCGCCATATGTTTGATGCGTAAAATGATCACAGCGCAAGAGTTTGCGCCTTACATATCATTAACCAGTCACTTATAATGAGAGTGGCCACGTTACGCGAATGCATTAAAATATTAATTTTGATCACCAAAAAAAAACATCCAACACGTGTAAACCGAAACAATTCAAGTGTAGTTTGAAGCTGGAGAATGCATGCAGGATAATTTCATATTTCGTATATCAATAATGAAGAGATGAATGCTTGCGTATCCTAAAAAAAATCAGTTTGATATAGTCGAGTTATAATAAAGGTTTAATAAGAACGTGGCATTATGAATATGAAAGTGTTAGGGTGCCTTTACAACGATTTTAGTGTTTTAAAATATATGAACTGTAATATTAAAGCTAAAATCATATTTATCAGCACGACATCTGAGTAAATAAAAACAAATGGCACATGCTTGCAGTCCGTGCAGCTGGTTTACAGCATATAATGGACATGACGTTATGCACGGTGTACAATCTGAATACATAATAGATATTAGGGACATTTGTTAATGATTTATCTCAAACAGAGATAAATATATATATAATGGGCAAATGTATAAATGCTTTTCTCTTACTAGCTCTCATCTGTGTCTGACAATTGATGCAATCCGGTTTCATTGTATTCATAGGCAAATTAAAACCGTTAGGTGGACATTGGATGATTAGACATTCTGGATGGACGTTTCTGCTCAAATGTTAACACACGCTCCCTCTTGTGGATGTTTCTTTCTATTAGATCGGACCATTACTTCAGTAGCCTTTATAATAAGGACTAAATTCCCTACATAGCTGTAGTTTTTGCCTTCCAACCCATATATTTCACAGACAATATCCAAATGACAATTTTTTTACAGTAAACATTATCATTTTAATCTGGCTGTTATATGATGGCCATAAGAAGGTCACACAGGGCCAAATTGTCCCTTAAAATGAACATCTCTCGCAGTGCTGTGATCTTACATAGCCTTTGATGAAGTCTCTTTATCGCATGCAATCGATGCATTTCCTTCCAGAAAATTTCCTAGTAAATAAAGATGTTAAAGAGAAATGTAGCACAATCCCCAGCTAACAGTTGTAGGTTGTAAGAATGTTTCTCTAACGTTTCCATGAAGAAATAAAACGTTAAAAATGTTATTTGGAAAGTTCTGATATGTTGTTGAAAGTTCTAGGAACATTTCACTAATGACTTATATCATATATATCATATATAACGTTAAAAAAGTTCTATTAACGTTACTGCAAGAATGTTTTTGATAACTTTAACCTTTTGAGAACTTTCAGGGAACGTTAGCTTACTTTCTGAGAACGTTCTCTGTTAGCTGGGTCAGACTTTTGGTAAACTTTGTTCCTATTACAACAAAGGTCTGTGTGGATTGATTTTCCTGTTTAGAAAATTGTTTATGTTAAATGCTCAGAATTCCAGTTATCAGTATAATAATGTCTAGAAATGAGACTGTTTAAGAGGTTAACTGCTCCGCTGGCTCGTGGACTGTGAGCAATTACCATATGAGCACATCTGTCATTCTCCTCACTGCTATTAAAACCAAAAGCAAGTCTATTTTTAAGTAGAAATGTATTTGCACTTTGTAAGCCACCTACGGGGAATATAAAAGGTGCTTATTAAAAGTTTCTGTTTTATTGCTTTTTATTTATTGCTTCGGGGGAAAAAGACTGCATCGGTCTTATAAGAAAGGAATAATATATCTTGTTTTGATATGGTTCACAGTTAAATTTGAAATTTAAATCAGGTCTGATATACAAGCCTGATGCACCAACACTTATTACTTTTGTTCAATTCTAAATATGTAGATATTTTGAGGGTGCAAAACCTCACCACACCGGATAATCTGAAACAGAGCAGTAAAAGATTTTTACGAGTGCCTGTGGACAGTGGTGATAGCTTTAAAATTTTCATAAGGATTTTGTGAAACATTCTATGATATCTATAAATGTGGGATGAAGGAAATGACACTAGTAATGATGTTATGTAAAAACAAACATTAGAAGGCATGGTTGACCTATAAAGAAGTGATATAACCTATAGAATTCATATAATGAGGGTCTGTTTGTGCACTTGCATTGACAGCATTTATGCGGTGGCCTAGATACACACAGATGTTTGACTATGCTTGATCGAATCATTCCAGGAATACTGGTCAGAGCTGCTGAACTCTGATATATTGATTGACTATGAAGTGCAAAATGAATGGAAACAGAAGCTTGTTGAGACTGCCACCAGGTGGCTGGAATGATGATCATTACGAGATTTTTTGCATTATATATATCACAGGACAGAAAAGGAGACCAATATTTAGGTTGACATATTTTGTTGATCCTGGAACAAAATGTCTGTCAAACATAGCCCAGACCCTATCCCAACCCTGAGTGCAACCATTAACTTACTTCTAAACTCAGAGGGAAATGATGATAGTAACCCCAGTACCTAATCAAATTGGCTGATAAACATTATGGCTGCACAATATATCGCAATTATGTAGATATTGCATATTTACCTCTCGCAATGCTTTGCAATAACTGAATGATTTTGATACTTCAGAAAGGTATGTATAGTCAGTTTTAAATATATACAGATACCAGAAAGACTGCTATCAGAAGTTATAATGGTGCTTTTTTTAGCAGAAAGAATGCAAATATGTATGTTGGTTATATCATTTTCAGTTTTTTTTTAATATCATTTAAAATGATTATGCAAATTTATCATATCGCATGCCGTAATCGCATTACTTAGCAAGTTATCACATACCACATTTTCTTCTATATCATGCAGCCCTAATAAACATGTTGTTTCAACATGGATCTTAAAACATGTATGTGTTGAGTTGTGAATGGCCACAGGATCATGTTGGAAGGGTAAACTGTCTTTCCTGATCTCAGCTTGGCATCTCTATCGTGACATACTGGCTCTTAAAGTGTAGTGGTAATCCAGTATTACTGCACACTGCAGGGTTTATGTACGAGAGGTCGAGCAGAGGTCATGTCCCACCTCCTGATAACATCTATCCAACTAAATCTGTGTTTTGGAGGTATATGTAATGTTGTAAAATCTACAATGCAACCAAAAAGCATTTGGACACCAAGACATAGTGTTGTTAAAAAAGCTGCACAAACACAAATTTCAAGCAAGAAGAAATTTTTTAGATGTTGACTTTAAAATGATAAATCAACAGATAAAGTGCGCAAAACAGAACTCTGCTTGTACACCTGTGGGAACCTGAGAGGAACTAACAAACATTACCTTAACATTAACTCACTAACAACATTAACTCATTAATAACATTAACTCACTAACAACATTAACTCACTAATAACATTAACTCACTAAAAACCACCATGAGTAGCAGGTGGTCATGCCATAGTAAATACGCAGAGGTTGCCAGCATTACAGGTTGCTTTGATATTTTGTAATCTTATGCGTGATTTAAGGGAACAACCACTTTTTGGGGGCCACAAATCATAACACCAACATCTCTGCTACAAATGCAGCTGTCAATCAAACCAGCCGTCATATTCTAGATTTAGGAAACTACTTCTAGCCACTTTCCAACAACTGTCCTCTGTTCTGAGTTAAAGCCGGACCGGCTGATCTATTAAACCCCTTTTAATCAGGATTCTTATAATAACTTCTGCAGTTCACATTTGGATACCTTGTTAAGTATCATCATGGAAAATGTATTTATAGAATGGGGGGTGGGAGTATATTTATATATAAAAACAGCATTTCAACATATTTCAACACATTTCACTTTTGATCTGTATCCTGGGATTCAGAGGTTATCGTTATGGTGAGTTTGCTTTGTCTTTTGAAACCTTTATGTCTTGCATTTACATTTATTGTGAACTAATAAATAAAAATATATATTGTATTATATCAAATTACAGTGAACTGACAAAGTCAATTTTACCACAGGTAGTAGACAGGGAACGTCAACAGATGAGGTATATAATATAAAATGTATAACTCACTGGATCAGCAACACTGGATACTTTCTATATTCTCATATTAACAATTGTCATTTATAATTCCGCTAGTCATCACTAATATCTTGATTCTTTACAAATCAATGAGATGCATAAAATACAAAGGAAATGAAAATGTAGAGATTTGTTCCATTGGTCTGTGTTTGTCTGCATTTGAAACTAATGTTTAAGTGATTTCAGGTGATTTGAGTTAAACAGTGCACACAGTCATTCACTGCCTCTGATACTGTATTCATTTTACTTTTAATAAATAAATCAATATAAACTAATCTGGTTCTCCTCCAAAGATGAAAGCATACTTTTTCATTAAACTCATTAAAATCAGCAGTCAGATTTTTTAATTCATCAGAAAAACATTTCCCAGTAATCTCTTTTGTCAAGCTACCAAAATCTGAAATCTGAAAAGCCGGAAAATATGAGTTCATTTTCTCATTTAATTCTTTAAAATCAAATCTTAAATTACTCATTATATTTTGTTAGCAATTGATTCATTTGTGTCTGTTTTAGGAGCAACATCTCAGACACATAAACATAACTGAGAAAAAGAGCAAAAGAAAGAGCAAACTTCTTCCACTGTGCTGACCAATTCTGTCTGTAACTTTTGAAAATGCTCCCGTACAATATTTATACAAGATTTCATAGCTCAGTTCTGACCTCATATACAACACAACTGTGAAGATGTAATCCGGCCGACACGCAGCTGCCACAGAACAGGCCTGTGATGTCACAGAGCAGACATGCATCTCACAACGTTTTCCAAATTCTGTGGCAGGAATGTAAATAGTGGTGATTAATCCTGTCTTGGTAGGATTATCTATCAACAGGCTCAGAGATGAGACTGTCAACAGTCAGCGCCAGTTTGTAATCCCACATCTGATCCATTGGCTGAGTTTTCACTCTCTGAGCTAATTATACATCCTACAGGCAACACAAACATTTACATTCACATACACTTATTCGTGAATCTTATTGCTCACAGGTTGATATTACATTGAGAAATCTCGGTTAAATTTAATATATATGTTAACTTTTGCTCGTATAATTTCTTAGCAGAAATAAAACAAGGTGAACAATAAGGCCAAGAGCCTGCAGTAAGTCAGTGCATGAGGTAACAAAGGGGTATATTAACTGTTCTCTACATTCTATTAGAGTTCATATTGTTTAAGTTATGGCAGTATATATGATAATATATGAGATAAGCACACTTGAACACCATCAAATAGTCGCATTTTTATGAGTGGGAAACTCTTTAAGGTCCAGGTTGGGGGCGTGTCAATTATCTGTCACATGATAAGCGGGCATCATTTTCTTTTTATTTTCTTTGCAATAGTGCTTAAATCTACCTACATTTGTCATTAAGTGAAAAATGACAGTATGAAATTACTCAGCGTGTCATTTTTTCCTAATTAAAATCACTTGAAGGCATCACTTGAAGGCATCACGTGCTAACAACGACTTCTGAACTTATTACGAACTACAGAGTTTTTCACAGACAAAAAAAGTGAGCACCCTCTAGTGTACAAATCAGCCCTGTCACCTTACCCCGATTCACAACGGTAAATTTATAATAATGACTTATAATTTGAGCTGTTGTGTCTGATTTCCCGGGAAATGTCAGGGTTCATTTCACTTCAACATGTCAAGTACATAAAGGTAACCTGCAATTCTATGTTTCAAACAGAGATGGCGATGGAGAGACAAAAGCCAATGATTGCAGCCTCAACATTAATTTACTATATATAATATTGTATTTATTGTATTAATATAGTATACTGTACTGTCCAGACAGAGGGTAACACAGAATGATGTTTATTGTTTGGGGGTGTATGTGATTGTTAAAAGTTAAAAACACTGTATTTAGAGAAAATAAATGTCTTGCAGTCTATATGATGACATGATTGTCATGTGTATTCTTGTGATATGGCATATCTCAAATGTACTTGTGTTTAACCGGTCACAAGTATTATGTGTAATATGTTTCTGTAGGCACCCAAAAAAGCAAAGAAGAGGGCAGAAAAAGGCAATTCAAATGTCTTCTCCATGTTTGAGCAAACACAAATCCAGGAGTTCAAAGAGGTACAAACCAAGTTCTTGTTCAACTCTAATTGCTACGACAATGTTCTTTATCACGCCTGTTTTACTGTGATGTTACTGAGCGCTTACAGAACCACAGTGAGATCCCCGTATGTGGCTTCAATATGTCATCGCATATCATCGCTAGTGAATAATTCAGAATCTGTCAGTAACGATTAGCACAGCAGAGTGATTTACACTCTGAACACACACACACACACCTGCTGACAAGCTTTCAGAACTTGCGTGGAAAATGAAGCAGGACAGACGTTCTCTCTGGTCTCAAAGCAGCTGTGAAAAGATCATGACAAACAGGATGAGCATGACACTGAGCCCAGATGACAGTGACGGGAACGTGCGGAAAAATGTTGCCCGACTCCCTCTCTCATTCTCTCCTTCTCGTTTTCTCTCTCTCTCTCTCTCTCTCTCTCTCTCCCTTGCACGTATCACAAACAGACACAAAGAAACCACATGAAGTAGAAAAGTATAAATATACAAAACAAAGAGAATAATGAAGAGAATAAAGCACAGTGGGGCTAAGGAGGTCTTAACCCCCCACACTAAAGGAATGAAAATAGAAATTAAAACTTTCGTTATTTGTTTTTTAAAGGAATTTTCTGATTTTTTAAGGATATATTTCGATACAGAGCATCAGTTCATAACGACAGCATCTGTCATGTCTCCATAAAGCAGTGTTTCTCAACGAGGAGGGCTAGGCCCACTAGGGGGGCCTCAACAAATTTCCAAGGGGACTTCAAATTATTTTTAAAAAAGAGAAAAACAAGCATTGAAATAAGCTAAGACAACTACAAATCACAATATTTCTTAGTATTATTTTTAGAACGAAAATAGTTCTTTGTAGTTATGCCGAGCTCTAGAATATTTTATTGTGCAGAAATTGCTAGTGGTGAGGGGGGGCCTTCAAATACTGTTGTCGACAATGGGGGGCTTTGAAGTCAAAACCACTGAGATCCACTGCCATAAACTGTTCATCAGGCATACTATAGCCCTCACTACCTCTCACACGCTGTCTTCTCTCTCTGTCATCTGCCTCAGGCTTTTACAATCATGGATCTGAACAGAGATGGCTTTATCGACAAGAATGACCTGAGGGATACGTTTGCAGCCTTAGGTGGGCTGAACTAACCTTTGCTATGCACGGTGGCTGAAGGATCTCTTTGACAGCAGCTTTGACCTCTGACCTTTGTTTCTATAGGCCGTCTGAATGTCAAACAGGAGGAGATTGATGAAATGCTGAAGGAGGCACCAGGACCCATTAATTTCACTGTCTTCCTCACTATGTTTGGGGAGAAGCTGAAAGGTAAATGATAAATGATATAGTACAAGCAGCAATACAGCAGGACCTTATTAACAGTGCTTGCTAATGCAAGCATTAGTGTTATTTTAATTTTTGAAGTAATTTAAAAATGTAATTTCTTTTAGAGACATTTAATGCTTTGGGGACTCGTGATAGCCTTTTAGTGAACAATGTGTTTTGAAAGACCTTGTATTAGTCTATATGAAAATTCTCTTTAGGATTAACTCTGTTTCTATAGTGCATAGAGCTCTCTCACCATCTCAAAATATTCTTCTAAACAACCAGGAGCAGATCCAGAAGAGACCATCCTTAATGCTTTTAAAGTGTTCGACCCTGAGGGAAAGGGGACCTTGAGAAAGGATTTGTGAGTACAATTACAAATATTAGTGTTCCTGTAGCTCAATTGGTAGAGCATTGTGTTAGCAGTGTAAAGGTTGTCGGTTCGATTCCCAGGGAACACACACTGATAAAATGTATACGTTTAATGGACTGTAAGTTGCTTCAGATAAAAGCATCTGCCAAATGCATAAATGTAGATAACAGACAGCCATACAAAAAGCGATCAATCTTTTTCTGTCTGAGTATGGAATCATCATGTGGAATGATCATTATAAGCTGCTATGAAATTATCTTCTTGCTGCACAGTCAATGAATTAAACAGGCAGTGTTTTTGTATAAAGGCGCCTTTAGGAAATTCATTTCAGACCACTTTGTACAATGATCTGGAACACATTTAGGTGTGCATTAGGGAGAACCAAGCACATATTTAATGACTACAATGCTTATTTTCTTGGCCAAACTGTGATGCCATTTTAATTCTTTTAACTAACAGCCAAACCGCACACACAGGATTGTAAAATACAACAGGCAGTGAAGGATACGTCAACTATACTAGCCAGAAGAAGACATTTTAGTAGACAGTGTATTCTGGTTTTCCGATATGCCTCGATGCCTTTCTATGTGGAGGCAGTCATAGACTGTTCAAGTTATGCATCCCATAAGTCTTTGCTGAGTAATACGATTATATCAAAAGGCTAAACACAAGTTTGTCTCTTCCCACAGTTTGACTCAGATGCTGACAACACAAGCAGACCGATTTTCTCCTGAAGAGGTTTGAAATCTTAAAGTTACTTTTAATTATGTTTGATGGGCTTTACACACTGTGTGTGTTTCTGTGTTTCTCACAGGAAGTGTTGTGTCCTATAACATCACAGACCTTTTATTGTATATAAATAAAAAGCAGGAAGTGATGACATTAAATTGTGCTTATCTGTTGATTATGAAAGCAAGTTACAGTTATACTATGTAAATACACACCCATAACAGCATCCCAGCTAACAGGGAACATTCTCAGAACATTGGCTAGCATTCTCTAAAGGTTCTCTCAATGTATTAACATTGAAACAACAAATGTTATTTTAAGTTGTTAGTGGAATGTTTTTAAAACATTACAGAATTAAAAAAAATTGAATAATGTTCATATAACCAAGCAAAAGCATTCTTAGAACTTTCAAAATAACATAAGGTTTTTGCAACTAATGAAAACATAAAAAAACTAAAATTGTTAGATGGGATATTATTTTCCAATCCATCTTTCCTTAGATGGAGCAGATGTTCGCAGCATTCCCCCCGGACGCAGCAGGGAATCTGGACTATAAGAATCTGGTCCACATCATCACACATGGAGAAGAGAAAGACCAAGAGTGAAACATCTCTCATCAACCACCACTGATTTACACATCATGGCTTATTCAGATGTAGTTCTGCATATGAGGTACAATAAATATTGCCTTATGCCAGTGCAATAAATATTGCCGTATGCAAGATCTTTCATTTCTGACACCAGATGTTTGGTGGTTTTGTGAATTTTAATGTGAACAAGAGTTCCAAATTAATGTAATAATGAAACTAAATCATATAATAAAAATGTGTGCAATAAAGTCATTTTGCGGTTTTGCTGTTACATATGCATATTTGTAATGGCATTAGACAACAAAATATGAAAGATAGCACAAATCACAGTTTTCAAGCACAAATATTTCAAATTCAAGCATTTCTTTGATAAATTTGAAAAGAAGAGTGTTGAAAATAAAGACACAAGATGTGGCACTTAGGAAAGTGAAGTTAGTTAGACTGAATTAGTGAGAATTAACATCACTTGTTTGCAAATGCCACTTTCTTTGATATTCTGTCATCTAATGCAATGACATTTAACATCTTGTGTCTTGTCTTTAATAGACACTATTAGTGTATAATCAAACATCTAACATAAGTCTTTACTGCCATCTATTGGCTGATTACTGCATTACAGGTCCTCTAATGCCAGTCCTCTAGTGAATAAATCCAGTACTATTGTTTGTAAAGCTGCTTTGAAACAATGTGTATTATGAAAAGAGCTAAATAAATTGAATAAATAAATATATCCAGCAAGTATAGAATATAACAGACTGTTAAAATGACGTTAAAGCAGCTTTTACAAAAGAAAATGATTACAATAATGGCAAATAAGTGCTTTGTGTGCTTTAACACACACTATACTGTAAATCGTGGCTAAACTCCAGAATTATAAAACAATCATTAAATTTAAGGGTTTAGGTTTAAATTACACTAAACATAATATAAAATACAATTTTTCTAGAATTTCTGTCTCAATGTTGCACACTTCTGCCACAAAAGAATCACGCATTAGTCTCTTAGCATGAGTCTCAATCATACTGACCCGACAGTCTGAAAAATATGCAGCAGGCATGGACAGTTCATGAAAACAGCACAAACATTATACGTAAAACATTTTTTAAAAGAAGTTTGTTTGGTTTGAAGTGATAAAGCAATAAATATATAGGTAATAATAACAAACACTGTATTTTGGGGTAAGCATGCTCCTCAAAAGATAGTCCATGGGTTTCTGGAAAGACAAATTAACTTTATTAAAGTCAACATTGGTAAGATTTCAATTCATGACGCAGCCGATATAGCACATACCGCCTGTCTCAAAATTGCACTGCATGCATTTGACCACCAGATGGCAGAAAAGGGTTAAAAGCCTGAAACCATCTTGCCTTAAAATCTGCTTTATATCAACATTATTCCGAGCTCATAGTGAAAAAACTGTTTGAAATAAACTCAGTCTCATGAGCTCACCACACAAAGAGTTCAGCAATGCTGAAAATGGATTGCAATGCCCTATTGAATCCTATCCTATTACAAAATATAAACCACTGTTAACCACTGTGTAAATATTTCAAATGAAATCATAATGGGCTTCATTCATGACACATAAGCAGAACATTTTTAAATTTACATTTTCTATACTGTAAAATATTCTCGTACGTAAAACACTGTGTTTAATATGTCAATTTACAAAGTATTATTCTTATATAACGCTATATAATCATGAATAAATATTATAGCTATAGAAATATACTACATAGCTTCCATATATTAGAAACTGCATTAAACTTTTATATCTTTTTTAGATTTTTTATATCTTTTATATCCTATTTAAATGTAGTTTTAAAACACAGTTTGGACACACCTACAAACGTTTAGTGGCATTACTGTTTTCCAGGCTTTAGATTGACATGAAACGACACACATAGAAAAACAAATACAAATAAAATAAAGTTGTTTTATGCAAACGACTCACACTCGCGTATCAAACTAAGAAATGAACTTTACGCATCGGATCGCATCGCCGCGCTCCTTTAAAGGTGCGAGGGTTGCGTAACGACGCGTGACGTCAGAGCAGTCACAAGACTCGCGTCGCGTCGCGTCGCTCGGCAGTTCGTGAAGCGACGCGAGCGAGCGGAGCGTCGGAGATGAGCGCAGGATGAAGAGTTTACGACACCCGGTCCTGCTCGGATATCCTCACCGATCACGACGGACATGTTAACGTGAACGCGGATACAGCGACTGAGTTTATTAAAAGTTGGATCTTTTCAAACGTTGTCGGAGCATCAACACCGTCATCGAGACCCGCGGATCTGTTGTTATTGCCCTAACTACCCCCTCCAGCCGAGTCCGGGGGTGATGTTGTCTGTGCTTTCGTACGGTAGACTGGTGGCCCGGGCGGTCATCGGCGGACTCTCTCAAACCGACAGCCGCGATTACAGCCTGGTGTCCGCTAGCTTCGGCTTCGGGAAGGATTTTCGTAAGGGCATCTTGAAGAAAGGCATGTGTTATGGAGATGATGCCTGCTTTATAGCCCGCCACAGGTCTGCAGATGTGTTAGGTATGTGATCTGCACCCAGAAAGGTGAGCTCGGATGGGCTCTCGGTGATGCGGCTGAAGGGCAAATTGTTTGGAAAGTCAAACGATAACTAATTTAGCATCTCGCTTCTGACGTTACTGCCGCAAATCGTTTGCCAACAACATCGCGACTGTCGCACATGCTGCTTGCGTTACGTCAGCGTTGACGCGTTTTCCGTAACGACCACGCATAACATTTCACTGCAATACGAATTAGCCAATTTATTCATATATTACTATTATAAAAATGAATACAAAATGATTAACTCATCGGTGATTGAGTGTGTTATGAGTAAAATCGCTTTTATTTTGGAAACAGGTTTTGGTGTTTCGTAACATTGTGTAATGAGGACGCTGATGGATAAGGATTTTCCATCGCTCATTATAAAGTGTTAAAAGCAGAAAATTGTTTCTAATTTGGGAAATTAATAAAGATATCAAGTTGACATTTCAAGTCCTTCTGAAAGATACAAGGGCAACTATGTGGAGAGCATTGAGGTCTTCAGAAAAGGGTGTGACAAACACTGAAACTTTATTACCTTCATTTTATAAGAAAATTTTAATCTAAATGCTGCTAAATACTTTTGCAGTCATTTTTTAAAGTTCAGTTTTTGTTTGATGTTGACCAGGTCTTATTAGTGACCATATTGTTTTATTTATTAATTTTACAAATTCATAAACACATAACTAGATCTGATGACAGTTGTCAAGACGTATCTGGACATCAATTCGGTGTGTCTTGTAGAAGGTTAAATGACCTTTTTGTCTCTTGTACAGCCAAACATAGTGATGGCCTCTTGTCTAAAATGACAACAAGAAACTGGTACTGTGGCTTCTATGCAAACTTTAACTCCAAGTTAGCAGATCTAACCCTAGAAATCCCAGCGGTACTTTAAGAGGCAAGATCACAGGTCGATACAAGGGGACTTTCCTTGTATGGTCACAAATGAGGGTTCTTGCTCATTGTCTGTCAAAAGGAAAGCTGGGAAGGGCTTGGTAGGAAATTTCCCTGTGTTGGTTGGACTGATTTACATAATGCACATGATCTTTTTGGGGTGTAGGGCTTAAGTGTTTGCCTTCTGCAAATCGCATTGTTTACATGTATATTTGTTGTATTTATATTTATTATTAAAATAGCGATTCCTTTACACAAAGTAAAGAAAATAGAAATCTAGTGTCACCGTTTCTTTTGACAGTCTCCAGAGTGGTTTTGCACGGTCTTTGTCTCAAAACTCTTTTACTTTATTTATAGTCCATTTCCTGTTTGTGGGTAAACCAACGAGCAAGTCCATTATTTTCACTAGAGAAGAGTTAAGATACAGTACCTCTTAATCATATGTCAATTTGAGTCTTTTTTTTTATTATAACCATGTGTGAACGCCTATTTCAGATAATCCAGTGCACAAATATTTTCCAAAGAACATTGCTTCAGTTCACTGTTTTTTTTCTATTTTTGGAGTTTAATAGATGTAAAGGTGGGATACATGATAAATCTAGCATCATTGCAAACACAGATTCACATTTAGATCAGTTTAGTTTGAAACTATTATAATAAATTTTAATATATTAATGTGTCATCATGTTTCTACTGTAACACTCATAGGTGTGGCTGATGGAGTTGGTGGCTGGCGTGATTACGGGGTCGACCCCTCTCAGTTCTCTGCGACCCTTATGAGGACGTGTGAACGATTGGTTAAAGAAGGACGATTTGTGCCAAGCAACCCAGTAGGAATCCTCACCACCAGCTACTATGAGCTGCTTCAGAACAAAGTGCCGCTGTTAGGTGAGCACAATCGGTGTAAGAATACACAGCTAAAGGTTTACATTAATGTCTGCTTAGGCCTTAAGGACCGGTTTTATTCTTATAGTGGCAAAACAAAAGCCTGTCGACTGTTGTTTGTGTATTTATTCCACGTGAATATATTTCCAAATCAAAACTTTAGTCACATTAGATCATAACAATATTGCATGTAAGGCTGCTGAGATTGTGATGTTATGTTCTGTCTTAAATTAAGGGTGTGGTCACAGAAGATTTTGTGTTTCATTCACCTGAATTTCATACGCATCTGTCTTTTAATAGACATTTCGTGTTTAGTAAAGCATGATCTTTCGAATTTGTATACTAAATGAAGGTTATAAACTTTGCACATTCACATCTTGACTTAAAATTAAAGTGAGAAGTTTAAGAGAATACAATTTTCAATGAAAGGAGGGGACACATTCTTTGCTGTATTTAAAAGTGCAATCTGTAACTTTTTGTGTTAACAATGAACAAAAATCAGTTATTGTGCAAGTACATGACAAATCAATATTCAAAACGGTCTCCTTATCCTGATTCGCAACTGTAAATTTATAACAGTGATTTACAATTTGAGCTATCGGGTCTGATTTCCTGGGAAATGCCAGTTTGACTTTATTGGACTTAAACATATGCAACGAAAAGTATGTAAAGCAATCTGCAATAGGAAGCAGAGTTAGTCCAGTCTATAGTAGTAGTATACATTACAGGGTCTGAAGTAATCTTGTCTGCTTAATTTAATGTGACCTCCACTTTGGAGCCCAAACCTGCCACGTTGTTATTGTTTAATGAAACCTTATTGAAACCTTGGTGTTAAGCTTAGCATTTCCACTAAAGGTGTTTGAGTGCATTAGTGCAATGGTAGCTATCTTACCTCGGCATGCACCAACATGTGCAACTGTACCCACTGATAGGGTGAAAAACTGTGGAATGGCATTGTGTTTCAGGACAGTCTGTGCCATTCAGGAGAAGAATTTTCCATGGCTTGGGAGGGGTATTGTTTTTAGGAAGGCTCTGTTTTGTTCCCAGGATGAGATCAAAGCTGCAACTGAAATGTAAGGGGCAGAAATTAGTCACTGTACAGGGTATCACACTCAGAAAACATGCTGTGGGCTGGATGTGTCACAGACAAAAAGTGTGCTGGATCACAAGTTTGTTGTTTTGTACAAAGTCTGTGCAGATTCAAAGCTATATCAAGTTTTTGTGGTTTGGTGTTTTTTTAAAGGAATGTTCTAGAGTCAGTTACATTGATCTCATTTAACCACATCCGTGACATTGTTGTTGATTACCACAGAAAACAATTCCATCTCATCTCTTAGTTTATAAAATGAGCAAATTCTTATTTACAGTAATGCACTTACCATTATTCACATGGTAAGATGAGACTGTCTTGCCTCAGATTTTGTTATTTTTATAAATCGAGGTACAATTATTATTGTCATAATTACTGCACACCATGTGTGCTGTTTATTGAGCTTAACCTGATTTGAATCTGTAACATTAATTCTTTAAAAACAGCATTTTACATTGGTGGCTCAGACAGAAAACATGTTTCACTGTTTTATAGCCTGTCCTGGATATTGTATGTCTCCAATTTATAGTTATCATGCTTCAGAATATCTCTGATGACCAATTTATTAAACTTCTCTGTCTTCAGGAAGCAGTACAGCATGTATCGTAATACTGGACAGACAGAGTCATCGGCTACACACAGCGAACCTGGGAGACTCTGGCTTTCTGGTTGTTAGAGGAGGAGAAGTGGTCCACAGGTCTGATGAACAGCAGCACTACTTCAACACCCCCTTCCAGCTCTCTATAGCCCCTCCAGAGGCAGAGGGCTCTGTCCTCAGTGACAGGTAAGGCTGTTTGTTATTTTGATTATGCAATGGTGTAGTCTCTCCGGCTAGACTCTTGTGAGATAACAATCTCCTTGCTGTGAGTACGAGAGCATGATTAGGTCGTCACCCTGAGAGTCTGAGGTTATTAACTCGACTGGATTATCAGTCCCTGTAGGCGGAAAATGAGATGCTTAGTGTGACAACAGCAGTGTGTACTAGTAAGTTTAAGGTACATAACAATCTCTGCCTTCTTATTGCAGGCGAGAATGACTTTGTCATTCATGCACCAAGCTTAATTTGAATGAAATAGATAAGAAAAACCAGATTTTTAAAAGCACTAGTTTTCACTTGCACTTGCCGAGGTTGTGCGTCTTTCCTGATATAAACTGCATCCGGTCAGTTCAAATCCTGCCAAACATGGTCATGGTTGCCAAGTTCAGACAACCTTAGCATGACCTCTGTAAATCTTACCTTCATTTTCTGTCTGAAAGAAGAGCCAACAGAACATGTTTTGAGGCCAGATATTCTTTAGTTTGAGGACTGAGGACTGAATCTTTAATGCTGTTCTAATTTAATACTGTTCCCACCTCTTAATTTCTCTTAATGTTACATTCAGCCAAGTATCAGGTTTTAAAGAACATGCCCTGGGGTCAGCTCGGGTGGCACTCACACAGAGATTGACAGCCAGTGTGTATTTGTAGAACCAGTGGGTGGAGTGTCTGCAGTACACTTCCTGGAACAGAACATAACACTTCACAACTGATCTACATGTTTCCTCATGCTTTATACTGTAATGAGGATCAAGCCATAAGCTTCTTAGATTGACTTCTGTTCCTCTCTTCTCCTGCTCCTAAATATGATCAGAAAACAGCAATGGTCATATTGGAAACTCTTGATGAACAGATCATGATGAACAAAGGTTTTTGTAATGTATAATTTTGTTTCCAAGATGGTCTAAAGACATGGCTACATTCTCAGAAAGAATGATTAGTTATGTTCAGCCATCTAAACTATATTCTTGAAGGCTGTATTGTATTTACAGTACATATTTCTAAATGCACTGAGAAATGACCAGTCCGTACTTATTTTGATGACCTGCTTCTTTAGTTGAATTGTAATAAGATCCCACCCTCCCCAACGCTCTCTAAAGTCATGCCTCCTCCAAAACACATGAATGCATAAATTGTCTGATAGGCAAGTAGGACATCCTATCCTGCTTAAAATTATCAATATTAAAACTGACTGTAGTAGCATTGCTAAAGCGTGAAAAATTTTTACAGTAATGTTGACAGTGGTCTCTCTACTCCCTCAGCCCTGATGCTGCTGACAGCTCATCTTTTGATGTACAGTTGGGTGACATCATACTCACGGCTACAGACGGACTTTTTGACAACATGCCAGACTACATGATCTTACAAGAACTCAAAAAGCTCAAGGTATCAGAATTTACAACTTACAACGGCAAAATTCTCTTTCTATTGCTTCTACTGGCAACTCTAATATGAATTTTGCTCTGTTTTTAGAATACCAACTATGAAAGCATCCAGCAAACAGCCAAGAGTATTGCCGAACAGGCCCATGTTCTAGCATATGACCCCAATTACATGTCCCCCTTTGCACAGTTTGCTTGCGATAACGGCTTGAATGTCAGAGGTAAGTTGTGCATTCGTAGACATGCGACAAATATGCTTCTTCAGATAGATACATTTTAAAAACTATACAGAAAGAATAGTCTGTATTTTGGTAACATTGTATCTCATTGTTTACTTTTCTAAGGAGGAAAGCCAGATGACATCACAGTTCTGCTGTCAATTGTAGCCGAGTACACAGACTAATGTTTACAAGGGCTACAAAATGCTTCTCTTGTTGTCTTCCTCGCAGTCACTGGACGGGCGACTGTTTCCTGCTGGCAGGATTGAGGGCTGTTTGAGTTGAACTGTCTCTGGCAGACCCATTCTATTCATTGGGTACTTTTAATGATGTCTCCTTTTGTCAGCAGACTCATGACAAAAGCAAAAGTTCTTCTGTAGCTGTGTTTCTAACGTCCGATTGGCTACGTTTGTTTTTTGACAAGCGCTGCAACAAGTGTGTGGTTGAAATCTGCTCCTGTACGGCTGTAAGCATCACAAGTATTTCTGACATCCAGGGATGAGTATGTGCCTGAGGGGAAAAAGTCACAAAGCCAAAAATGGAAAAAGAAAGAGGTCCAGTAATCAGGAAAAAGCGAATCTGATAAGGGATAAACATCCCAAAAAAAGAACGTTTCCACATCAGGAATAAACATTAAGATGGCAGCGTAACGCCAACTTTAGATCACTTTACTCTGGGGAGTCTGAGTGTATATTTTTGCAAAAGGTCAAGGGAGATGCCCTCAGCATGTCTCTTGCGATTTTGCTTGTTTACTTTCCATTTAAAAAGACACCTGATCTGCGTCTTCTGGAGAGACATCTGCTGTGAGTTTGGATGCCAGCTGAGATGTGAGGTTATTAGGTACAAGTAACTACAACATTCTTTACTAGCTAATGAACTGTTTGTATTTGGTAGAGTATGTTTAATTTGTCACGTAATGTAAAATATTGCATCGTTAACGATCAACCATAGAAGTGAAATAAGCTTTGGAGCTTGAAGAGAACAAGTTTTCATGACCAGTAAAAGGGTCATTATAGTTGTTTTCTTTGACTTAATGATCATATAAAATACTGGCACACAAACCGCTCAGCAAAACATTTCGGGGCCGAGGGCAACTTATAGTTGATCTGTATGCTTGGAGGACATCTTTAGATACTTTTTCCCTTAATATTTATTAGTTATTAAAACAGTATTTTTCCTTTGCTCAGTTCTTTAAAACTACAGCAGTAAAAGAGGCTGCAGTGTGAGAGACTGCAGGGAATTATGGGATATGTTCAGAGGAAATAACAGACCCACTTAAACCACTTTTTAAGAGGTTCACATTCTTGTGGTGTGTGTGCACATATGTATAGATGTGTGAGTGAGTGAGAGTGCGATCTAGAGAAACGTTTATGAGGTGTAGATATTTGAAGAACAGCTGTATATTTATGTTTGACATGTATGTATTTGAAAGGTGTAGGCTGTTGCACATCAGATGTATATGAGAATATATTTGATAACTTTGTGGGTTCGGTGTTAAACTTTTCTTGCTATTTTTGTAAACTTTCATTTTAAACATCCCTTGAGATGTTTACGCACAAGGCTAACGTGTGAATGTCTGGAAATGCTTTCAGTGGGTATGTGATGGATCACATAATCTAATAAAGTTATATTTTCATAACTTCTGTATGCTGCTTTTTACTTCAAAAATTAAAAGGTACAGGGTGTACTTAACATGCTGTGAGGCGGTGAACTACACAGCCCATCAAGCACTGCGAATAACAGTTTCGTGGCAACTTGTCTGATTGGTAAATTCACGGAAGCTCTTAGGATTTTGGGTTGTGTAGTTCTTCCCAGAGAAATTGTCACAAACAATCACTATTAATTATGGCAAATATCACATAACATAGCTATTTTAATCACACAAGCCAAACCCTTGCTATCCTGCTGAATTATCTGGATTAAACCATTGGCTGAATCTTTTGGCAGTAACCAGCCATCTTTTGTAAATGTTTAAGCTGAGAAATGTAAATATTCTCCTGCTTGCTGCCTGGGAAGTTTTCTGATTGAGAAAAAAACTTAGTTACTCTATTAAGTTTTACACTGTTACAAAGGGCACTGAAGCTTGGAATATCGCGCACATCGCCCACTCTGGATAACGTGGTGTGATGCATACAACGCCAGTAATTACTGCGGTCTTATGTAAGAATTGTTTCAAGACGTCTGAGCACTAAACAGCATTTTTAAGCAGTGAGTAAATGCTTTCTGTGAGTCAGAGGAGGACACACAGAACACAGAGTTCTCCATCCCTATAAGAATGTTTTTGTTTTGAAGGTTTGGCTTATCTTTTCGGCGAGCTCACCCAACTGAACTGTGTGTTTAGGTTCATATTCCACTGTCCTATCACAGAATGTCAAACTTCCATTTGGTCTCTCTTCCTCCCTTTACTGTTGATATAACATTGACATTTTTTTCTACTCAAAATAACAGTTTTAACACAAGAAAATAAATTGCAGGTTAGAACACCTACAAAATAGTTTTTCAATTGTTATACAAAAATTTCAATACATGCACTATTAAGGTAGTAAAAGATAACAGTTTTCCAATGGCCTTGACATCAATACTTTAAAGAACATTTAAAGAACATATTAATGTTAGAACTTACCTTTTGTGTCAAATGTAACCGCAGAGAATAGCACTGTGTGTGTCCTTTTAATCTGTTGAGTATTGGCACATTATGCAATACTGTCCTTGTCCATGCAGTACCTGTCAGGTAACTCTGTGCTGTTCCCCGAAACCTTTATGAACCCCTTCCATCCTTGTATACAGCCCCAAAGAGCAGAGAGCAAATCTGATAGGAGAACAAACAGACCTATTATGTTTTGTTGAAGCCATGAGTTATAATATCTTCCTTTTCTTTCTTTAATGTGTTTTAATGGTCAAATTCCTGGTGTATCACACAGGCCACAATCCTGAAGCAAGATCCACCAATCAGGAAAGTCAATATTACCATGAAATGTGTCTGTTGTAGTGTTAGAAGATTTAAAAGAGCTTATTGTGTTTTCTGATTTTAAAAAACATCATTTGCAGTATTTATAAGAAAAGAAGTTTGTCAATTCATTCATTAAATACATTGTTTTCTACTTTTGTCTTATTTTCAAGTTTCGAGTCAAATGTCGTAATGTAAATTCTCAGGGCTGGTTAAACTGGCTTAACTTTTTATTATGGAGAAAATAAATGCAAAATAAATGTGTGCTGGACTGAAGACCTCATTGCCCTGGCTGCTCCTCACTGTGAGGAGATTACGCCCCCTTTATTTGAACATTATCTTCCATATGAAAATCTTAACATTTATTTGTGACCCGTGCTGGCAAAACAAGTCACAATAAGCACATTTTCAAAAATGAGGTCTTGTCATCTTCACATTCTCCATTAAAAAGTTGGAATTTTGTTGGAATCAGATAAACAATGAATGAACTACACGTCTGAAGCACCACTCATCGAGAAGAAAGTAGAAAAACAGAAACAGCAGTTTTAGTAAAGCAAAGGAAAGAATTGGGAAGGTACAACCTCTCAGAAAACATCCAAATAAAGTTCATTTTAGATGTTTAACTGCTATTTGTAGAAAAGGGGTCACTAGACGAGAGCTTAACAAACTCATTTTTGTGAAAAACTCAAAAATTGCCATTTTTATTTATTGTGCTTGTAGCTCATAATTAGCTGGTGCTTATTCCGACTCATGCCAGAACTGGTCACATTTTAGATTTAAATACACACCTTTTTCACGCCTGACACCTCTCTCACTGTCTTTCTTTACTCACCCTGCCACAACATTCATCTCAATTGAACAAAATTAGCATCAGAATTGTTCCCACTTGTAATGTAGTTTTGTAAACTAGGCTTGTTGGTTCTTAGGGCAAAATGTTAAATGCTGTCTCTCTTTGTAAGTCACTTTGGATAAGAGTCTGCTAAATTAATAAATGTCAAAATTAACAAAATACACACTACTTTCACTGGTAATGTATGTTGCAGTATGTATTACTGTTACCAGCGGGTGACCCACTTGTGTTTGATTCCTCACTTAAAATTAAAGCATCTGCTAAAGGACCAAGTGTAAATGTTTGTCTGTAAGCACAGACAGCATAGAGTTTGTAGTGACATAGCTGTGGGTACAGAAACACGTGCAGACAAGTGTGAAGGACAGCACAGACAAGGGTGGAAAAACAGAGCCCACGTGGGAGGGTGTGTGTTAAGGAAACATGAATGCACATCTCTCAATATGTGAATTGAGCTCAGGGGGCGGGGCTAAACTATCTTGGGATATGGCCCTGTACCAGAACTGAGGCCCATGTGATAAACATTCCATTAAGTTACAGTCTTTGAGCAACCTGGCCCTGCTTTATCTGTTTAAGTATTAAACACAGAATCAAATCATGTGACTTGTCAAGTTGTGTGATATACATTAAGCGTTTGGATTTCTGTTTGGCAGATGAAAAATAGGTGAAAAAAACCCTACAGATTTATAATGAACGAGAGACCTAACCAATATATAGGGGCCAAAATATCTTGATGTTGACTTGTGGAGAACTTTTGCATGAGCGCACAGCATATATGACAATGTGAAAACCTTATTATTACTGTTTATGTTTTGAGTTACATGAGTCAGAATTATTTTTATTATACAAAGAGGCATAATCATAATACTCGATAGCAGAGGCTCTACTGTTGTTTTCAAATTTTAATGCAAGAGGTTTTGCAAATTACTTTTTTGTACCCTAGACTTTGCCTAAACACTAAACACAACTTTGAACTTTGAAATCTATGCAAATACCAAGCATTCACCAAACAAATAAAACCTTTGCCCTTTATATCCTGGATTATTAGACTAGTTATTTGTATGTATATTACTAGACTGGATAACTGCCATAACCACAGCCGTCAGCACACTGTTTAAACAGTGAGCAATGACGTGGGACAGCCAACAGGTGACCCAGATGTGTGTGTGATCACTCACATGCAGAAATGCTGACACGATACAATTACACAGCAGGCCAGCTCCAGTGACATCACTGCCTGAGCTCCGAAGACAGCATGTGACAGCTCTACCTCTGCTTTACCCTATATAGGTATTCTAAGAGACTAGAACATTAAAGCCACATAGCAGTGACTGTAAGTCACATAGGTTTGCACCTGTACCTATAATTTGACATTATAGGATGTAAACTATATAAAACAATGTCACGGAATGGAATACTGGGATAGGTTAAAATGACAAGACTTTTGAATTTTGATATTAATCATGTCAATATTACAGCATCTTACACGTATGGTCATTGTGAATTATATATATGTTATGAAATGATATAAACACTGCAAGAAGAGAATAAGACAGAATCAAAACTATTTCTGATTCATTGATAATATTATTGAATGTTTCTCTAAAACCTTACAACACATAAACAGATTTTGAATCCTAGACTTTCTTGGATCCTACTTTACTGTCTGCTTCTGCATGTAGAATTAATATTGAAAATCAAACAATGGCTTACTGTCCAGCTTCACCAAATTATCCAGACACTGACAGACCATATGACTCTGCAAAGCTCAACAACCCCTACAAACAATTTCATAATAATTAACAATTATTTCACAATCATTTCAGCTCATGAAAGTCAGGAGCGCCGACCTGCGGCAGCCCTGAACAATACTGAAGAATTACGAGTGGTCAAAACAGCCTCATACAGTGTTTAATAGTCAGAGGACACAGTGATCTGTACAGATGAAACTGGCCCATCTTTACACTCTGAGAGAAGGTCAGTCATGTGTGTCCAGACCACAGTGTGCTGCACGGCACTGTAACTCATTGTGACAGGTTAGCTGGTTCATGTCCAAGCATCTGTCCCACTGAATCAACGACTGACACAAACACACTACGGCCTGCCAATACGCTACGGCACACAGCCAAAACGTGTACGTGAGGGGGGGCCATACTATAGGGCCAAAGGTTCAAAGGTTAAACAATAGAATACAAAATAAACTTGAATCTGAGTTTTTTTGACTGTTTGGAAATATTTCAACCATGATTTGTTTTATTTTAGAGGTGTTTGAGTAAGCCAAATATTCCAAGACACTTGAATAAAAAACACACTTGTTCAGGCTTACATGCAAACATGAAATCATTGCATTTCGTGAGAAGACTGCACAGTCCTACGAGCACAATGCTGGAAACTGGTTGCCAGCGACAACCATCCATTATACAAGTCAGTAACAAAAATATCTGACTGCGAATAGCCAGTCAGAATCAAGTATTCCAGAGGGCAACATATTAATGCACATTTCTGGGAACAGAAAAAATAAGAAGGTTGGGAGAAAGAACTGTTCGTTCCACATGTATGACATACTTTCTCAGAAGTTGTTTGGATGAATATGATACACACTACAGAACTACAGAACATCCAAGGACAGAAATAAGTCACTATAAAAATTAATATGGACAGACTAACTTATTAACACACATACACAGATGGTCAGATCTAATAAAACATTCCGGTAGGGAACATACACAACCTGCACACATATGCTGATTATTTATGTGTTGAAAATATTCCATGCTGGACACTCACCCTCAGTTCTTTAAGCAGAAGGTTATGGATGAATCCATTCGAACCTGAAAATAATCAAACTCATCGTACAGCGTTGAGCAACAGTACAGCGACAGTTCAGTGCTTATACCCTTAATACAGTCTGATATCAAACTAACAATAATGTGTAAAATAGCAGGAATGATTCCACGATAAACTGTTCTGTTTCAGACTGTAGTAAACATGACATCATTACATTTGTCAGTGTAATTCAATATCACATTTGGAATA
Organism: Chromobotia macracanthus; assembly: GCA_036877525.1. Classification (NCBI taxonomy): domain Eukaryota; kingdom Metazoa; phylum Chordata; class Actinopteri; order Cypriniformes; family Botiidae; genus Chromobotia; species Chromobotia macracanthus. The sequence goes on along the minus strand of JAZGTH010000004.1, from coordinate 5,315,215 downwards.
AACATAATTATTTTACATTAAATCAGATTTTGTCAACAACTGTTGTTACCATTTGGCAGTCTGATTGAATCAGTCAAAAACAGAGATGATGGATATTTCAGTTGATACTACAAACATTTCCTTACTATTCTCTTCCTCACAGAAGGTCTTCCAAGTCATTTTAATGGATGAAACTGAAAGAGTGACCTCCTCTTGTGAAACAGGGATATGCATCACAATGTCACCCAGGAATCTAAACAGAGAAAGGCAGGACAATCCAACTGAAGAAAAACTAATACAGTTAACTCACTTAATGTAACCAGCAATGTATATAGCACTTCATTTATTTTCAATATAAAGTGTAGTACTGTTAACTCACATAATGACATTGGCAGAGTATAAGAGCACTTCATTTATTTTCAATATAAAGCGTAGTACTGCTAACTCACATAATGAAATTGGCCATGTATAAGAGCACTTGATTTATTTTCAATATGAAGTGTAGGATAATGAATGCCGCAGAGATTGTGTGTGGTTTTTACTTGGGTTGGGCTGTCAGGAAATTTGGACAGAGGTGAGAAAGGAACACAGCCTGTGCTTCACATTCCTGATACCCCAAATTAGAGGTCTTAATAATTCCTAAAATGAACATGGAAGTGCCAACATCTTTATTAAAACAAATGTAATAAATCATAAAGTAGCTTAAGTGTGCAGTTATAGCATGCAGTATGGAAATGATTTCTAGTATGTCATTATCACAGAGGAGATCCCAGTGAATGTTGCCACCCCATAATTACATCCGCCAACACCAATCTGTCTCTTCCTCTGAACAGATTTCTAAGTACTTCAGATGCAAAGAGCTGCAAATTAACTAACTGCGTCTGGAGTGAAACAGAAATTTCACCCTGCTGTCTGGGATATTGATGGATAGCTCACATCTGTCCACACTGTGCTGTCTTCAGGAAACACGGCAGAGCAGGGGAAGCACACAAAATGCATCTGACTGTACCCAACTAACAGGGAACGTTCTCAGAACATTGACTGACATTTTCTAAAAGTCCTCTCAGTTCTTCAAAAAAATATTCTTGCAGTAATGTTGGTAGAACATTTTTAATGTTAAATGTCAAAACTTAAGAACATCAAAAATGTTCTTAAGTTGTTAGTGGAACGTTTTTGAAGGTTTAAAGTGTTTGAATAACGTTATTTTAACCAAGCCATAACATTAATATAATATCTATGAAACTGGACATTTGGAACATTCCTAGAACTTTTAAAATAACATTTTTGTTACCTGATGGAAACGTTAGGGAAATTTTCCGACAACCTAAAACTGTTACCTGGGTAAATACTATATGTTACTTTAATAATGTTTTAGGTCTCAGTATTGTATATAACTCTTTATGACAGAAAGGTTCTCCATCCACCACTGGTACTTCATGTTTACTACCTTCATGTTTAGTTTGGATTTAGCAACCTCTCCACCTGCTGGGTATCTGAGGGCAGAATATACTGCTGGAAGAGCAGAAGGGTGAAGACAAAACAGCCGTAAGCTGATTGACATGAGACGACTGACCTCACAGCCCACTACAGATGAGAACGAGAGAGAGAAAGAGAATGAGACAGCCATCTTTTATAAATGTAACTGTAAATATTTTTAATATTACAGAACTAGATTAGTAAGTAACTATATTATGGGCATTGCAGTCACATGATAACTTGAGTAATGAGTAATAAATAAATGACCCTGTAACCAGCAGATCTCCTCACCAAGCCTTGACAGAGCACAAAAGAGATATTTTTTAACAACACAAACGTTTCTGCATGAAGATGTGTCGAGTTTTTAAATGAAATAAAAATGAAATCTCCTTCAACACCATTGCCTTCGTTAATAAATGTCCTTCTGTTTGACTTTCAGGTGTAAAAATGCTCAACAACTCTTTATCAAAGCTATATGTTCGTCCTGTTTCCATACATTTCGTTCGTGCAAGTATTTCTCGGATTAAAGGTTTTATTATTATCTGAGAGAAACCATTTGAGAAGCGTAAATGTGGGGAACAAACCCGTTCATAAAATCAGCCGGTTTGCGCGCGCGCCATCTCGCGTTCAGTTCATAAGACGATCACACACCACAACAGAAAACAATGTAAAAATAAAGTTAAACGATAAATAACTTTAAAGATACTTGCAAATGTGGCTTTTTCCTAATAAAATAAAGGCTTGACACATCGAATGATCTTTGTTTTACTTTATCACGCGCCTCAAATGATGTACAATCAAATGATGTATATAAAAGCAAAACATAAACAGCCCTACACACAATGTTTCACTGACATAATTGACCGATTGTGTGGTTGTTGATTGTACGATGTTTTGAAATTGTTTTTGACTGCTGCTTCGACTCAAATAAAGTTTTCAACACAAAAATTGTTGATTTTTAATTCGGGCAAACTCTGAACGTCTATTGCTGCTATTATTTTTCAGAGAGTTGAAGTGAAGGACTTTTGCTTGCTTCGTCTCCCGTATACCAACACCTACGAGCCGGTGCTAAATAAAGTTGGTGGTTCCAGAGTAACTATTATATTACCATTTGACAATATAACACTACTCCGTTTATCTCCAAAGTCAAAATGCTCTCATACCTTCTTCATCCTTCCCAATGAGCCCGCAGAGATCGACAACAGAACACATGCGAGATCTGAGGTAAAATAAAACAAATAAATAACAAATTTGTTTCCGCTTTACAAATAGGACATACATATTTTTAAAGGCAACATTAAAGATGTAATATTCTTTTTCTCGAGTAACCGCCTGTTGTTTTCAGTGAGATAGTAGCAGCTAGTAGCAGCTGTACCGTTTAGTCGACAAGTCTCGCACTTGATCGCGAAAGATCGCGAAAACTTCAAGTATTCCTGCCTTCATTTCACCAGCGGTGGACCCCATGGGCATTTGTCGTCTCTGTTTTGACGTTTCCCCTAGAAACGGTGGGCGGTGATAGTCTGACACTCAGTGTTCGATCCAGCATTATGACGTCGTGGAACGTAGGCATAGCTGGCATTATGACGTCATGAAACTTAGGCTATAAAAGGCTGAGAGACAGTGACATTTGTATAATGTTGGAGGTCCACCCCAGCCCTACTACCAGCCCTGGATCAGTGGAGGCGATTCCTCTTTGTCTTTCTTTACAGGAGGTTCCTGTCACTGCAATGAGGTTCGAGTCCTGGCAACAAGGTTCGAGTCCTGGCGACAAGGTTCGAGTCCTGGCGACAAGGTTCGGGTCCTAGCACAGCTGGTGGTTCACATCAGGAAATCACTTGGTTGCTGGAAGTAGTGTCTGACCTGTAAGGTGGGTGGGTGGGAAACAGGGAGGGCCCTACATCAATTTCTACCTCCAGTGCTTCTCTTTGTGTGAGACTGCCAGCCATAGGGCTGTGGCTGGGCGTATGAGTGGTAAGTTATTTTGTGTGTAGCTGGTAGTTCACCCCAGGGAATCACTTGGTGCGGGAAATAGGGTCTGCCCTATAATCTGGGTGGGTAGGACACAAGGTGGACCCTACATCAATTTCTAGCGCCAGTGCATCTCTGAGTGGGGCTACAAACTGGATGGGATGGCTAATAATAACAGTCTATTAATAAAAATAATAATCCCTATCTTTTTTTTTTAGGCCCAGCAAGGAGCATTATTGCCCCACAGCAAAATGTGAGTCCTGGCAGAGCTGGGGGTCACCCCAGGGAATCACTTGGTGCTGGATGTAGTGCCTGCACTGTAAGGTGGGCGGGTGGGACACAGGAAGGGTACTACATAATTCCCCAGCTCCAGTGCATCTCCTTGGGCGGGTCAAACAGCTCTGGGGACATTTTTTACAGCTGGTGGTTCACCCCAGGGAATCACCTGGTGCTGGAAGTGGGGTCTACCAGGTGGATGGGGTGGGACAAAAGGTGGGCCCAACATACATTTCTAGCACCAGTGCATCTCCCTGGGTAAGTATTTATACTTCGTTCCAGGAACTACCAGCTGTATTTTGGACACAGTGGCTCAGTGTGTAGCACTGTTGCCTCACAGAGGTTCCTGGTTTAAGTCCTGGCTGAGCCAGGAGACCTTTTCTGTGTGGAGTTTGCATGTTCTGTGTTCTCCTGTGTCACTGTGGGTTTTTCTCCGGGTACTCCGGTTTCCCACAAAGTAGGTAAATTGGAGTAACTAACATTTAATAAAGATTTAAAAGGATAAAAAGAAAATTTGTGTCTGTACTGAATTATTTTATGGTTGTTTTAAAATGTAAAATACTTCACTCCACTCAATTCACATTTATTTCTATAGTATTCTTCACAATTTTGCATTGTTCCCAAACAACTAAAAAAGGGAAACATTATAAACTCAGGAAAATTACAATATACATGAAGAGTTTGCCATACTAACTGAAGAAAAAACAGAAGGGACTAAAAGATTCCAGTCAGACTACTATATTAACTATATATAAGTATAAAAACCCTAAACCTGTTCCACAGTGGTAAGAAACCAAAACTCTAATGATGTGTAAGTGGAGAAATAACTTGATCTGAAAACTAAACTGGGAGGGCCAGTTCTCCAGCACATTAACATACTACCTCAACTAGGCAGAGGATGAATACTGTTTGTGAAGCTAACTGCAAGATTTAAAGGCCGGCGACCAGACAGTTAAGTGGGAACATAAGTGTCCAGAGGATCAGACACAGAGACGAAACAAGCTGATTTTAGCATAGAGGCCGCTCACATATACTGTAGAAGTTAAAAAGCAAAATAGACGTGTGTCCAGTTCCAATCAAGCTAAATCTTGAGGCATAAACATGTTTAGGCAATGAAACGCGTGAATGCTTGATTTAAAGCTCATGTAAACCCAGCTGCTAAAGGTATTACGGTTTCAGAACACTGTATTCCTTTATACTGACTATTTCCTCAGTGGAACCAAAGCAGTAAGCAAGATGATAAAACTATGAAATGTAGAAAGCAATGACACTTGAATCTAGGCAAGCATTTTATTGACTTTAAAACAAAGAATACAATTTGGCTTCATGTTTTCTCCACACTTGTGTTATCTGTAAATACTTTGATAATCTCACTCATTGAGGTGGTTCTCCATCTCACTGAAAGCTCACTCTGTCTCAGCCTATTACTCCACATTAACTGAGCATTTGCTCACAACACACTCTCTCCCGTTTACCACTGCTGATTCTGACTCGGTGTCATTTGCTGACTTCATAATATTACTTGATTTTGATTGGCTCTCGGTTGGGACACCATTGATGATGTCTGATTGGTGTTCTTCCTCCTCTGTTTCGTTTTTTGTGGTACATTCTCCATTATGCCGGTGGGACTCAAGTTTGCCGTTCATATTGGAGTGGTCTGTTTTCTTTAAAGCATCTGATTTGCCTTGTTCACTTTCTCCATTTTCTTCAGTGGCCTCCTGCCTCTGTTCCTCATTGGTTTTCTCATTCCCAGTAAGCTTTTCATCACTGGTCTGCACCTCTGAAGCCTCTTTCTCATTGGTTGGTTCAGATTTGGTTTTTTCAGCCTCTTCTGCTGCTTTTTTCTCTTTAAGCTTCTCTTTGAACTCCATTATCCTTGTGCTTAAGCAACAATGAAAGTCATTCATTCAGTTTTGTTCACAGTAACTAAAACATAAACAGACCCGCACACAATCTTAACCTTCTGTAGTAAACAAACACCCACAATTTACAACATTTTACTACCTCACAGAGTGGGTTTATTTGTTTTTACAATAGGTCTTATTTTCTTAATGCAAAATATATTTTAAAAAGTAGTGCAATCCTTACCTGTAGGAAGTCTTTAGTATACCATTGACCAAAGCAAGCTGTTCCAGTGTGGTGTCTACAGAAGGAGTCAAACTCTGCAGAAGAAATATATCTTTAATAGCTTACACGTTTCTTCACATCGGTTCTACAGAACAGTGATTTCAAACCTAGCAAACCGACCTCGGGTGGTGTATCTGAAAGCTCCACCCCCCCTTGACGAATAGATCGTTTCACACGCACAGCCTGCTGGGTAATGTTTCGCAGGAAGTCAGAGCTGCATTTAGTCTGGGGATGATCTTCACCCCACTGTTGCAAATACACAGGCAAGCTCAGAACACAACAGTACACTTGAACCAAACTGATTATTGAATTAACTGGCACAAAAGCTGACCGCAGAGATCGACAACAGAACACATGTGAGATCTGAGGTCAAATTAAACGATCGGTTTCCGCTCTGGATACACTTTACACATAGGACATACATTTCTTTAAATGCAACATTAAAGATGTAATATTCTTTTCTCGAGTAATCGCCTGTTGTTTTCAGTGTCAGCTAGTAGCAGCTGTACCGTTTAGTCGACAAATCTCACACTGACCGAATCTGATCGCAAAAACTTCAAGTATTCCTGCCTTCATTTCACCAGCGGTGGACCCCATGGGCATTTGTCGTCTCTATTTTGACGTTTCCCCTAGAAACGGTGGGCGGTGATAGTCTGACACTCAGTGTTCTATCCAGCATTATGACATCGTGGAACGTAGGCATTTTAGCATTATGAGTATGGAAAGCATATCTAGCATTATGACATCATGAAACTTAGGCTATAAAAGGCTGAGAGACAGTGACATTTGTGTAATGTTGTGGGTCCACCCCAGCCCTACCACCAGCCCTGGAGCAGTGGAGGGGCTTCCTCTTTGTCTTTCTTTACAGGAGGTTCCTGTCACTGCAAGGAGGTTCGAATGCCTGGCGACAAGGTTCGAAGGTTCGAGTCCTGACAACAAGGTTCGGCGTCGTCTAGCACAGCTGGTGGTTCACATCAGGAAATCACTTGGTTGCTGGAAGTAGTGTCTGACCTGTAAGGTGGGTGGGTGGGAAACAGGGAGGGCCCTACATCAATTTCTACCTCCAGTGCTTCTCTTTGTGTGAGACTGCCAGCCATAGGGCTGTGGCTGGGCTTATGAGTGGTAAGTTATTTTGTGTGTAGCTGGTAGTTCACCCCAGGGAATCACTTGGTGCGGGAAATAGGGTCTGCCCTATAATCTGGGTGGGTGGGACACAAGGTGGACCCTACATCAATTTCTAGCACCAGTGCATCTCTGAGTGGGGCTACAAACTGGATGGATGGCTAATAATAACAGTCTATTAATGAAAATAATAATCCCTATCTTTTTTCTTAGGCCCAGCAGGGAGCATTATTGCCCCACAGCAAAATGTGAGTCCTGGCAGAGCTGGGGATCACCCCAGGGAATCATTTGGTGCTGGATGTAGTGCCTGCACTGTAAGGTGGGCGGGTGGGACACAGGAAGGGTACTACATAATTCCCCAGCTCCAGTGCATCTCCTTGGGCGGGTCAAACAGCTCTGGGGACATTTTTACAGCTGGTGGTTCACCCCAGGGAATCACCTGGTGCTGGAAGTGGGGTCTACCAGGTGGATGGGGTGGGACAAAAGGTGGGCCCAACATACATTTCTAGCACCAGTGCATCTCCCTGGGTAAGTATTTATACTTTGTTCCAGGAACTACCAGCTGTATTTTGGACACAGTGGCTCAGTGTGTAGCACTGTTGCCTCACAGAGGTTCCTGGTTTAAGTCCTGGCTGAGCCAGGAGACCTTTTCTGTGTGGAGTTTGCATGTTCTGTGTTCTCCCTGTGTCACTGTGGGTTTTTCTCCGGGTACTCCGGTTTCCCACAAAGTAGGTAAATTGGAGTAACTAACATTTAATAAAGATTTAAAAGGATAAAAAGAAAATTTGTGTCTGTACTGAATTATTTTATGGTTGTTTTAAAATGTAAAATACTTCACTCCACTCAATTCACATTTATTTCTATAGTATTCTTCACAATTTTGCATTGTTCCCAAACAACTAAAAAAGGGAAACATTATAAACTCAGGAAAATTACAATATACATGAAGAGTTTGCCATACTAACTGAAGAAAAAACAGAAGGGACTAAAAGATTCCAGTCAGACTACTATATTAACTATATATAAGTATAAAACCCTAAACCTGTTCCACAGTGGTAAGAAACCAAAACTCTAATGATGTGTAAGTGGAGAAATAACTTGATCTGAAAACTAAACTGGGAGGGCCAGTTCTCCAGCACATTAACATACTACCTCAACTAGGCAGAGGATGAATACTGTTTGTGAAGCTAACTGCAAGATTTAAAGGCCGGCGACCAGACAGTTAAGTGGGAACATAAGTGTCCAGAGGATCAGACACAGAGACGAAACAAGCTGATTTTAGCATAGAGGCCGCTCACATATACTGTAGAAGTTAAAAAGCAAAATAGACGTGTGTCCAGTTCCAATCAAGCTAAATCTTGAGGCATAAACATGTTTAGGCAATGAAACGCGTGAATGCTTGATTTAAAGCTCATGTAAACCCAGCTGCTAAAGGTATTACGGTTTTAGAACACTGTATTCCTTTAAAGTGACTATTTCCTCAGTGGAACCAAAGCAGTAAGCAAGATGATAAAACTATGAAATGTAGAAAGCAATGACACTTGAATCTAGGCAAGCATTTTATTGACTTTAAAACAAAGAATACAATTTGGCTTCATGTTTTCTCCACACTTGTGTTATCTGTAAATACTTTGATAATCTCACTCATTGAGGTGGTTCTCCATCTCACTGAAAGCTCACTCTGTCTCAGCCTATTACTCCACATTAACTGAGCATTTGCTCACAACACACTCTCTCCCGTTTACCACTGCTGATTCTGACTCGGTGTCATTTGCTGACTTCATAATATTACTTGATTTTGATTGGCTCTCGGTTGGGACACCATTGATGATGTCTGATTGGTGTTCTTCCTCCTCTGTTTCGTTTTTTGTGGTACATTCTCCATTATGCCGGTGGGACTCAAGTTTGCCGTTCATATTGGAGTGGTCTGTTTTCTTTAAAGCATCTGATTTGCCTTGTTCACTTTCTCCATTTTCTTCAGTGGCCTCCTGCCTCTGTTTCTCATTGGTTTTCTCATTCCCAGTAAGCTTTTCATCACTGGCCTGCACCTCTGAAGCCTCTTTCTCATTGGTTGGTTCAGATTTGGTTTTTTCAGCCTCTTCTGCTGCTTTTTTCTCTTTAAGCTTCTCTTTGAACTCCATTATCCTTGTGCTTAAGCAACAATGAAAGTCATTCATTCAGTTTTGTTCACAGTAACTAAAACATATAAACAGACCCGCACAGAATCTAAACCTTCTGTAGTAAACAAGCACCCACAATTTACAACATTTTACTACCTCACAGAGTGGGTTTATTTGTTTTTACAATAGGTCTTATTTTCTTAATGCAAAATATATTTTAAAAAGTAGTGCAATCCTTACCTGTAGGAAGTCTTTAGTATACCATTGACCAAAGCAAGCTGTTCCAGTGTGGTGTCTACAGAAGGAGTCAAACTCTGCAGAAGAAATATATCTTTAATAGCTTACACGTTTCTTCACATCGGTTCTACAGAACAGTGATTTCAAACCTAGCAAACCGACCTCGGGTGGTGTATCTGAAAGCTCCACCCCCCCTTGACGAATAGACCGTTCCACACGCACAGCCTGCTGGGTAATGTTTCGCAGGAAGTCAGAGCTGCATTTAGTCTGGGGATGATCTTCACCCCACTGTTGCAAATACACAGGCAAGCTCAGAACACAACAGTACACTTGAACCAAACTGATTATTGAATTAACTGGCACAAAAGCTGACCGCAGAGATCGACAACAGAACACATGTGAGATCTGAGGTCAAATTAAACGATCGGTTTCCGCTCTGGATACACTTTACACATAGGACATACATTTCTTTAAATGCAACATTAAAGATGTAATATTCTTTTTCTCGAGTAATCGCCTGTTGTTTTCAGTGTCAGCTAGTAGCAGCTGTACCGTTTAGTCGACAAATCTCACACAGACCGAATCTGATCGCAAAAACTTCAAGTATTCCTGCCTTCATTTCACCAGCGGTGGACCCCATGGGCATTTGTCGTCTCTGTTTTGACGTTTCCCCTAGAAACGGTGGGCGGTGATAGTCTGACACTCAGTGTTCTATCCAGCATTATGACATCGTGGAACGTAGGCATATCTAGCATTATGACATCATGAAACTTAGGCTATAAAAGGCTGAGAGACAGTGACATTTGTGTAATGTTGTGGGTCCACCCCAGCCCTACCACCAGCCCTGGAGCAGTGGAGGGGCTCCCTCTTTGTCTTTCTTTACAGGAGGTTCCTGTCACTGCAAGGAGGTTCGAATCCTGGCGACAAGGTTCGAGTCCTGGCAACAAGGTTCGAGTCCTGACAACAAGGTTCGGGTCCTAGCACAGCTGGTGGTTCACATCAGGAAATCACTTGGTTGCTGGAAGTAGTGTCTGACCTGTAAGGTGGGTGGGTGGGAAACAGGGAGGGCCCTACATCAATTTCTAGCTCCAGTGCTTCTCTTTGTGTGAGACTGCCAGCCATAGGGCTGTGGCTGGGCTTATGAGTGGTAAGTTATTTTGTGTGTAGCTGGTAGTTCACCCCAGGGAATCACTTGGTGCGGGAAATAGGGTCTGCCCTATAATCTGGGTGGGTAGGACACAAGGTGGACCCTACATCAATTTCTAGCACCAGTGCATCTCTGAGTGGGGCTACAAACTGGATGGATGGCTAATAATAACAGTCTATTAATGAAAATAATAATCCCTATCTTTTTTTTTAGGCCCAGCAGGGAGCATTATTGCCCCACAGCAAAATGTGAGTCCTGGCAGAGCTGGGGGTCACCCCAGGGAATCATTTGGTGCTGGATGTAGTGCCTGCACTGTAAGGTGGGCGGGTGGGACACAGGAAGGGTACTACATAATTCCCCAGCTCCAGTGCATCTCCTTGGGCGGGTCAAACAGCTCTGGGGACATTTTTTACAGCTGGTGGTTCACCCCAGGGAATCACCTGGTGCTGGAAGTGGGGTCTACCAGGTGGATGGGGTGGGACAAAAGGTGGGCCCAACATACATTTCTAGCACCAGTGCATCTCCCTGGGTAAGTATTTATACTTTGTTCCAGGAACTACCAGCTGTATTTTAGACACAGCGGCTCAGTGTGTAGCACTGTTGCCTCACAGAGGTTCTTGGTTTAAGTCCTGGCTGAGCCAGGAGACCTTTTCTGTGTGGAGTTTGCATGTTCTGTGTTCTCCCTGTGTCACTGTGGGTTTTTCTCCGGGTACTCCGGTTTCCCACAAAGTAGGTAAATTGGAGTAACTAACATTTAATAAAGATTTAAAAGGATAAAAAGAAAATTTGTGTCTGTACTGAATTATTTTATGGTTGTTTTAAAATGTAAAATACTTCACTCCACTCAATTCACATTTATTTCTATAGTATTCTTCACAATTTTGCATTGTTCCCAAACAACTAAAAAAGGGAAACATTATAAACTCAGGAAAATTACAATATACATGAAGAGTTTGCCATACTAACTGAAGAAAAAACAGAAGGGACTAAAAGATTCCAGTCAGACTACTATATTAACTATATATAAGTATAAAACCCTAAACCTGTTCCACAGTGGTAAGAAACCAAAACTCTAATGATGTGTAAGTGGAGAAATAACTTGATCTGAAAACTAAACTGGGAGGGCCAGTTCTCCAGCACATTAACATACTACCTCAACTAGGCAGAGGATGAATACTGTTTGTGAAGCTAACTGCAAGATTTAAAGGCCGGCGACCAGACAGTTAAGTGGGAACATAAGTGTCCAGAGGATCAGACACAGAGACAAAACAAGCTGATTTTAGCATAGAGGCCGCTCACATATACTGTAGAAGTTAAAAAGCAAAATAGATGTGTGTCCAGTTCCAATCAAGCTAAATCTTGAGGCATAAACATGTTTAGGCAATGAAACGCGTGAATGCTTGATTTAAAGCTCATGTAAACCCAGCTGCTAAAGGTATTACGGTTTCAGAACACTGTATTCCTTTAAAGTGACTATTTCCTCAGTGGAACCAAAGCAGTAAGCAAGATGATAAAACTATGAAATGTAGAAAGCAATGACACTTGAATCTAGGCAAGCATTTTATTGACTTTAAAACAAAGAATACAATTTGGCTTCATGTTTTCTCCACACTTGTGTTATCTGTAAATACTTTGATAATCTCACTCATTGAGGTGGTTCTCCATCTCACTGAAAGCTCACTCTGTCTCAGCCTATTACTCCACATTAACTGAGCATTTGCTCACAACACACTCTCTCCCGTTTACCACTGCTGATTCTGACTCGGTGTCATTTGCTGACTTCATAATATTACTTGATTTTGATTGGCTCTCGGTTGGGACAACATTGATGATGTCTGATTGGTGTTCTTCCTCCTCTGTTTCGTTTTTTGTGGTACATTCTCCATTATGCCGGTGGGACTCAAGTTTGCCGTTCATATTGGAGTGGTCTGTTTTCTTGAAAGCATCTGATTTGCCTTGTTCACTTTCTCCATTTTCTTCAGTGGCCTCCTGCCTCTGTTCCTCATTGGTTTTCTCATTCCCAGTAAGCTTTTCATCACTGGCCTGCACCTCTGAAGCCTCTTTCTCATTGGTTGGCTCAGATTTGGTCTTTTCAGCCTCTTCTGCTGCTTTTTTCTCTTTAAGCTTCTCTTTGAACTCCATTATCCTTGTGCTTAAGCAACAATGAAAGTCATTCATTCAGTTTTGTTCACAGTAACTAAAACATATAAACAGACCCGCACAGAATCTAAACCTTCTGTAGTAAACAAGCACCCACAATTTACAACATTTTACTACCTCACAGAGTGGGTTTATTTGTTTTTACAATAGGTCTTATTTTCTTAATGCAAAATATATTTTAAAAAGTAGTGCAATCCTTACCTGTAGGAAGTCTTTAGTATACCATTGACCAAAGCAAGCTGTTCCAGTGTGGTGTCTACAGAAGGAGTCAAACTCTGCAGAAGAAATATATCTTTAATAGCTTACACGTTTCTTCACATCGGTTCTACAGAACAGTGATTTCAAACCTAGCAAACCGACCTCGGGTGGTGTATCTGAAAGCTCCACCCCCCCTTGACGAATAGACCGTTTCACACGCACAGCCTGCTGGGTAATGTTTCGCAGGAAGTCAGAGCTGCATTTAGTCTGGGGATGATCTTCACCCCACTGTTGCAAATACACAGGCAAGTTCAGAACACAACAGTACACTTGAACCAAACTGATTATTGAATTAACTGGCACAAAAACTGACCGCAGAGATCGACAACAGAACACATGTGAGATCTGAGGTCAAATTAAACGATCGGTTTCCGCTCTGGATACACTTTACACATAGGACATACATTTCTTTAAATGCAACATTAAAGATGTAATATTCTTTTTCTCGAGTAATCGCCTGTTGTTTTCAGTGTCAGCTAGTAGCAGCTGTACCGTTTAGTCGACAAATCTCACACTGACCGAATCTGATCGCAAAAACTTCAAGTATTCCTGCCTTCATTTCACCAGCGGTGGACCCCATGGGCATTTGTCGTCTCTATTTTGACGTTTCCCCTAGAAACGGTGGGCGGTGATAGTCTGACACTCAGTGTTCGATCCAGCATTATGACATCGTGGAACGTAGGCATAGCTTAGCATTATGACGTCATGGAACGCAGGCATATCTAGCATTATGACATCATGAAACTTAGGCTATAAAAGGCTGAGAGACAGTGACATTTGTGTAATGTTGTGGGTCCACCCCAGCCCTACCACCAGCCCTGGAGCAGTGGAGGGGCTCCCTCTTTGTCTTTCTTTACAGGAGGTTCCTGTCACTGCAAGGAGGTTCGAATCCTGGCGACAAGGTTCGAGTCCTGGCAACAAGGTTCGAGTCCTGACAACAAGGTTCGGGTCCTAGCACAGCTGGTGGTTCACATCAGGAAATCACTTGGTTGCTGGAAGTAGTGTCTGACCTGTAAGGTGGGTGGGTGGGAAACAGGGAGGGCCCTACATCAATTTCTACCTCCAGTGCTTCTCTTTGTGTGAGACTGCCAGCCATAGGGCTGTGGCTGGGCTTATGAGTGGTAAGTTATTTTGTGTGTAGCTGGTAGTTCACCCCAGGGAATCACTTGGTGCAGGAAATAGGGTCTGCCCTATAATCTGGGTGGGTAGGACACAAGGTGGACCCTACATCAATTTCTAGCGCCAGTGCATCTCTGAGTGGGGCTACAAACTGGATGGATGGCTAATAATAACAGTCTATTAATAAAAATAATAATCCCTATCTTTTTTCTTAGGCCCAGCAGGGAGCATTATTGCCCCACAGCAAAATGTGAGTCCTGGCAGAGCTGGGGGTCACCCCAGGGAATCACTTGGTGCTGGATGTAGTGCCTGCACTGTAAGGTGGGCGGGTGGGACACAGGAAGGGTACTACATAATTCCCCAGCTCCAGTGCATCTCCTTGGGCGGGTCAAACAGCTCTGGGGACATTTTTACAGCTGGTGGTTCACCCCAGGGAATCACCTGGTGCTGGAAGTGGGGTCTACCAGGTGGATGGGGTGGGACAAAAGGTGGGCCCAACATACATTTCTAGCGCCAGTGCATCTCCCTGGGTAAGTATTTATACTTTGTTCCAGGAACTACCAGCTGTATTTTGGACACAGTGGCTCAGTGTGTAGCACTGTTGCCTCACAGAGGTTCTTGGTTTAAGTCCTGGCTGAGCCAGGAGACCTTTTCTGTGTGGAGTTTGCATGTTCTGTGTTCTCCCTGTGTCACTGTGGGTTTTTCTCCGGGTACTCCGGTTTCCCACAAAGTAGGTAAATTGGAGTAACTAACATTTAATAAAGATTTAAAAGGATAAAAAGAAAATTTGTGTCTGTACTGAATTATTTTATGGTTGTTTTAAAATGTAAAATACTTCACTCCACTCAATTCACATTTATTTCTATAGTATTCTTCACAATTTTGCATTGTTCCCAAACAACTAAAAAAGGGAAACATTATAAACTCAGGAAAATTACAATATACATGAAGAGTTTGCAATACTAACTGAAGAAAAAACAGAAGGGACTAAAAGATTCCAGTCAGACTACTATATTAACTATATATAAGTATAAAACCCTGTTACCTGTTCCACAGTGGTAAGAAACCAAAACTCTAATGATGTGTAAGTGGAGAAATAACTTGATCTGAAAACTAAACTGGGAGGGCCAGTTCTCCAGCACATTAACATACTACCTCAACTAGGCAGAGGATGAATACTGTTTGTGAAGCTAACTGCAAGATTTAAAGGCCGGCGACCAGACAGTTAAGTGGGAACATAAGTGTCCAGAGGATCAGACACAGAGACGAAACAAGCTGATTTTAGCATAGAGGCCGCTCACATATACTGTAGAAGTTAAAAAGCAAAATAGACGTGTGTCCAGTTCCAATCAAGCTAAATCTTGAGGCATCAACATGTTTAGGCAATGAAACGCGTAAAAATGCTTGATTTAAAGCTCATGTAAACCCAGCTGCTAAAGGTATTACGGTTTCAGAACACTGTATTCCTTTAAAGTGACTATTTCCTCAGTGGAACCAAAGCAGTAAGCAAGATGATAAAACTATGAAATGTAGAAAGCAATGACACTTGAATCTAGGCAAGCATTTTATTGACTTTAAAACAAAGAATACAATTTGGCTTCATGTTTTCTCCACACTTGTGTTATCTGTAAATACTTTGATAATCTCACTAATTGAGGTGGTTCTCCATCTCACTGAAAGCTCACTCTGTCTCAGCCTATTACTCCACATTAACTGAGCATTTGCTCACAACACACTCTCTCCCGTTTACCACTGCTGATTCTGACTCGGTGTCATTTGCTGACTTCATAATATTACTTGATTTTGATTGGCTCTCGTTTGAGACACCATTGATGATGTCTGATTGGTGTTCTTCCTCCTCTGTTTCGTTTTTTGTGGTACGTTCTCCATTATGCCGGTGGGACTCAAGTTTGCCGTTCATATTGGAGTGGTCTGTTTTCTTTAAAGCATCTGATTTGCCTTGTTCACTTTCTCCATTTTCTTCAGTGGCCTCCTGCCTCTGTTCCTCATTGGTTTTCTCATTCCCAGTAAGCTTTTCATCACTGGCCTGCACCTCTGAAGCCTCTTTCTCATTGGTTGGCTCAGATTTGGTCTTTTCAGCCTCTTCTGCTGCTTTTTTCTCTTTAAGCTTCTCTTTGAACTCCATTATCCTTGTGCTTAAGCAACAATGAAAGTCATTCATTCAGTTTTGTTCACAGTAACTAAAACATATAAACAGACCCGCACAGAATCTAAACCTTCTGTAGTAAACAAACACCCACAATTTACAACATTTTACTACCTCACAGAGTGGGTTTATTTGTTTTTACAATAGGTCTTATTTTCTTAATGCAAAATATATTTTAAAAAGTAGTGCAATCCTTACCTGTAGGAAGTCTTTAGTATACCATTGACCAAAGCAAGCTGTTCCAGTGTGGTGTCTACAGAAGGAGTCAAACTCTGCAGAAGAAATATATCTTTAATAGCTTATACGTTTCCTCACATCGGTTCTACAGAACAGTGATTTCAAACCTAGCAAACCGACCTCGGGTGGTGTATCTGAAAGCTCCACCCCCCCTTGACGAATAGACCGTTCCACACGCACAGCCTGCTGGGTAATGTTTCGCAGGAAGTCAGAGCTGCATTTAGTCTGGGGATGATCTTCACCCCACTGTTGCAAATACACAGGCAAGCTCAGAACACAACAGTACACTTGTACCAAACTGATAATTGAATTAACTGGCACAAAAGCTGACCTTGTTCTGGAAGATACTGTGAGCCTCCTTTTCATGGTTCATGCCTCCTCTGTAGTCACCAGCCACACAGAGTCTCTGAGCCAGTAGATGATGACTGCAGAAGGAGGAAGCAAAAATGACCTTTAGCTGCTCTCACACAGTTCTCAGAAATACTTATGCAGCATTTAATGTTCAAATGTCTCATGACTCAGACCATTGATATATGCTGCATGGCTCTGCACCTATGATGTCTAACTATGTTGCCTAGATAAACAACTCACTATGGATTAGAACAGAGTTGCGTTACTTTTTTGAAAGTATCTGAGAAGACTTCTGATATTTAAGCTTACAGGAGAGCTGTTGTAAGGTCTGTGTCTCCTCTGAATGAGCTGTTGATCTTCAGTGCACTCTGCAGATACTGTAATGACTGCTCTCCCTGAAGAACCAGTCCAAGAGAAGCCTGCAGAGAAACAGATTACATTGGTTAGCTAGCAAGTTTCTAAAACCCCTCAAACAAATAAAAAACAGACTAACAGCAAAAAAAAACAGAAAACAGCCTAATCAGGCTAGTTTTCAGCTGGGCACAATGAGGGCACAAGATATTGATATGAAATAACGGATGCAATGAATGCAAGAACATGCAGATTTGTAATAACTGTTGAATGAAACATACATCAATGACGGCAGTATAGGGATGATCTCCACCATGAATTGTCAACAGAAGAATTTTGGCACGATACAGGCAGCGCTGAGCGAGAGCAGTTTCACCTCCGGCAAACAGATACACTGCCAACAGCACCTGGAATAAGAGCAGATTGCATTCAGTGTTGTTGATCTCCGTTTTTTTAAATAGGCTGTTCTGTAAGAACCTTACTCACATATTGCTGAATTGTGTTGGGATGGTCGAATCCTAGAACCCGTTCACTGATGACCACAACTCTTAGCTGTACGCTACGAGCCTACAGAGGCAAAAACAGATTAGAAGACATACATATGTATACACATTACATATATAATCGTCATAGTTTGGGGTATGTGTGAACAAAACAGTTTATCCAAACATTCATGTTCACATTAAATAATTTTCTCAATTTCTTTCTTTCTCTTTTTCTTTCTTTCTTCTCTTCTAGTTTTTATTGTGATCAGTAAAGATTTGCTTGGTTATCTCTAAAGCTTACTTGATTCTATCATCAGAGGTGGCATAATGGTAATTAAGTCACAAACCAGATTATTTAAGAGATCCCATTATACAAAGATTCTGTCAATTTACATCACTGACTCATCGGACAGCAGGGCATATGCACCCTACGGAGTACACACACCTCAGTAGGACGCCCCTGTAAATAGGCCAGTTTCGCTAGCAGGCTGAGACACTGACAGGCCTCAGGGTGCATGTCCTCACAAACACGACTGAACAGATATGATGCTTCCTTGAGTCTCTCATACGCCTGCTCCAGTAACCCTGCGGGAGACAATGACATCATCAAGCACATGATTCGATTACTGCAGTAGGAATGAGCTCCTCTACCTTGTTTCATGGTTACCTTTCTGAAAGCTGTTCAGAGCTGCCTGGAACTTCTTTGTGGCATCAGCGGTTGTCATGGTTACTTGCTTGATTACGGGCAGAACGTTGAACACATCATCAGGGGTGATGGGCGGTTTGTTACGGTTGTCAAGAACATACTCTCTGAGACGAAGCTGAGAGACAAAATGATATGAGAGACAAACAACAGTCAATTAAACAGTTATTTGACCACAGAATGCCACAACAATTGACCAATCAGAATCAAGTATTCTAGAGCCAGTAATAATAGTACAAAAACTAACAAAAACATACACTGGAAACTCTGCATGCAAGTGTTTTGTGACACATTTTTAGTTATAGTTAAACACAACACCTGAATGCCAGTCTTTAAGCATATCTCTCTCAAAAGGGATATCTTCTGCAATCCATACTGCTCTACCAGATGGTCCACATTTGACCTGCAACAAAATCTTACAATATAAACATGCTACTACAGGGGACTATTAGACAAGTTTACATTAAAAAGGTAGCTCTTTTGTCTTTTTAATCTTCTCTCACCCAAGCCCTTCTTTGAGTCTGTATGTCTCTTGAGCATCCTGACATATCAGACTCCACAATTCACTGCCACTGAGTGCACTCCAAGTTGTGCTATCTGTAGCCCCTCCCCCTCCTCGACCACGCCTCCTAGAACGCTTCTTAGGCTCCTCCCCATTTGATGCTGAACTGAAGTGGGGCACCAATAAGCAGCAGAGGAAATGACTCACTGCTGCAGACAGGTTAAATGTCTCCACCCCCTAAAACAAGACAGACAAATGAAATTACTCTCGTGTCAGTCTAAACCATTATGACATTCTGTCTTCAGTGGAACACAAAAAACGATACATTTACATGTAGAGACTTGCATACAATGTTGAGCTCTTTTGTCCTTTGAGCTTGACAGACCCTGCTAACTACATACTTTTGATGTATAAGACACAGTAATGTAGACTTTAAGCCCAATGTATTTGTTTGTGTTCCATAGAAGAAAGCAAGTGATTCTGTACTGGAATTACAATTTAGTATACTACAAATTAGTATAATAAAAATGTAAAAGGTTAGTTTACAGAGGAACTGAATGACTTTAAATACCTGAATGTAGCCATTAAATACCCTTTGTGCACAGCGTACTACAATCTCTGTGAAGACCAGCCTCTGCAAGAAATGTGGCAGAACATGAGTGGAGAATCACAAATCTCCTAAAGTTAAATTCCTGCAACAAATGTATTAAACACTGTCTGAACTTAAAATCATCTCCTTACTGTGATGTGCCTCAGCTGGTGTTTGCGATCTGCTTGGCCGATGGTCAATATCAGGTGACCTAGATAGCGCAGGTTTATGCCTTTCTTATGCAGAGCTTGTCGTAACGTAGCTCCATCCATGGGTACATCTGAGCTCTGAACACAGTCATTCAGCTGCAAACACACACGGACACTTTAGTAAGTTGTTCTTCACTCATCTGTATGTACACACACAGATTCACAAACAGAAAACACTCACAAATGTTGGTATTTGGTTGTTTACGATGAAAGATGCAGCTTCCTTCAGTAATCTCTTCTGTAGTGCCAAAGCGTTACTTTCTGAGTCTGGAAACTGTACACCTACTCACAAAGAGAGATACAATCTCTGGTTATGATATTTCTCATGTGTACAGACAGATCAGATCTGTTATAGACCGACATTAGTCATGTTCCAAAACCTAGAGACCCAGACAGCATGAAACAACAGACAGCACTGCATGTATCCTTCATGAATTAGGCAATCCCAGAATGCAATTCACTAGCAAGGCCAGTGTAATGGGTGGAATTCTTAGGAAACAGAATTAAATGTAATATTTTTGTGCTCTTTGTTATTAACTGAAATGCATGTGAATGTGTTTATGAGCAGGAGCTTTGTGTGCTGACCTGGTGAGTAGACATTAGGGTTGAAACGCATCTCAAATATAATGTCACTGACGGATCCCACATCTTTGCATGCGCCTCGCACTGCGTCTGTGCTCCGAGATTCCTCACCCTCTCCGTTCTCCTCCATACGCGCTTTCATGCGCGTCATGAACTGAGCGTGTCTGAAATATCAGGAAGATAAGCTGTGATTAGAAAGATGTACACACATACACAACCTAACATCTGTGAATCCTACATTACTAAAGATGAAGTGTGCAACTTTCCGATGTGTCACAATCAGTACTCACTTGTGTTGAATGAACTCCTTCACTAGCTCCGGCCGTAAACGACACAAATTGTGAGGATATTGCCTTGGAAAACTCTCCTCCTTTTCCTCCTTTTGTTCCGTTTCTACACCATCACCACCTTCCACGACAAAGTTGACATCAGCAGGCATTGTACGATACACATCCAGCAGGTAATAACGACCATCAGCCCCCAGTATTCCCTGGGCATCTACAGAAGTGAATAGTGGCAACTGATGGCCCGTCGGCCCCAGGACTGCGTGTCTTTGCAAAGCAAGAGCTTTTGCAGAATGAGCCAGTAGTTCTAGTAATTTCCGTCTTGCTGGATTTTCCAGGGGCCCCACACTGAATCCATACAGAAGGCCATTAGGAACCTCAGCCTGTTCAGAGCCCTGGAGGCCAGGGGCCAGGGCCTGCGCGGAAAGCCGAACACCGCGGTAGTCAGCTAGTGCTGTGGGGATGGTGTGCAGGTTTTGGAGGTCTCCTTCCAGGTTACTGTAAACTTGAACCCCTCGCAGTTCGAGACGCTGAGCGGCCCTGTGACCTCGTTCTCCACCCAGCCACTCCTCACCATGTGCTGGAACACTCATGAACACGCCACCCCAAAGAAACGCTGGTTCCTCACGAGAATCATTGAGTGGGTCAACAAAACCATCTACCACTTTCTCTGAGGCCTGAGCAACAGCACCCACGAAAGCACGGCTTACCTGCAGAACAAAAGTCAGGGCATTTAGAAAACATTATAAAACCACTGTTTGTCAATCATTCTTTAAAGTGTCTCATCATTTACTAGTCTCATCTTATGTTACTATTGTCAAGTTACCCTTGACAAAATATAGCTAGTTATACTACTAGCTACTAACAAAAAGTAGCTACACTACAATTACACTGTACAATTCCAACTACCCTAAAGCTCTTTAAAGGGTCAATATTTTTAATTCTATGTAAAGAGATAAGGTACAGTCATAAAACTGTTAATTTGTGTGGAAATTGCTAGTATTTTGAGGTGTTTTAAACGTGTATGTGTGTGTATGTGTGTATATGTATGTGCTCGCACCTGCAGTAATGCTCTGTCTCTCTGAAGTCTCTCTTCTAAACTTCTCTGTGGAAGATCTCTGGCTGCTTGGATTTCCTTATTCCAGTCAGGAGCCTAAAAACACACAACACGTGTGACAAAAACAGAAAGACAGAGAGGCAGACACACAGAAAATCTACAGTACAGACACAGTAGGAGGAGAAGTGAGGACAGGTGTGTACAGTACCTGTGCATTTAGCTCCTGATCCAAACCCAGTCGTCCACTGAAGCTGGATTTATGTGAATGAAGTGAAGAGACACCCAACCAGCACAGCGTTCGGTTAAAAGTGGACACGGTCTCCTCGGCTGGAAGAGAGGGTCTATATGGACACACACTAAACTGAAGGGAACTGAAACACATAAGTGAGTGTGAACATGTACGAGCGTGTGTCAGAGCCTCACCTGTGTTTCACTGCACTAAGGTTGTGTTTGAACTGTGGGCTGAGGTGAGACAGCAGATCGGTCAGACAATGGCACACTGGAGTGGATGACACAGGGCGAGGGTCAAACACATCGGGAGTTGACCTGAAACAAAAGAACAGAAAGCAGCTCAGGTTCTGAATCAGTCCATTGTTCTGTGAATCAGGTATGTATGTATACAGTACATTTTGACAAATGTAGAGAATTTGGGTTTTCCATGTATACGTAAAGATAACGGTATATAAAACATACTGCAAAAATATAACTAGCTAATTACCTAATAAGGTAATTAATCATTTCTAAATATGGCCTTACCTGTTCACATAAAATCCACGTGGGCAGGAAGTGATGTCACACTGCTTGTCCTCCAGAGTGTGAACACTAATGTACAGAAAGTCACCCTGCAGTTTTCTAAAGCCAGGGGGCGGATTCCAACAGCTGAGTGAAAGGTCTAGTATGTAATTTGGAGCCTAGAACAGAATTGCTTTAATTGTATTTATTATAAGCCCAAGGGAAAGAGAAATCACAAATTAGATCTTTTTGATACCTCATTAAATCAGTTTTGAGATTAATTACTGTCTGAGACAGCAATAAAATTAAATGGCAAGCAAATGAAGCCTGAGCTGAAATCCCATTTTAGATTTATATCAGAGCTGTGC
This sequence comes from Chromobotia macracanthus, assembly GCA_036877525.1. Lineage (NCBI taxonomy): Eukaryota > Metazoa > Chordata > Actinopteri > Cypriniformes > Botiidae > Chromobotia > Chromobotia macracanthus. The sequence continues at coordinate 5,292,609 of JAZGTH010000004.1, read as the reverse complement.
TACCCACATTAACTTCTGAGGAATTTTGGTAGAAACATCTGAGAAGCTGAAGCTTGAATTAAACATAACTGAGAACCCGTTATATTTCTTGAGAAACCAACCTATACAATACAATTTTCTTCTGAAGCAAATAACAGTGTCAACAGGTTTACGTGGTTTAGTGTGGTATTTTTCATACCTCACTGTGTGTGTTGTTGGGCAGCAGGGTTGTCAGAGGAGGAAGCTCTGAAACTCCAGGTTGGACGTAGACAGGAGGGGGTGGGATTTCCGCTGACTGCTCTGCTTTACTATTGGCTCGTTTGTTTTTTGATGAGTGGAGAGTGGGAGGGGCTTCTAATACACATATACACACATAGAGAGTCTCATGGCCAACGGCATCATAAAACAATTAAAAAGTACAGGCAGCATAAGAAAACAAGCGTATGTGCAAAGGACACATAACTGTAATATAATAGAGGTACAAACAGTTTCTCTCTTACCAGATGTTTGAGTGAGTGTGTGCAGTACACTGGGCGATTGGCCCTCCATCAGGGCGTCTTGAGGTCCTGCAGCTCTCAGCATTTCTAGCACACGGCCGAGGTGAGCCTGTGCCGACCGAGGGGAGTATGGCTCTGTAACACACAAACAGGTGTCAAATGTCACTTTAAAATGCAATGAAACCTTGTTTGCTTTGAGGCTTCAGAGTTGCATCTTATCTGGTGCCGTTATAATTTATCCAGTGAGTAATACTGTAACTCATCATACAGACATTTTCCCACACTGTTCCTAATGAGTTCTGTGTGACTCAAGCAGCCCCAGTGAATCAAAAAGTTGCAAAACCAGTATGACAAAACCCCCACTGATGTGTACACACTCACAGCTCCTGTTGGAAAAAAACTGTGAAAACCAGCTTAAACTAATAACTTCTTCAACATGGTAGCTGGTTTCCAAAACATGCTGGTGGACCAGCCCAATTTCCAGCCGGTAATGGGAACTACCAAAAAAATCAGCAGCCAGTGCCAACTACACAACTACTGCAATCATAAAGCTGGTGGGATTCTGGCTAAATGAGCAGACCATCTTACACTAGCAACAAATTTGCCACCGGCCAATCGTGTCAGATTAATCCTGGGCCAAGACACTCTACTAGTTTGGCCAGGCCCCCACAACTAGTAGTTAAGTTGGTCAACACCTATTACAAAACATTATTATAACAGATGTAGTTTTTGCACACATTTATTTGTGAGGTCTTGATTTTACCTTCCATTAGACGGAGAGTAACACCAGCTTTAAACCCCTTGATATCCCGGAGCTCTGCTAGGGGCTCCAGGGTCACACCTGAAAGCGCCAGAGAGAGAGATGTGCGCGGTGCTACTTCTTCTCTGCCCAGGATAGTCATTATGGCATCCTGGACCTGCCAGAATCTATTTACCTGGAGAAGAGCACTCAGAACATCAGTAACTTCCAATCAACACACATCGCCCATACTCTAACACAGACAATGTTAGCACTCAACTAACATCTCAGGTAAATGACTCGTGCTTTGCATCTTTTGATTTTCAGATCTTCGATCTTCAGTTAGATAACTGAACATATTTGCATATATTATTAACATAAACCAGATCTGAGAAGCAGATATATTAGAACACTTAATGTGGGAATGTCATTGCATTAGATGACAAAGTATCAAAGAGAGTTCAATTCGCCTACTTCCACACTATTTAGTAGGCAAAAATCTGTTATGCGCTCAGTATGCAAAAAAACAGGTGAGAAATACCCGGCCAGTTTACTGCTTCCAGTAAGATTTAAGTATGTGTCTGAAACTATTCTATTACATGAGCAGAATTTAAAAAAATATTTCATTACATATTTTTAAGTCAAATGAAGCCAAAAATGACATTTCACATGAAATTGGACCTAAAAATCATTATTACAAACTTACTGTTGTGAAACAGGGTAAAGCAAGGAGACAGCTTTGAACACTGATCTGTCATGTAATTGTTCGATTTTTATTCATTTTTGATCCAAAAATATTACCGATTGCAGCTTTACATGCGAGGTACCAAATATTTCTGGAGCCACTATATATGACATTCTGAGAAAGTTCATCTTTCTCTCTTTTATCAAAATCATTTAAAATTACAGAATATGTGTCTAAATCAAATGCCCAATGGTGAAAGTTTATGAAGCAACCCTTGTGGAGTTTGAACCTTTAGCCCAGATCTTTCACCATGAGGTTCCACCATGTAACTTACTCTGTAAACTTGCCAAATGTGTTTGAAGCTCACCTGCAGCTCAAAGGCCTCCACACCAACACCCTGAATCTTCACAGGAAATGACCCATCATCATCATTTTTGCTTCCAGGAACATCTGCAGAGTAAAGAGAATTTAAAGTCACTTTATACCTCATTTTGAGCTAAAAAATGTGCCTGAAGCTACACTGTTTCATAAGAGAGTTTGAAAACATCTGTTCAAATATTACTAAAAATGAGAGGAGAGATGAAAATGGTAATACCATGTCAATTATTTTTGGACATAATACCATGAAAATATAATATGGTATTTTTTAAAGTACGAAGGGGTACAAAAGTCTGAGACCATTCATAAAAAGTCTTCTTTATTATTCTCTTCTAATTTAACACAAATGTTATCATTACAAACTTTTATTATTTTATAAGCATAACAAATCCGAGTGGAACTGTACTGTACGCTAATTTCAGAATTTGGTTTATTTCTTTTTTTTGTTTTACTGACACCAGCACTGGAGCTGCATGAACCAGACCTGAAAAGCCACGTTATCTCAGCATGATTTGAGAATTTTCCAAGAGCATCTTTTATGGAAACAAAGTACAAACCAAGAAAATCTGATCGTTTATACAGGCGTTCACAAGGCCAATGGCACAACTTCCATTGGAACATTGGATTAGCAACTTAATAAATAAATAATAAATGAAATAATGTTGAATCAATTTTTCATTTTACATCGTTTTTTTAATCCTTTGAGTTTCTCCTCAAGGATTTGTGTGTAAATCTAAGAGCTCTAATCTAACAGCAAGACTCGGCATGATGCAGTTTAAGCTTGTCCAGACACACTTCTGAAATCCCCTAGGCTAGCAAATGAAGATAACACTGAATGAGTGACTATTACTAACACGCCACACCCCCTCTGATAATAGATCGTTTCATTACAGAAGTTCTCTGAGATCCGACTGGCTTATTGTGATATTAAAATTCATTGATGAGGTTTTGGGGCAAGAAATTAATCCAAGATCTGATTCACTAATACATCAAACAGAAGGCCACAGCTTCAGCCCACTGTCATGTGCTTTCAGGACAAGATCTGTCTTCTTTCATATATAAGAACGATGGCTATTGTTTAGGCTATAGGTCACATGTAATTTGTAGTTCAAATTAAATGTATAAAATTAAACCTTTTGCAAGCCAGCTATAGATGTTATTGATCACAAGCAGATCATCTGCAAACTTTAAATCACATTATCTACATCGATATTGTGGTGTAAAATTTGTGAAATTCTAAAAAATGGATTTAATCGTAGTATTTAGAAGACACCATTCAACGAGTCTCATAATAAACTGATTACAATGTTGATAAATCTGAAGGTTAATATTAATAACAGAATAATAACAGAATCTGTCATTCACACTCCTCATCCATATCAAACGTCTTCAGCTACCCATAAAAGTGTAGTACTCCAGATAACACATTTTTACCAAATTAAAATCCATTCAGCGGATGTTTTTACCAAAATCAAAGCAGATTTATCTTGGCCTATTTATAAATCAACTTATGCAACACTTGAACCTACAACCTTTCATTTGCCAGTCCATATCTTCACCGCTGCACCACAAACGATCAGAGTGGCACACATTAGGGATTGATGGATTACCAGTAAAAATATTGGGTAAACCAAAAACACCCGAAAGTTGTGTTGCCTTATGAGGATTATAAAGTTTACACTTTGGAGATGTAATGCCACGTTGTGCATTGGTCAGCGGGGTCACCATTTCAGAAACCAAGAACTAATAACATACCCTAAAGTCTTGGATTTACAGATGCATGGACATGATGGCCATCATCATCCACAGGTATACATTGTACACTCCGGATTGTGGGGGAACCAACTATAATAATAGTTTAGGAAGGATAACCTGCAGAACCCCCCAGAACGATGTAGTAATTAAACGCAAGACTAATATTGCTTTGCCTGGAGAGTGGCGCATTCCTCATGCCAGGCAGGAATGATGGTGACATGCATTGGCCTCAAAAGCAACGCGCTCCTAATGAAAGACAGGAATGTTTCGCCTTGTCTTCAGCTTGGCCGGGAGCCATGAGGAAACTCGCAGGAGACGACAACTCAGTAACACGACTGACCTCGTCGTTATGCATGCGAGAACGACATCGTGATGTGATCCCCACATACGGGGGCATAACTTTGTCGTGCAAGTTTGGAGAACGCGGTCGGATGCACGCATGCTCGGCGCGCGTTTAACGCACATCGCGCGCGTGACGTTCAACTTCTCGGGCAGCGGTCCACGCAAACAGCGCGAGCGCCGGAGGAAGCTGAAACGAGCCCGATCCCCGACAGAAGCAGAGAGAAGTTTCGCCACATTTACCCATGGTTTTCCTCTGCCCGTTTCCTTTCTTCGCTGCGTCCCTCATGTTTCCGCTGCGCTCTTCTCTCTTCTCTCTTCTTCTCTCTCGGTTGTTTCTTCTGCAGTTTCGAAACTCTTCCTGTTTTGTGCGCCGCGGTCGGAGGGCTGTCAGGTGTGACTGACCCAACACGTCTTCTCACTTTCGCATTCCCTGACTCGGCCACTCCCTCCTCTCTCTCTCTCTCTCTCTCTCTTTTTCTCTCTCTGTGTTTCTCTCTCTCTCTCTCTCTCTGTTTCTCTCTCGCTTTCTCTCTCTCTCTCTTTCTCTCACTCTCTCTCTGTCTCTCTCTCTCTCTCTGTCTGTCTGTCTCTCTTTCTCTCACTCTCTCTCTCTCTGTTTCTCTCTCTCTCACTCTCTCTCTCTGTCCCTCTCTCTCTCTCTCTCTCTGTCTGTCTGTCTGTCTCTTGCTCTTTTCTCTCTCTCTCTCTCTCTCTCTGTGTCTGTCTCTCGCTCTTTCTCTCTTTCTCTCTCTCTCTCTCTCTTCTCTCTCTCTCTCTCTCTCTCTCTCTCTCTCTCTCTGGGCGTGACAGATCTCTCCATTTTGTGAGAGATCAGGAGGCGAGCCCTCCCCCATTGACTTCCCTAAAGGCAGGGAGGGATTCCTCACACCCTTTCACAAACTCATTCACACACGTACAGTTTTAAAGCAATGCATATGATCGAGGTTACTGGACAAGCATATGAAAACAATGGCATTTCACCCGACAATATAAATAAATGTATAAAAATATAATTACAATGTATATATATTTACATATTACACATTACATATATGTATCTATAATGCATAGGTTTCTGCATTATTGTCATTACAATTTGACAAGCAACAAATATTTGGATGTATTACAGTATTAAGAATTTGGACATGTTTTTATTAATAATGGCTTATTAATAATGATTGATCATTTTTAAAGTTAAACCAAAACGTAACAGTTCATAATCAGGCTTTGTTTTCTATAAAAATGATTTCTATAAAACATCGTTATTTTATTCTTGTGATGTTGTTGACCTGGATATCTCTTTGAGTCATGACCTATATTTGTGTGAATCTCATACAGTAAGCACGTATTGTCACAAAATCACTTGTGTGTGTGGGAGTATTTCATGGGCTTGATGCATTTCTTCATTTACACACCTATACTGTTCTATTTAAATCTTTATTATTTATTTAATCTCTATCTGATTTATTAATAAGGCCTTTGTTTTTAAGGAATGTTATAAAGGTCTTTATTCTGCACTACACTTTTCTGCTCCAAAATCAGAAGACACTGAAAAATGACAGAGTTCAGCGTGTCAGCCAGTTTAAGCTGAAAACCGTAGTTCCTTCACACACACACACACACCTTGGTTATATAACAGCCCTGAGCAGTTGTGGCTGTTCTGCTTTTTTCATCTTCCAGCAGATTTCAAACTCTGTGAAAGTTGTAAATCACTGCTGGGCAGATCAGAGCAACAAAAGCAGCACTTAGGTGGACAATATCACTGCCCACACAGAACAAAGCATCTACAGAGACAGAAACAATCCACCCTCTTTTTGATTCACCTTCTGTGTCAGTATCAGGAGTGTGCTGCAGTCTGTGTGCTCGGGAGGGGCTGACTTTACAAACTCACTAGACAAGTCGGGAAATATTCGAGAGATCTTGTTGTACGCCCTAAAAACTGCTGTTATCTGGTCTCAGTAACATACGGTAGCATTTAGCAGCACACACAGGCCAGCTATTTGTCCTGAAGATAGATAGAGAATGCGTGAAAAGATTTGTGGGTTGTGCAGGCCACAGTTTGATCAACCCTGAGTCGCAGGTAACATGCTCAACAAAGGGTCAAACTGACACAGATCACAGAGAAATGCTATTCAATCATGTGTTCCTGTCTGGTTTGCTAAAGCAAAGATTCAGCTAAACGACATGCATGTGTAACATTATACACTAAAATCAACCATTCATAATATTTGCATGTTTAAAGCATATTTAACATTCACTCTTGTTTGTTTAAAGTGTGATTTATCAAGACCATGTATTACTGATATTTGAATATCAAATCAATATTAATATCAAACAAAGTTTACAGCACTGAATATCAAACGAATACCGAAAACAAAGTTTTTTGCATTGTAAAGTCACTTTGTGGAATTTCCCCTCAAAATCAGGTTAAAACAGTAAAACTGAGCTGACCCATGTGTGAGAAACATTCCACACTCAGACCATGTCAGGACAGGCAGAAAATAAGGTTGTTAAAAAACAGGAGGATTTTATTTTTTCTGGTTGTATGACATATGAAAACATACAGAAGTAAAAGTCCAAATATGTAGTTTCCACACCAATGATCAGATGAACTGTTGAGAAACTTCTGTCATTTGTCCAGTCTTTCACAAATCAGTGTGATATCAGAGAATGAGGAGGAGCTCTCCAGACTATTTATTAAAATGGGACCTGCTGTGTTTACAGTTCACAAAGTCTCGTGTTTGCTGTGTTGGTCAGGCGTGTGGCCAAACAGGTCAGAGGTCACAGGCACGCATCAGATGCATGCATCAGATGGGCGGCCAGCATGCACCGACCTTTGGGTGAAGAGACTCTGGGATCCACTGACAATATGCTGACAGGAGATCTACAAAGAAAAGATGCAGTAACAATAACTTCTTGCTCTTTTCACAGTTTGTTTTTATTCAACTGGGTTTCAATCAGGTTTTCTGATAAATCATCTAAAAAGCTCTTGACAATCTCTTGAACTTATGGTACTAAAAGGTACTTATCAGGAGGTAGAGAGGATTTTTCAATCAGAGAAATGTTTAACACATATAAAATACAGCACAAATCTTGCTGATAAATCATTTCAATCAATCAAATCATTTTTACTCTCTGAAATTCAAGAGCCAAATAAAAATGCATAACACATTATTCAGCTCTAGTTTTCATATGAAGACAAACTTACATTTCTCATTTTTTCTCCACATGGCTGTTAAGGAAGTTTTGTTGTCTACTTTTTCTGACACCAGAGCTGCCAGAAGAGCTTCAGTTCGAGGCTGCAGTCTGAGACAAAACAGGACATTATATAACACTGATTTATAACAGATTACATACACAGGTTAGTTTGTGTGTGTTTGTGTGTATGGGTGTTTGTGGGAAAGAGTGAGTGTGCATGTGTGTGTGTGTACAGGTTTGGCTTTTGAACCACAACCTGTGATGTCCAAAATATCCTTACTATTTAAAAATGTCCTCACTGATATAGTGAAACCTGTTAAATAGCCACTAGTGAGTTGGACTTCACTAGTTATAAATGCTCCTAAATCATATACAGGTTTCTGTTAGGATTAGACACAGACACAAAATATATCATAAGCCTGATATAAAAACAACGGAAGTCTATGGGATGTCCTCACTAATACAGTGAAAAAAACGAGCGGGTGTGTGTGGTCTCACTTGGCCCATGTTTTCAGCATTGTGCCGGGTGTCGACAGCAAACAGTTGCTGAACTGATGGATCTTTGGACAAACCTGTAGAATTCAGACCACAACAGTCTTCAGGTAAAAACACTTATACAAAAATAACACATTGTTTACATATTAACATACCTATTAACACAGGTATGCGCACATGCTACCATGGTGGTTTTTGCATGTACCATTTTGCAATAACAGCCTTTTATTGCAAGACTTGTACATTAAATCTCACATACCATCACTTTACCATGGTACCACCACAGTAGATTTTTATATGGGTAACAACAGACAGCGTTAATAGGTTTTGGTTTGTTTGCCAACATGACCTTGCACACAAACAAACATTACCTGTCCCTCAAGGAAAAACTTTGCAAACAGTTTGTAACGCTCAAGGCCTTCTGGGTAATCCATCTCAACAGCGGGAAGTTTCCAATATACTCTGACTGCAGAGAGACACGCCCAGATACACATCACGATCAGACTATAATTATTGTAAACACTGGTGCATTAAACAGTGTTTAAAGACAAACATCAGACTTTCATTTTGAACTCTTGGATTGAGTGATTAAACAGAGAGAAAGAAATAAAAGTACAGAGAGGAGGAGGTGCGGTCTTACAGAAAGTGCTCTGCTGTTGACACTTTACTCTGCCAGTCAGTGGGCAGTACCAGGGGGAGGGGCTTTCTTCTGGAGCATTGAAGTGACAGTATTGTGGGAGGAGCTTCGGAATCCATTCAGCCTGAACAGCACAAACTCCTGCAAGAATTGAAATTTTTATTTGAGTCTATTTTAGTGGACTCAAGGAACAAGTGGACTTGAGGAACAAATATAAAACCAAAGTGGAGAAAGTGGCTCCTATAAAATGCATTCATTAAAAGCATCAAAACACAAACCTCTCATGTACATCTTAGTGGTTTCCATGATCTCCTGATACACCAGAAACTCAGGAAGGGTCTTATGAAGAACAGATGATGGGTGTATAAACACTGGCTCATCTAGCAGTGGAGTCTATGACACACACACACAATCACATCTCATCGATCAAACATTAGAATCTCCAGTATATTATATTAGAACTCATCCAGAGACAGAGATGTTGCGTGATGGGTGAAATGTGTGACACCTTGTAGCCGTTTCTCCACTTGGGGTCGAGAAGATCTTCAGCCTGCACTCGTCTGGCCAGATGATCTCCTAAACCTGCCAATACAATCTGCCTCAAACACACCACCTGAGCTTCTGTAGGAGGAGACATCTTACTATCCATGAACACACCGGCGTCAGAGCACACGCTGTTCACTGAGAGAGAGAGAGAGAGAGAGAGAGAGAGAGAAAGATAAACAGGTTCTTAAATTATATTTTAAATAAATAAATAATACACTTGACTACACAGCCCCATTCACTTGACTTCAAACTTGACTCTCAACACAAGCATCTTCATCTTTATGAAAACTTACATCTTATGAAATCTTATGAAAAACATATTTTCTCATTTTCCTGTTTCTGTGTTTTTGTTTTGCATATGTAAAGCTGCTTTGGACCAATGCAACATGAAAAGCTCTATGTAAATAAATCTGAACTGATCTCCACACCAAAAGAGCTGCTAGGAGCTTTAAGGCTTACATGTAGTGCGACACACACAGGATCAGATCATTTCTTATCTTGTTTTGTTGTGATGTATTAAATGAGACGTGTCCAGTAATCAGTGGCTGCATTTTTAAAAGCTGCATTTAATATGACCAGAGTTAAAATTGTTCAAACTTTAAACATCACATTTGTGCTTTGCTATTGGCCTGAGAACAACACAGCATTAGAGACAGCATTTGTTGGCCAGTTTTCCTTTATAGAGGTCATGTGAAGTGATCCTAATGCATCATGAAAAACATGCATGTGTACCTGCATTTGTGAGTTGCCCCCGCAGTCTTCTGATTTCCAGCATGGCTTTGTACCGAAGGCCGTTCTCCTCACAGAACTGAGGAGCACAGCCCGCAAACTCGCATGCTCCCACGGCCCCTAAACATCCATTAGAATCAGATTTAATGACACAAACGCAACAGACATCTCAAACACAAGTAGAAGAGCAGAGCTTTCCTGCTTAACAAAACCTGGGGCATTTCCACACTAGTGCAGGGTCTTTCCGTCTGCAAGCAAAAGGAAAAACTCCATATAAAGTTTAAGAATTTGAGGAAGAAACTGCGTGAAACCAAGGCTCAGTGGAGGAACACCCTTGTTAACATAAATCACCATTTAATGACATTTCAAAAACACTGATGCATAATTCAAAATGCATTTCCCTTCATTTGCACACTTGGTAGGTTAAATATTTGGCACATCATACCATATCTTTAAACGCTGCTGTCTTTTGCATTGTTTTTTCAGTCTAAATATTGTGGAAACTGTATCATAATATGAAGTAATACTACTACCAACCAATCACAGGCCTGGAACGGATATGGGGGAGTGGTCAAAATGAGAAGTTTAGCAAAGATGTTGCTAACTATTCACTGAATACAACTAGGTACAGTCAGGCAGTTTATATTTGTGTTACTTTGCGACATACCGAGTAAAACCATCAGATCTCCCAGCAAGAGCGACTGGCCCTGGCCGGCCCATAACCTCCTCATCTGATTGGATCGGGCTTTTTTTCCCATAAGCTTGCTGCTCTCCTCCTCGCTGCCTGCAGGCCTGACAACCCAAAAGAACGTCAGTGTGTAAGCGCCACCAATTCCTAACATTTTATCTTGAGAAAACAGAAGCGAATGCAATATCTACAGTACGTTATTTCAATCACCTGTCATAATCTTCAAAGATCTCTCTGACGGTCATGGCAGCCACTATAGTGATGACGTACTGCATACAGCCCTGCTGACGGCCCAATGCTAGCATCTTAGCATAGCGTGGCGCTACAGGAAACGCGGCCATTGCGCGACCCAGAGGAGTTATGGGACACGACAAACGTGCTCTCTCCATTTCTTTTAACCTGAAAGAGAGGGAGAAATTAGAGGTTCAAAAGAAAGTGCAAATGATGACTTTCAGAAATCATCCAAAAAACAGCCAACAAACTTGATAAAACTAATTTATGAATTTACCAGTTAATTGCAAATATATACATATTAAACAGGATAATACGTGATTTGCATATTTAAGTATTTAAACGGGATATGCAGGATATGCAACAGATCAGTTAACGTAAATATGAAAGAATAATGGTAAGACCCACCGTCCTTGTCGGGGGGGCTCCTCCAGAGCACCCAGTGAGATCAGCAGCTGTTCGGCAGAGATCAGAGCCTCTGAGGAGGGGGGCGTGGGAAAGGGGAAATTCACAACCTGAGCACACACAAACATCAAAGAATAAACCAGGTCATACACAGATTTAACTGTTCCTATGGGATTTTTAAGACAGAAGAAATAAAATGTGACCTTTTCAATGTTGAGATCTTTCATTTGAAGGACAAGGTCATCGACAGGTCGGCGGGTGATTTCAGCCTCTGAGAATAAGTTGAAATCGCCAAACACAGCAGAAGAGTACAGTCTACACACACACACACGCATGCACGCAAATTTTAACACTGCACCTTCCAGAGTTTCCTTGACTAACTACCAAATTTCCACCAATAAAAATGACACTGAACAATTTCTGACCTATAGCAATGTCCCGGCTCCGTTCTGCCCGCCCTTCCTGCCCTCTGATTAGCTGAAGCCTGCGAGATCCAGGTGACCTTAAAGGAGGAGACGCCTGTCACTCTGTCGTAAAACCTCTTCTTCACACGGCCGCAGTCTACCACGTATTTGATGCCGGGAATCGTCAGCGACGTCTCGGCCACATTGGTGGCGACAACACACAGGCGCACTCCAGTGGGAGGAGGCCGGAATACCTGAACACACACATTAACATCAATATATCTGAATGAGCAGAATAATAATATATAATGAGTGATCTGAACAAAAACAAACTAGCGTTTCAAAATAAAGCTTGGAAGTTTAATTTAACATCTGACAGCATTTAAGCATTCCTTCATATCATCTAACATATCTGTCTGATAACTGTCTGATCTACAACACCACAGACATCAGATCCTCAACATTAAATGCAAAATTATTTTACAATATAGATTATTCAGTTTTAAATTAAAGGGACAAATTAAAGTCCTTGATAACATTTGCTTAAAGTGCAGCTGTGGAATCGTTTTTATGATCTACATTAAAGGCTTCATAATAAATAAAATGCACTATTAATTTAAGACAAATATATTGTGTTACTCTATATGTTATTGCTCAATTGTGAAGAAATATAATCAAACGACCTTCCATTAATATTAACTTTATTTATAAAATGTGGAATTACTCAGACATGATGGAATAAGTGGAGAGATTCAAACCTTTGCCTGCTGCTCAGGTGCCAGCAGAGAGTAGAGAGGCAGCACATAGAGAGGAATGGACGGATCTCTCTTCACCTCTAAACATGCCAAACACACTCATTAATGACACATACACAACAACACCGAATACACATGCCTGTGTGTATGTGTGTGTCTCACCATCATTACCATCTGGATGGTCACCCAACTCCAGCTCCAGATCTGAACCTTCGTCATCATCTTCATCAATGCCAGCCTGGCGATCTTCATCACCCTCATCCACAGGCAGAGCTGAGTAATTGTCCAGATTTATTCTTGGAAGAGACTGAGAAAGAGAGAGACAGACAGTGTTTTGAAGGTAGTGTCCCATACACTATTGCATACTATTTAAAAAAAACAATACAACAGAAATTCTCTGTAGTCATGTGACTTTACTGCACTGCATGTTTAATTCAGTGAGTAACTGTTCGAAGGATGTCAGGAAATGATATCATACCACATTCTTTGTCTTTGCTCTTCTGGATTTCTTCAATACTTCTGTCTCTTCCGATTCTGAAAAACAAACACAGTTGTTCAAGTCTTTGAGTTTTTGTTTGTTTGGTTCCCTCCTCTTCTCACACTAACACCTGTGAGCTTTGATTGTTATTTTATTTTGTTTATCAATTGCTTTATATTTCTGCTTTGTTTTGTTTGTTTCTTGTCTTATAATACACGCCACAAAAATTAAACAAAGACTAAGTACACATTTAAGTATAACATTGTTATTAGTTATTAGTCTGTGTAAGTGTGTGTGTGTGTACCTGTGTGTTGTTGGTTGGGTCTGTAAGGAAAAGCCTTTCTCAGTCTGCGACACACAGAGTGAACTTCAGCCTGACCTGTCAGAAACACCAGGATACCCCCTACAGAAACACAAACACACGCTGACGGCTTTATCCATGATCCAACGCTGTGTGTGTGCAAGTCAGATCTGAAGCGAGTGTCTGTGTGTGTGTGTGTTTGTGTGTGTTGCTGACCTTGTGGCAGCATGCGATGAATCTTGCAGATTTTGCGGAAAGTTTCTCCTGTGTAATCGTCCATCGGTGTGTGTTTATTAAAATGAACCGTCACAGGAAACTGACGTGCCTCCACCTATATACATGCACACCCACAAAAATGCATGGACACAAAAACACACGTGTTACAGACGTCATATAGAAACCAGGATTTTGTTTTGCAACTTTCAAACAACATTCACACGTGACTGTAAAAAGTGCTGAATCTCATGCATCATTCATAGCTGGAGAAATCTCAACACACTCTGATGCATCACTAACACCTGACAGACTAACATGTTCTACAGAGAAGAACACAGAGAACAGATGGTGTGTGTGTGTGTGTGTGTGTGTGTGTGTGTACCTTGATAACAGGAGGAGGAGATCGGAAGAGTCTCTTGTTCTCTGTGAAGTCCTCCACACGTAGCGTGGCCGACATGATGATCAGCTTCATGGGCAATCCTCTCTGTCAGACACACATCATAAACACCTGCGCCACAGATTCACTTCCCGAATACATCCACCATTATGGCACACACTGAACCTGACGCACATCGTAGGTGTATTTTACCTTGTTTCGTAGCGGGGCGATGCGCGAGAGGAGTCCGATGAGGATGTCGGTGTACACGCTGCGTTCGTGAGCTTCATCTATTATGATCACACTGTATTTCTGAAGCAGGAAATCCTATAAAACACACACGTTCACATGAGTCAATAATTCAGTTTTTAACCAGATACACCGAGATCTGACTGAGAGGGGAGGGTGGAGTTCTGGACCGCAATGTGAATTAGAAATCTCAGTTTTGTAATGCAGATTACACAATGTAACTGACACAGCAGAGATTTAACCTACTTTGGAGTGAATCAATGGGGTGTAAATTATATTTAAATGTGTTTAATTGCGGTTTGTATTGCTCATCAACACAGTTATACTGCCTGTTTGTAGTGTACTTAAGATACAGTAATTATTAAAGACATTCAGAACACAGTAAGAGGATTTCAGAGTGCTTAAATTGATTATGTTTGCAAATACTCTCACATAAGAGAGATTAAGATTATCTAACAGTCCCATTAGTACTGCAATATCACACACACACCTGTGAAGATGAACAAAAGCGGTTACAGTTGTAGCTTATAAATACAATTCACACTTATTTTTATAGTGCTTTTCACACTACATTTCGTTGCTGCTTAACAGAAAATAAAAAAGTTGCACATTGTGCACAAGTGTGAACGGCATGATTTAATAACGTATAATTTACATAAAAATTTACATTTTTATAAACATTTGTGTAATTTCCATTTTAAAAAAACCTTAGACTCATGCGCCATGCTGTGATTCATACAAAAACGGATGAAATGGTTGTTGCATCTTCTATCTGTGACTATATTTCAGGAATGGGGCTACAAGGGACATTAAAGAGTGACAGCATGTAAATATTGCGTCTGTGCAGTTACAGCAGTTTGCATGTGTTACCTTTTGAATCTCCTTCAGCAGAACACCATCTGTCATAAACTTGATCTTTGTGTCTTCTGTCACATTCCCCTCAAACCTGATCTGGTAGGACACCACCCTAAACACACACACACAAGATTAACTTACTTAAGTTTGTAGAAACAACATGTTAATAAAAGAAAGAACATTTGCTTAAACTTTATACAGGATGTTTGGGCATATCTAGAATAACTGCTGTCAGCACAGAGTCGGTTAAAGTCAATGCAATACATCCTTAATATATTTTACTCAGTGATGATGGGTGGAATCCACCAGTGACAAGAGTGCCCTCCAGAGCTTCGTGTGTGTTTAACCACCATTAAATTAATATGTTAGCTATTGTTAAGATTATAGAACAGCTGCATTACCTACAACAGTGTAGAAACTGTGACTAAATAGCTATTTCGCTGGTCATACACTCTGATGCTTGGCCTTGCATGGCTTTTTCTTTTATAAACAGGATGTCATACCCAGTGGATAAATTCATCTCCTTGGCAACACGGTGAGACATGCTGATAGCTGCCACTCTTCTGGGCTCAGTCACACCAATAATACCTCCAGAACTGGGAGAGAGAGAGTGAGTGAGTGAGATTTAATACAGACAATACAGATGATATTTTACAGATTATTGGTCTGATTGTGGAGGTAATACCTGGTGTATCCAGCCTCATACAGGAACTGAGGCACCTGTGTGGTTTTTCCACTTCCTGTTTCTCCGCACAACACCACACACTCATTTTCTCTTACTGCTTCCATGATCATCTGTTCCTCCGCCAGGATGGGCAACCTCAGACGAGCTTCCTGTGATGAACATGAAGAGCCTCGGCCTCAGAGGACACACCCACTTATCAACTCAATCACTTCACTTACATCAGGAACAGTAAGACTTGATCTTAATTCATTATGTTGTACTTTCTTTTTAAGTTACCAGTCAATGGCTAGTGGCTGTTTTATTGACCTGCTTTTGCTGCTTGGCAAGAGATTATTTTGGACCCTGCTTACACACAAACACATGCTCCCACTGACACACACACTCAATCTTGTTTCTGTACCTGAATCTCCGGCAGTCTGTCCACAGGTATGAACACAGCAGGTTTACAGTCTTCCTCACTACGATGAACTTCTTTCATTTCTTTCTGTTTCTTCTCTTCATGAACTTGCATCTGTTTCTGCTTTAGCACCTGCAGCTCATCCTCCTTCTCTGTGCTGCTGGTCTGTTCTGAAGGTTCTTCCTCAGCAGCTTGTTCCTTTTCATCCTCAGAGTCTGAAGCCTCACTATCAGACTCCTCACAATCCTCTTCTTTCTCATTGTCATCATCATCTTCTCTCCTCCTTTTTCTGTTTACTCCACTCAAACTGCTAATCTTGCTAGTGGTTGAACTTCCATCCTGTCCTTCGTTCACAAATCTATACAAACACAACAGAAATTTTGTCAATCATTCTGATACAACCCTAATATATTTACTTTGTAATGTTTAATGTAATGTTACTGTAATATTGCATGTGTATGTGAGAATGAAGTCTTACTGTTTGTTCTGGTAGAGTTTGTCTCCAGTGCCCAACTTAGAGGTCGTGTAAAGCAACTTCATCTCAGACTCAGGCAGCTGAACTTCAGCCAGTTTGGATAATATATTTGCTCTCTAAAGACATTGACAACACACACACACAAACTCAACATGAACCAGCAGAACTCATTAAACACTGCACATGAACAACACATGACTCTCTCCTTACATGAGCTTTCTTCTCTTTGATCTCCAGAACTTTCTCCAGGTTCTTCCTCTGTTTCTTGGTCAGGGGTTTCTTCTTGGTCACATGTTGTTCTACTTTCTGTTTCTTGGTTTTGGTGGCGGGCAGGACAAGAGCGTTACAGTCATCCACTCCTTTAAGCCTGTTACCATCTAAGAGCACAGAACCCAATATACAATAATAAGATCCAAAATGCATCCTTTTTCAATTTGGAAATGTCACAAATGTTTCCAGTAGCACAGAAATAAGATTCACGACAGATCTGTGATAATCGTACAGCACCGCACTATTAGGAAACTAAGGGTATAATACAAATCTGTGCTGTACAGAATATAAATCAAACGTAAATCATGTTATCTCACCCTGTATTTCCACTTGGACATCAGTCTGTCTCTCTCCAGCAGCTGACTGCACACATGAGCTCTGCTGCCTTCCTTTCCAATTGTGTCTCTTTGTTAATCTACCCATGGCAGAACTCTGTCGGTCCAAACACACAACATCAGTGATATGAAATTTATCACAAATTTTATGTCACAGGTGTATGAGGAGAGAAAAATCGTGTCCTAGCATTAGTGCAGTTTAAAGAGTGTGGCATACAATTTAGCACCATAATATTAAACATAAAAATGCATTAGAGACAATATTATATACAGGGGAACCATACACAAATGTACAATGTGACAAGACATGATGGTGGAGGTGAGTTTACTCGAGTCAATCATATTACACGAATCAAATATAACCTTTCACAATCTCATTTTAGCTGTAGTATGAACGTGAATATTTGCTTTTTTATATAATGTCGTCTTCAGAAATATTCAGTGTACGGCTGTTATGTGCTAACAGATGTCAGTGTTTACACTGTTCGAGATCAGCTGACAAATTCAAT